>OY979769.1:18395628-18776360 GCA_963855975.1 Andrena chrysosceles | reverse complement strand
ACTTTAGGGTCGTGTGCTCGCACTGAAATACGGGTTAATACGGCTGAGAGGTATGTAAGGAGTATGCATCGGACAAGTAGTAGATCAGCGCTGTCCAGCGTAGGGGCCCCTCACGCGCCAGCTTCCCCTTCCAATCTTTCTCTCGCACAGCGTGCTTTCCATCGTCAAGGAGACCGCGCGGCGCTAAGAGGCCATGACGGGCTAGCGTCTTCGCCCATGTTGACCTCCTCAGACGTTAAACAAAAGACGAATAATCCGAAATTCGCGGGAAGTAGTAGCATTGGCTGGCTGTGACGCTGCGTGTCACTAATACACATGTCGTATCGGGCGTCCGAGCTCGCTCGACGACGGACGCCTTGGTCTGTCATGGCGCCTCTTTAGCGTCGCGCGGTATCCCTGACAACGCGGACGAGAGTGGGAGAACCCCGGCCTTACGTGTAAGCGACCTTGGACAGCGCTGTAGTAGATGGAGACAAGGTTCAGACAACGAGTGTTCTTTGTACCCCGCGTACTCTACTAGTACCACGAACCGAGTCGAAATTCAAAGTCAATCCTCCCAGAACCGAAGCGTGATTTGAAAAAAAAATTTGGTATTATCGATTTATCGTTTTATGTAGAATCACTCCCTTTTCGGCTGTACCATCACTTCTGATTGTGAGACACCGTGCATACACATCACTTGTTCGTTAAGTGCATGTGTAAAATGTTTAAGGGGGAGCCCTATTTAGTACGCTAGGAATAAGGTGATTCTTGGGAATTTTTTTCTAAGAAACTGTTAAGCGGATCTTTTCCAAACATTCAGGGTATTTAGTCCACATTCAAACAATACAAAATAATTTTTACGTTACAAAGCGTTCCGTAGAAATAAAACAAGCAACTGTAGAATATTTACGTAGGGGAGAGCGGGGACAAATGTAACGGGGTCATGAAAGTAACACGCCTTCTCCTCCCTTCCAACAAAAGTTTCCAAAACGTTTGCTTTACATAGTTACGCGTGTTTAGTGTTTCTTTTCTTTCACGGAGTGACGCTGAGCAATACAACAATTCGTATACCGTGGGCAAGCTGATTTCGTTATTTCGATCATTGAGATAAGTGTCCCTGCTGTTGTTTTTTTTTGTTAATTTTCATAGTTAAACTATAAACATTGATCCAATTATTTGTTAGAGCGTTCTTACATAATGTCTTTATAAGTTCCTGCATTTGATTTCAATAAGTGTTGTATAGTTTGTACGTTATAAACTGAAAAACATGGCTGGGGACAAAAGTAGCACGTCACTACGGGGACGAAAGTTTCTATAAGTTGAAATATGCCTCCCTATATCTCAAAAGAGTTGAATCCAATATTAACAATAGTTTTTAAAAAAAAAATCATAAAAATTTAGTTACTTTTAGGGCTGTTACACGAGATTCCATATTAAATCAAATACACAGTATCAAAGAAATGTTTGAAGCTGCTTTTTTATCGTTACCTACTTAAAATATATTTATTTGAATGTTTGTTTCTATTGTTTCTGGTAATAAAAAATCCTAGGTTGCTTTGGAAAAAGTGTTTTTAATTAATTCTCCTCAAAATAATTAGTGTTACTTTTATCCCCATGGTATGTTATTTTCGCCCTGCCCCTGCAGGACAAAAGTAATAATGACAGTCACTGCGGAAAATTGCCATAACTCTTTGTCAAATGATAGACCAAGAAACACACTGTCTTAAGGCATAATTTTCGTTTTTATATCTGTAAGATGTAATTGGCAGCTAGGCCAAATGTAAAAAGTGTTACGTTTGTCCCCGCTCTCCCCTATAGAAAATGTACATTCTAAATAAGAATCGACAGCGTTTAATATTTTATATATTACTAGCTGTAATTAATGATACCGTGATATACATATTATACCTGACTGATCTTCTGACGGATCTTCCAGGTCGGCCGTTCGAGGGTCAGAATCATTGTCGTCGACTGAAACATATATGATTGTTGAAATTACACGTAGATAAATTTGATGCTACTTGTATTACTAAAGAATGATTCAGCTTCGCGATTTCTGGCCAATTCTTGGAACGTGTACTCCTCTTGGAAGCGGTTAAACGTCTGCAGGAATTCGCGCAGTGATAATCTATAAATTTAAAAAGAAAAATCACACTTCGTTTATATTTAATAGAACAGATAATAGTAGGATAGATTTATATTTAAAGATAATACTGGAAGTAGCAATACGCGGTCTTATAACAAAGATTTCAGTCACCTTCCGGTAGTTAAGGCGTTTTGCGCCTTCAAAATTGCCTTATCTCGGTTTATATATTTACTTCTCCGATCCTCTTGACCGACGATGCCATTCTGCAGTCGGGAAAAGTTAATTTCTTTGTCTTTTATTAGGTCGTGCAGCTTATCTACGGTTATAAAGAATTAAAATTCAAGCTTATCCACAAATTTGACGACACATTCAATCTGGTTAATCGTTAATTAATAATACTTACATAAAAAATCCATACGTTCGGATGCGTGCCGCCTAATTTCTTCCATGCTATGGCATCGAAGGCCTCAACGAAGTTAGTCGGCCGAAGAGGGCACTTATGGACGCTCACTAAAGAAGCCCGCGATATCCAGGTCCGTTGCACATATGATGTAAAGGATAAAACGGCAGGATATGCCTCCGCTATATTGTTGGCCAGGTCATTTATGATGGCCAGGCCATCATCGAAACGTTCCGCCGGGGACCAAACTCCGCCACTTGCGTAACACGGCCTACAAAGACAAGTATAACATATATTTTCCTTGAAGATAATGTATATTTTGTTAGAATGCATAATACCTGCTTAAAATGAAACCAGCACCCATGAACTTCTCCATTTGGGAAAGTTTCCTGCAGGGTTCTCAGTGTCGCCTGCTCAAAGTCACTCATGGTGTGACGCACTGTTTCCCGCAACCCCGGACAAAGTTCCAATAATTTTTCCCATAAAGCACGATATGTTGCCCTTGTCCGCGCTTCACAAAGAGCAAAGATCGTGGCGATGCCCTGCATTACACAACATTTTCAGTTACTTACTGTTCTTAGTACAAAGTACGTGATAATCAAAGGATTCACGACCGCATTAGGCTTCGGTTACAGTGGATGCGTTTTCATACGAATGATGTTCTGACGAATACGTTTCAACTGTTTTATCGCATACGATGAAACAGTTCAGACGTACAGGTATGTATTCGTCAGAACATCATTCGTACGAAAACGTATTCACTGTAACCGTAGCCTAATGTTGCAGTTGGGACGCGTCCGTGTCTTAAAGGGATGGTCTGGCGATAATATACCTACTGATTTAATATACATATATAGATTTTTATATTATCACCGAAAGTGCTATTTGTGAGATACATACTACTTCAGCAACGGCATATCTATCGAAACTTGCGCGGGGGCGGGGGAGGGGGGGCGTGTCTGTCATTACATTCGTTAATACTTTTATTTTTCGAGTGGGATGTAAAAATTACGAATCTGTTTGAAAATGCTACCACATACATCTTTTCAAAATCGCAAGAAATATGAATGACAAAACTTTAGTAAACGTAGTATTATTCATGTGCATCTTACCGTATCCATACGCCGTACATGAACGGTGTACAATTGTGCAATAGCTGGTATTCTCGGAACAACCTAAGAGTAACAAACATCACATTATGCGAGTGTCACAAACGGTATGCTGAGGAACTTAAATTTAGAAGAATTTATATCGGTAAGGGTTAATGTGTAACCTACGACACCTCTCAACCTCGGGCGTATATATGTAGATAGTTTTAAATAGGGCTGTGTGCAACAGGATTTATGTTATAATGTTAATAACATTAACGACTTACGGAAAATGTACCATCCATGTACAATTCTTGCGATTGCTGCAACGCACCCAGCAATGCATCCGACGTAAACAGCAAAATCTTGGTTCCGTCTTCCGCGTCGATCATGCAGCAAAACGTGTCTCGTAGAGGCGCGTACTCGTGTAGCGCGAGACCAAGCTCGTGGAACGATCGTGGAAGAGTTGGCCATTGTTTCGACCTTTCTCTATCAAGAGAGGGCTTCATGCTCCTGTAGGACAGCTTTTGTCCTACAGTAGGATTTCTAAAAAAAAAAAAATAATATATGAGTCTCGAATTTAACCATAATCTCTACTAGACTGTCAAGTGTAACATGATTTATTTTTGCTGTTTCTTAGTCTGTGCTTACACAAGGTGGCACCCTTAGAGATTGTGGGGCCTGGGACAACTAAATTTCCTATCTCGAACAAACAATCGAGATATAACTTCTGAACGTATGTTAAAAAATTGAATGCGTCGTTTATTACCATTATATTCATTTAGTTTTCACAAAATGCGGAAGTTACAAGCAATAAGTGCGAGGACCCCTAAGTACGGGGACCGGGGCAAGTGTATCGTTTGGTTGGTGCTAATAGCGGTTCTGAATTTCTACATAAAAAAAGAATACATCTAAAACATGAAATAAAATTTTTTGAAATTATTCTTTGTTTTCGAGAAAATTGGCTTTGAACTTTATGGTAGAGATGGATATTATTTAAATAACGAATCGATTCGAATAATTCGGATTATCTTCATGCGACAAGAAACGAAATTTTACTCGACGGACGAAGATCTTTTCTTCACTCACGTCTTTATTCGATAAATTATTTGAGGCTTGAATAACTTTCGTCTGCACGACTGCTCAATTGAGCCGCTGCGTCTGTGCAATATTCGTAACGTACAACGACGAAAATTTCAATCTTCATCCTATCTTTTTGAAAATAGCGCCAGAGGCCATTTTAACGCTCGTGTACCCCCGGCCTTAAACGTCTGAGGGGCACCCTAGGTAAGCCAAATGCATCGGCGGGCTAGTAGTATATAAAGGGAACGACCAGACAACGTGTGTTCAGATTTGAAGATCGAAATTCAAAGCCAATTTTCCCGAAAATGAAGCGCGATTTTAAATAATGTTATTCTATGTATATTTCCGATTTATTCTTTTATGTAAAGTCATTCCCTTTCCACTTGTACCAGTAATTCTTGTACACCCTGCACATGCAAAATAGAATCCCTTCGACTACAGATTTACCACAAAATGTTCTATTTATGTTTAAATACAGAACAGCGACTTACCGACGGCATACTATGTCGAATATTTCTTTTGGCTGCATCATCGTCTCCCGGCACAAACGCAGCATCTCTTGACGCATCTCTTTCTCCTCGATCACTGTGGTTTTTGGTGGGTGGCAGTGAGTTCCTCTTTCCTCCACAGTTCCATCACTACTTTTCACGATGGTAGCGTTACACGTAAGTGCGCTTCGCGAGGTGCATCGGTAAATGCCCTTGCATCGTTTATCCTCGCCATACGAATACCCATTGTACACGTATACGTACACATTTGCCTTGTTTCCCGGCACACGCTGCATGATGTATGCGTACAATTTTTTTTATCAGAATAAAATCTTTGTAAAGATTTTCAGAAAGCTGCGTAAACGCACTTTGTAAAAGATGGTATAACCACGCTTTAAGAAAATTAAGGAATGCAGTCTGGAAAACCGTACGTTTGCTTCACAACAAGTCTGTCTACTGACGAACCGTGTTCGGCTGGCGCGACGCGAACGGCCAACGATATTCAGATTTTCCATCACGTGACACGCGGCACACAGAAACTGGAGCCGCCCCTTGAGATGCGAGGCTCGGACGAATTAATTTATTTAATTCGAACAAAAAGCCGATAATATTGAAAACGTCTAATTAGGAGCAGATAATTCGATCTATAGTATTGTCTCCTTATGGGCTCGGTTTGCTGTACAAGATACGGACTTTTCGCTATCCCCACCACTTCTGTCTCACTCTTGTCCGACGAAGGCGAGAGCGAGATGGAACGAGAGCGAGCGAGAGGCACTGAAAGCGAGCGAGGACGGTACGAGATAGACGACACGTTGATGTATTGTCTCGCTCCGTCTTTCGGACGCCGTGACACTCCGTCCTTTGCGCTCGCGCCCGTCGCGCACGCAAAGCGTTCCATCTCGCTCCCTCCTTGTATATAGCGCATGATTTCTCTAGTCAGGCTTATTCATAGCAGAAATCTATTGTAATAATACTACAAAGTTTTTAGGTGTTGGTAAACATAACGAATTAATGATTGAATATTAACAAAATAAAGTATTGTATGTTTATTATCTCATAACTTACAGTAAAGTACAATTATCTCACAAAATTTACTTTTCTCACCTTTTGTAGTACACAATTATTAATTATATCATCGCAATTTACAGTTTCACTTGTTTTTTGTTCGTCAGACAGTAATGTCAAACTAGGCAATCTTTCCTACGACCTAGAAGCTTTTAGATATGTTTAAAAGCTGGAGGCCTCGCTAATGATATGCAATTCATTTAATTTTTATAAAATGTAGATGTATCAACGTGTGGAATCCTCTAAGCGCGGGGCTCGGAACAAGTGGATATCCTGTCCGGTGCCAAGGGCGGTACTGATTATTAATTATTATAATTTTATGCCATACTAAAAAATGATTGATAAAAGATCTTTGGATTCTCAGAGGAAGGAGATCAGTATCCCTGATGGAATAGTTAGATGTAGCATGTTCTAAAAATTCTCACGGCCCATCTGTACCTTAACATTAACAGTAACTGAACATTATTAAGGTACCGATGGGCCGTCAGAATTTTTAGAACATGCTACATCTAACTATTCCATCAGGGATACTGATCTCCTTCCTCTGAGAATCCAAAGATCTTTTATCAATCATTTTTTAGTATGGCATAAAATTATAATAATTAATAATCAGTACCGCCCTTGGCACCGGACAGGATATCCACTTGTTCCGAGCCCCGCGCTTAGAGGATTCCACACGTTGATACATCTACATTTTATAAAAATTAAATGAATTGCATATCATTAGCGAGGCCTCCAGCTTTTAAACATATCTAAAAGCTTCTAGGTCGTAGGAAAGATTGCCTAGTTTGACATTACTGTCTGACGAACAAAAAACAAGTGAAACTGTAAATTGCGATGATATAATTAATAATTGTGTACTACAAAAGGTGAGAAAAGTAAATTTTGTGAGATAATTGTACTTTACTGTAAGTTATGAGATAATAAACATACAATACTTTATTTTGTTAATATTCAATCATTAATTCGTTATGTTTACCAACACCTAAAAACTTTGTAGTATTATTACAATAGATTTCTGCTATGAATAAGCCTGACTAGAGAAATCATGCGCTATATACAAGGAGGGAGCGAGATGGAACGCTTTGCGTGCGCGACGGGCGCGAGCGCAAAGGACGGAGTGTCACGGCGTCCGAAAGACGGAGCGAGACAATACATCAACGTGTCGTCTATCTCGTACCGTCCTCGCTCGCTTTCAGTGCCTCTCGCTCGCTCTCGTTCCATCTCGCTCTCGCCTTCGTCGGACAAGAGTGAGACAGAAGTGGTGGGGATAGCGAAAAGTCCGTATCTTGTACAGCAAACCGAGCCCATAAGGAGACAATACTATAGATCGAATTATCTGCTCCTAATTAGACGTTTTCAATATTATCGGCTTTTTGTTCGAATTAAATAAATTAATTCGTCCGAGCCTCGCATCTCAAGGGGCGGCTCCAGTTTCTGTGTGCCGCGTGTCACGTGATGGAAAATCTGAATATCGTTGGCCGTTCGCGTCGCGCCAGCCGAACACGGTTCGTCAGTAGACAGACTTGTTGTGAAGCAAACGTACGGTTTTCCAGACTGCATTCCTTAATTTTCTTAAAGCGTGGTTATACCATCTTTTACAAAGTGCGTTTACGCAGCTTTCTGAAAATCTTTACAAAGATTTTATTCTGATAAAAAAAATTGTACGCATACATCATGCAGCGTGTGCCGGGAAACAAGGCAAATGTGTACGTATACGTGTACAATGGGTATTCGTATGGCGAGGATAAACGATGCAAGGGCATTTACCGATGCACCTCGCGAAGCGCACTTACGTGTAACGCTACCATCGTGAAAAGTAGTGATGGAACTGTGGAGGAAAGAGGAACTCACTGCCACCCACCAAAAACCACAGTGATCGAGGAGAAAGAGATGCGTCAAGAGATGCTGCGTTTGTGCCGGGAGACGATGATGCAGCCAAAAGAAATATTCGACATAGTATGCCGTCGGTAAGTCGCTGTTCTGTATTTAAACATAAATAGAACATTTTGTGGTAAATCTGTAGTCGAAGGGATTCTATTTTGCATGTGCAGGGTGTACAAGAATTACTGGTACAAGTGGAAAGGGAATGACTTTACATAAAAGAATAAATCGGAAATATACATAGAATAACATTATTTAAAATCGCGCTTCATTTTCGGGAAAATTGGCTTTGAATTTCGATCTTCAAATCTGAACACACGTTGTCTGGTCGTTCCCTTTATATACTACTAGCCCGCCGATGCATTTGGCTTACCTAGGGTGCCCCTCAGACGTTTAAGGCCGGGGGTACACGAGCGTTAAAATGGCCTCTGGCGCTATTTTCAAAAAGATAGGATGAAGATTGAAATTTTCGTCGTTGTACGTTACGAATATTGCACAGACGCAGCGGCTCAATTGAGCAGTCGTGCAGACGAAAGTTATTCAAGCCTCAAATAATTTATCGAATAAAGACGTGAGTGAAGAAAAGATCTTCATCCGTCGAGTAAAATTTCGTTTCTTGTCGCATGAAGATAATCCGAATTATTCGAATCGATTCGTTATTTAAATAATATCCATCTCTACCATAAAGTTCAAAGCCAATTTTCTCGAAAACAAAGAATAATTTCAAAAAATTTTATTTCATGTTTTAGATGTATTCTTTTTTTATGTAGAAATTCAGAACCGCTATTAGCACCAACCAAACGATACACTTGCCCCGGTCCCCGTACTTAGGGGTCCTCGCACTTATTGCTTGTAACTTCCGCATTTTGTGAAAACTAAATGAATATAATGGTAATAAACGACGCATTCAATTTTTTAACATACGTTCAGAAGTTATATCTCGATTGTTTGTTCGAGATAGGAAATTTAGTTGTCCCAGGCCCCACAATCTCTAAGGGTGCCACCTTGTGTAAGCACAGACTAAGAAACAGCAAAAATAAATCATGTTACACTTGACAGTCTAGTAGAGATTATGGTTAAATTCGAGACTCATATATTATTTTTTTTTTTTTAGAAATCCTACTGTAGGACAAAAGCTGTCCTACAGGAGCATGAAGCCCTCTCTTGATAGAGAAAGGTCGAAACAATGGCCAACTCTTCCACGATCGTTCCACGAGCTTGGTCTCGCGCTACACGAGTACGCGCCTCTACGAGACACGTTTTGCTGCATGATCGACGCGGAAGACGGAACCAAGATTTTGCTGTTTACGTCGGATGCATTGCTGGGTGCGTTGCAGCAATCGCAAGAATTGTACATGGATGGTACATTTTCCGTAAGTCGTTAATGTTATTAACATTATAACATAAATCCTGTTGCACACAGCCCTATTTAAAACTATCTACATATATACGCCCGAGGTTGAGAGGTGTCGTAGGTTACACATTAACCCTTACCGATATAAATTCTTCTAAATTTAAGTTCCTCAGCATACCGTTTGTGACACTCGCATAATGTGATGTTTGTTACTCTTAGGTTGTTCCGAGAATACCAGCTATTGCACAATTGTACACCGTTCATGTACGGCGTATGGATACGGTAAGATGCACATGAATAATACTACGTTTACTAAAGTTTTGTCATTCATATTTCTTGCGATTTTGAAAAGATGTATGTGGTAGCATTTTCAAACAGATTCGTAATTTTTACATCCCACTCGAAAAATAAAAGTATTAACGAATGTAATGACAGACACGCCCCCCCTCCCCCGCCCCCGCGCAAGTTTCGATAGATATGCCGTTGCTGAAGTAGTATGTATCTCACAAATAGCACTTTCGGTGATAATATAAAAATCTATATATGTATATTAAATCAGTAGGTATATTATCGCCAGACCATCCCTTTAAGACACGGACGCGTCCCAACTGCAACATTAGGCTACGGTTACAGTGAATACGTTTTCGTACGAATGATGTTCTGACGAATACATACCTGTACGTCTGAACTGTTTCATCGTATGCGATAAAACAGTTGAAACGTATTCGTCAGAACATCATTCGTATGAAAACGCATCCACTGTAACCGAAGCCTAATGCGGTCGTGAATCCTTTGATTATCACGTACTTTGTACTAAGAACAGTAAGTAACTGAAAATGTTGTGTAATGCAGGGCATCGCCACGATCTTTGCTCTTTGTGAAGCGCGGACAAGGGCAACATATCGTGCTTTATGGGAAAAATTATTGGAACTTTGTCCGGGGTTGCGGGAAACAGTGCGTCACACCATGAGTGACTTTGAGCAGGCGACACTGAGAACCCTGCAGGAAACTTTCCCAAATGGAGAAGTTCATGGGTGCTGGTTTCATTTTAAGCAGGTATTATGCATTCTAACAAAATATACATTATCTTCAAGGAAAATATATGTTATACTTGTCTTTGTAGGCCGTGTTACGCAAGTGGCGGAGTTTGGTCCCCGGCGGAACGTTTCGATGATGGCCTGGCCATCATAAATGACCTGGCCAACAATATAGCGGAGGCATATCCTGCCGTTTTATCCTTTACATCATATGTGCAACGGACCTGGATATCGCGGGCTTCTTTAGTGAGCGTCCATAAGTGCCCTCTTCGGCCGACTAACTTCGTTGAGGCCTTCGATGCCATAGCATGGAAGAAATTAGGCGGCACGCATCCGAACGTATGGATTTTTTATGTAAGTATTATTAATTAACGATTAACCAGATTGAATGTGTCGTCAAATTTGTGGATAAGCTTGAATTTTAATTCTTTATAACCGTAGATAAGCTGCACGACCTAATAAAAGACAAAGAAATTAACTTTTCCCGACTGCAGAATGGCATCGTCGGTCAAGAGGATCGGAGAAGTAAATATATAAACCGAGATAAGGCAATTTTGAAGGCGCAAAACGCCTTAACTACCGGAAGGTGACTGAAATCTTTGTTATAAGACCGCGTATTGCTACTTCCAGTATTATCTTTAAATATAAATCTATCCTACTATTATCTGTTCTATTAAATATAAACGAAGTGTGATTTTTCTTTTTAAATTTATAGATTATCACTGCGCGAATTCCTGCAGACGTTTAACCGCTTCCAAGAGGAGTACACGTTCCAAGAATTGGCCAGAAATCGCGAAGCTGAATCATTCTTTAGTAATACAAGTAGCATCAAATTTATCTACGTGTAATTTCAACAATCATATATGTTTCAGTCGACGACAATGATTCTGACCCTCGAACGGCCGACCTGGAAGATCCGTCAGAAGATCAGTCAGGTATAATATGTATATCACGGTATCATTAATTACAGCTAGTAATATATAAAATATTAAACGCTGTCGATTCTTATTTAGAATGTACATTTTCTATAGGGGAGAGCGGGGACAAACGTAACACTTTTTACATTTGGCCTAGCTGCCAATTACATCTTACAGATATAAAAACGAAAATTATGCCTTAAGACAGTGTGTTTCTTGGTCTATCATTTGACAAAGAGTTATGGCAATTTTCCGCAGTGACTGTCATTATTACTTTTGTCCTGCAGGGGCAGGGCGAAAATAACATACCATGGGGATAAAAGTAACACTAATTATTTTGAGGAGAATTAATTAAAAACACTTTTTCCAAAGCAACCTAGGATTTTTTATTACCAGAAACAATAGAAACAAACATTCAAATAAATATATTTTAAGTAGGTAACGATAAAAAAGCAGCTTCAAACATTTCTTTGATACTGTGTATTTGATTTAATATGGAATCTCGTGTAACAGCCCTAAAAGTAACTAAATTTTTATGATTTTTTTTTTAAAAACTATTGTTAATATTGGATTCAACTCTTTTGAGATATAGGGAGGCATATTTCAACTTATAGAAACTTTCGTCCCCGTAGTGACGTGCTACTTTTGTCCCCAGCCATGTTTTTCAGTTTATAACGTACAAACTATACAACACTTATTGAAATCAAATGCAGGAA
The DNA here is from genome assembly GCA_963855975.1 of Andrena chrysosceles. NCBI lineage: Eukaryota > Metazoa > Arthropoda > Insecta > Hymenoptera > Andrenidae > Andrena > Andrena chrysosceles. Next base: position 18,764,260 of record OY979769.1, on the reverse strand, counting down.
CTTATAAAGACATTATGTAAGAACGCTCTAACAAATAATTGGATCAATGTTTATAGTTTAACTATGAAAATTAACAAAAAAAAACAACAGCAGGGACACTTATCTCAATGATCGAAATAACGAAATCAGCTTGCCCACGGTATACGAATTGTTGTATTGCTCAGCGTCACTCCGTGAAAGAAAAGAAACACTAAACACGCGTAACTATGTAAAGCAAACGTTTTGGAAACTTTTGTTGGAAGGGAGGAGAAGGCGTGTTACTTTCATGACCCCGTTACATTTGTCCCCGCTCTCCCCTACGTAAATATTCTACAGTTGCTTGTTTTATTTCTACGGAACGCTTTGTAACGTAAAAATTATTTTGTATTGTTTGAATGTGGACTAAATACCCTGAATGTTTGGAAAAGATCCGCTTAACAGTTTCTTAGAAAAAAATTCCCAAGAATCACCTTATTCCTAGCGTACTAAATAGGGCTCCCCCTTAAACATTTTACACATGCACTTAACGAACAAGTGATGTGTATGCACGGTGTCTCACAATCAGAAGTGATGGTACAGCCGAAAAGGGAGTGATTCTACATAAAACGATAAATCGATAATACCAAATTTTTTTTTCAAATCACGCTTCGGTTCTGGGAGGATTGACTTTGAATTTCGACTCGGTTCGTGGTACTAGTAGAGTACGCGGGGTACAAAGAACACTCGTTGTCTGAACCTTGTCTCCATCTACTACAGCGCTGTCCAAGGTCGCTTACACGTAAGGCCGGGTTTCTCCCACTCTCGTCCGCGTTGTCAGGGATACCGCGCGACGCTAAAGAGGCGCCATGACAGACCAAGGCGTCCGTCGTCGAGCGAGCTCGGACGCCCGATACGACATGTGTATTAGTGACACGCAGCGTCACAGCCAGCCAATGCTACTACTTCCCGCGAATTTCGGATTATTCGTCTTTTGTTTAACGTCTGAGGAGGTCAACATGGGCGAAGACGCTAGCCCGTCATGGCCTTCTTAGCGCCGCGCGGTCTCCTTGACGATGGAAAGCACGCTGTGCGAGAGAAAGATTGGAAGGGGAAGCTGGCGCGTGAGGGGCCCCTACGCTGGACAGCGCTGATCTACTACTTGTCCGATGCATACTCCTTACATACCTCTCAGCCGTATTAACCCGTATTTCAGTGCGAGCACACGACCCTAAAGTTCCAAGTTAATTTTCTTGGAAACAAAGCGTAATTTCAAAAAAATTTATTCCATGTTTTCAACTTATTTTTTTACCACCTTCTCGGTTGTAACACCAGTTCTAATATACCCTATATTTAGCTGGGATAAATAGAGCAAACGATGTGTATTTCTTTTGCTCAGAATTTGAAAAAATGATAATGGACATTATCTTAAGAATAAGTGTATGTGCAACGTATCCAGGTACTATTATCAGTGTTAGTGCCCTTCTTGCTTTTTAAATTTTTGGGTAGGGGAGACCGGGCCTAGTTGATACCGGGGCAGGTTGATACAGACTAATTATCTCGACACCGTATATATGTAACTTCATTTGAGCGAGATATGTGAAAATTGTTATTCAATTCTTTCCTACGATCCAGCGTACGTGTGTGTTCCTTGACGTTAACAATCGTTTTTTAACTGTTTTCGTTTATATAGAGAAAAAGTAAATAGCTTTGATACATCCAAATTGATCGTCCAAATAACATAGTTTCATTCATTTTGTTTGTATTTTCTTAAGTTTTCGCTTACTATATATTAAAGAGGAAGGACCAAAGAATATTTTGGCATATTTTTAACAAAAATGAAAAAATTGAAAACTGAAAAACGTATCAACTAGCCCCGGTCTCCCCTAGTCAATACCTATATGTGTTTCTATTGCTACATCGCAGCTGGTATATTACCTCTTAAAAGGAACTACTTTGCACATGGTTCAGTTTTTGATGTAGTAAAGAGCGGTACCGGTATAAGATATGTTATAATAGCATTACAAAAAAACAAACACGAATTGACACCGAGATGTACGATTTGTTTTTCCTTATCAGACGGGAAAAAAATTCGGCAATAGGAACTTTAGTAATTATATATCAGCTGCTGCGTATTACTTGAAAGACATACACGATATCACATTACCGGTAACTGCACGACTAAAATTCGATCGGATCGACTGCTGAAAAAAAAATTCTCAATGTACCGTGCATTCATGAGCAAATGGCTAAGCAAAGGAATGCTTCTATCCGATGCATCAATCAGATAGAAGAGAGCCGAGTACATCAAAACCCCTGTGCCGCCACGTTAGCCTTCGTCTCATCAACGCGCAGTAGATATGTAGGCATTGTCGTTTTATGTATTTCATGCATACTATAAGTTTTTCTCTATTCCGGTATTCTATGTGCAGATGTAAATCCTGAACCGGAGGATATAGTCCCTGAACCGGCAGATATAGTCCCTGAACCGGCAGATATAGTCCCTGAACCGACAGATATAGTATCTGTGCAGACACGCTCCCCTGTACGCGGGCAAGAACAAGGAGCTGCACAGCCACTTCGATGAGGTCGTCGAAGATGTCGCGGTCGTGCGCGGTCTTCGCCCAATGCTCAAGACCAATCGACAGCCCGTGCGGTAGAGCCCGCAGGACCAGAGCGCCGACAAAATATAAGAGGTGAGCGAGGATTCCGGCTTATTTGAGATGTATTGATAAACACAAATTGGATTGCGTAAAATTGTTTATGCAAATTTCAAATGATTCAAATGAATACTAAAACTACTCGCGCAACGTCATAATAGCAGCGCTTACTCCACTCACGTTACAGATATTGTAAAGTATCACATGTCTTTCTCGCCTGCCAGCATATTTTACGTTAGTCCAGCAAGTGCAAAATGTATATCGCGATACAATTGAAAAGATTCTTATTAAATTTTAAACTTACCACAATTAGGTGATGCGTCCCAAGGAACAACTACAGTCCATCGCGGTAGTGGCGATAGCGACGGTGGTGTTGCTGCCGATCATCGGACCAGCTCTGATCTGATACCCAGCACCTCGACCGGCGTTATGGAAAGTATGTAATTGCAATTATCGTTGATTGTATTGCCTCTTATTCCTGATACAGTTAGAAGTACATAAAACACGCACAGAATCTCACTTCTCTACCTGAATAAAAATTATAATTACAGTATTGTCTCCCTATGTGCCCGATTTGGTGTACGCGTTGTGAACTTGTCGCTATCCCCACCACTCTTGTCCGGCGAAGGCGAGAGGGAGATGGAACGAAAGCGAGCGAGACACGTTCGCGTACGTCCGCCACGCATGCAAAGCGTTCCATCTCGCTCCCCCTTCGGCCAGAAAGAAGTGAGAAACGAACACTCGGAATTAGGGATCTGTCCTCTCTGAGTGCCCAACGCCGGTCCCGATCAGCGGGTACATACGGAGACAATACTGTATAGCATTTTAAAGGCTACGAACATAAGAAGAATTTGAATAATTACATTTTATCATTAATATAAACCCGTGCGGCGTAAAATTTAATTGGCGTATTTCCCACCAAAATTGTTTAACATACATGTCTTGTTACACCTTCTAACTGAAATATTAGTGGAAATGAGAATACGTTGTAAAAAATGAGCTCCCTGCGCCCATCGCGTCATCTCTTTCACAAGCTGCCGACAACTTTAGAAAACTTATTTTGTTCACCTTTTTATACTGTACTTATAGAGACAAATTCCTTCGAAGGCGTACCTTTCGCTTTATATTTACTAGCTTCCCTAATTTCTTTGATTTCAATTCAAATTTAATACTTACCATTTGTTTCGCAGATGACGGCAACCGACCAGAAGGCGGGGGTGTGTGTTGCTTGTGCCTTGTATACAGGCGACACACGTGTTTATTCCTTGCGGGCATTTATGCATATGCGCAGAGTGCTTTACAAAATTAAAGCGCACAAGGTGCCCTGTTTGTCGTGCGCGCTACGATATGGTCGTAAAAACGATCTCAACTTAATTCGAGGTATACCGTTTACAATACTTTCTTATGCGTATGTCCAGAACTGAATAGTTACCATAATCTGGTATAACATCGTTGCAGGAAAATTTTTCAAACTATATACAGGACTTCGAATTCTAGTGGAATAGACCTACTGGGGACACCACTTTTAAAAAAACGCATCGACGATAGTACCTCTAGGGTGATGTGGAAATCTATTTTATTCATGTGTAATACACACTGCTCGTTTGTTTTTGCCCATATAATTTCTATTTACACGTCCCAGAACTTCAAGCGTCTTCCGTCATCTTGAGCAGGGTACATTCGTGACCACTCAGCTATCGCTTCACGCTAGTTATATATATATATAGCAACAATATTAATATTAGACTGTTGCTTCAAAGCAAAAATGACGAATATTAGTTAATAAATGATTAGTGCTTAAGGTGGATTATTCCATGGTATTGCGTGCGAAACCAATCAATGTAAAAATGCGACTAACCAATCAATGACCACCCTATGGCCACCAGGGTCAGGAACAGCGCTAGACTATGCTTGCGAATCTATTAAGGAATAGATTAGTTTTGTGAGATACTTCTCAATGATTATACATATTTTATTAAATATTTTGCTTTATTATTACGAAGTTTCCATAGAATCATATTCCTGAAAAGAGACTGTTATATGATTTACTTGAAAAATGTAATTTATCTAAATATCTAACAAATACAGCGTCAATTGTACTTCCCGATTTAGTGGTGGATACATTACGATCAAATACATTCATTTCGTACGTCAGTTATCATAAGGGTCATTCCACGCCAAATCGATAACTATTGTCACTCGATGACTCGATTTTTTTTTAAACTTCAATATGTTGTAGTCCTCGTGGAATTAGGGAGGGTTTAAGTCATCATTTTGTCGATTTCGAGTTTGTTTAAAAAATACAGGGCCTTGAATTTTGCCTATTTTTGTGAAAATGGGTTGTACTTTTGAATTTTTATCTCGGAAACTATTTGTCGCATTTTGTTGATTCTTACGGCATTTTTATGTGGAAAGATCGGTCTTTCTGAATATTGTTTTTCCAGATCGAAAAATTAATTTTGCAATATTGAAAATTATAAACAAATTTTTATTTTGCAAATTCGGGCTCGAGGTCGCGATTTTAAAAATCCGGAAAAAATACTACCATATTCCTGGAAGTTTTTTCTACTAAATAAGCCAATCCCCAGGGTGGTGCGGCTCCTATTAACGGCGCAGTGGGACGGTAAGTACGGCGGTTCGCGCCGAATCAGGTAAGCGGACCGAGCGTCCCGTGGAGCTCCGTTAAGGTGAGATCTCCTACCCGCGATTGGTCGCTGCGATCGGTCGCAGCGATTTGACCCAGCGTTGCCTGCGACCAGGGGTGTGCTCGGCACGGGCCGGAAACTTTCGGGCGGGATCGGGCGGGGTCCCGAGACTCGATTCGGGCTACAAGCATAGCCGCCATGAGCGGGCAATTTGATTTCAGGTCGGCTCGGCAAAACTCGGACGCGATCGGACGATATCGTTACCAGTAGTAGATCAAAATTATTACCTGAGCACATAGAAAAATTATGTTTCTTACACGTTAATTTGAAATAATAAAATATTCGCCTTCCTGTATATTGTTGTTACTATGAAATATCCAGGAAATATTCCTTTCTGTATGCTTATAGTTGTTCGTACGTTTTCTATTTTAAATCTGAACCTATCCCGAAAAAGATAATACCCTATATATCCCCTTTACATAAAGCACTAAGTATGAAGTATATTTTATTAAGATTTTAAAATATTGTCGATATAAAAATAGTCTTCTTCCCAAGTTCTGAAGTTGGTATGTATTTAAGTAGGTATATGGACATATTCAGTATTCACAGACTATTTGGTAGCAATGAAAATACATATATATGTAAATAAATAATAATATACAAATTATGATTCAACAGGAGAAAGAAAGGTAAAAACTTATCACTCTGGTATTGATATAAATTATATACATAATTCTTTTCGTCTCGGTCCTCTCGTAAGAGCTGGCTTTCGAGCCGATCGCGTCCGAGTTTTGCCGAGCCGACTTGAAATCAAATTGCCCGCTCATGGCGGTCATGCTTGTAGCAAAGAGAAGATATAATAAGAAGCGTCACTCCGGGCGGAACCTTTGAAGTCTTTACTTGACCTTGTCATTTAAACTGGTTGTCTATTCTTTCCTTGTAGCCCGAATCGAGTCTCGGGATCCCGAAACCGTCGGGATCTCGAGCAATACGAAAGTATCGGGACTCCGCCCGAAATTTTCCGACCGTCCCTCGGGGCCAGGAACCCGAGGCTCGGGACAATCCGCACACTCCTACCTGCGACCAAGTCCATTGCCACAGTGGGGCAGAATCCCAAGAAACAAGGAATCGAGTCAGAATTCAAAAGTTGTGGGAGGATTATGTATTTTTATATATTTATAATAATAATAATAATAAATCGTGTTTATTCTTTTATATTTGATACAACGCAGTGGAGTTAGAAACGCAAAGTACAGAATGGGCGAGGCTCAGCGTTGCTGTTATTCATGCCTGACCCGAATATTTCTTGTAAGCTAACAATATGAGCTCCTAAAAAAGGTAAAAACCCAGAAAGAAGACCCAAGAAGAAGCCAGAAATAAAGATTTTAAAAATTATAGAAAAAATTGTAGCTCAAAATATTCTATCCTCCCAATGGTCCACCTTCTCTCACATCTGAATACGTCAGAGCGTGCTTTTGTTTTAATATTCCAACGCGTGTTTATATTCGAGAGATAAGGCATCACGCGCAGTCAACGGACCACCCCTTCCTGTGGCTCTCCGCGAGGCGTACTGGTCTTTCTGCAGAATAATTTCGTTTCCTACCCCATTGCCAAGGAAACATTCTTCGATCTAACATAAGAACATCTTCTTCTTTTGGTAATTGTGCGGACCTTAAAATTAATTTTCGTGACGGTCAACGTTCCGACCATACTTTTTATTCTTTTATACTGAAGCGAAACACAGTTTATTGCCTGCCGAGCGTAGAGGAATTAGCTTGTAGCAATTGGGAATTAATCCTAAAAATTGTTCCGCTGTTCTGCAAGTTATTTGGCAGATGTTTCCTAATTACTTTATATCGTGTAGGGGGCCGAAGGTCTAGTGTCATAAAGCTGTAGTAAACCGTGGCCCGCTAACAATCCGTTTAGGGCATCACTCATCACGCTACATCATGGAACTTCGCGCGTGTGTCGATAGGAACACTGCACTTTCCATGGCATATTTATCAAATTCTTGTAGTTTTATTGGAATTATTGACGCTAATTAATGACGAATTGACGTTATTTTCTTAAATAACGTCAAACTTATATATTAACACTTTTAGTATCAATTTCCTTAATAATTGTTGTTATGATTAAATTTTAGTGGAATTGAAATAACTGTATACACAGACACAATATAATTTAGAATTTATAATAATCTTTAATGACTTTATGTTCCTTCGATACAACGCACTTGAGAGAATGAATGTGAAGTGAAGTTGGCTGAATATGTGATATTTCATATACTCGCTTCAAGTATAATTGATTGCCTACATATATCCCATCCATACTAAATTTAATGCTTAACTGTTGCATACACCAACACTTCCTCTCCACAGTTAAAAATTCTGGAAAAAAGATAAATATTAATTATTGTAATAATTTTGTTCAATTAATTAATTGACTTTTCCTCCTTAAATTTGGTAGTTTCAATGGTCCCAATGGCTTGGTGAGCACGTCCGCTACCATTGACTCTGTTGGACAATATTCTAATTTTATAATTTCTTCTTCGATCAAGTCTTTCACGAAGTGGTACTTGGTGTCAATATGTTTTGTTCTGTTGTTGAATTTATCATTTGTAGCTAGTTTGATGCAACTTTGATTATCTTCCAGCATCTTTATTGGCCGATTTTGCTCTTCTCCCAAGTCCTTTAACATTCTTTTTATCCAAATTGCCTCTTGGATTGCTTCGGACAGTGCAATATATTCTGCCTCTGTACTGGACAGTGAGACACATGTCTGCTTTCTACATGACCATGAAATTGCACCCCCATTTAGTGTAAATATGAATCCACTATTTGATTTCCTATCAGTTCTGTTTTCAGCCCAGTCTGCGTCAGCAAATCCAACTAATTCATCAGTATTATTGCCTCCAAGCTTTAATTTTAAATCTTTGGTTCCCTTCAGGTATCTGACAACTCTTTTCAGTTCTGTCCAATCACATTTTGTCGGTTTTTTTATTTTTTGACTTAAAATTGATATACTGGCACTGATGTCTGGTCTGGAGTTGACTGCCAAATATAATAGTGCTCCAATTAGTCTTTGGTATAGCTCATTGTCTGCTAAGTCTTCTTCCCCTGATTGTATTTTATTGTATCCAGTGTCCAATGGAATTTTTGACACTTTAGCATCCTCTAATCCAAATTTCTTGATTATTTCTTTAATATACGGTCTTTGATGAATGTAAAAAATCCCATTTGTATCTCTTTCTGCTGTTATCCCAACGTAGCTGGATAATTCCCCCAAATTGGTCAAACTAAATTCTTTTTCAAGCTTTTTTGCTGTGGTTTTGATTAATAGTTTACTAGCACTTGCTATCAGCATGTCGTCGACATGTATGATGATATAAATTGTCTCATCTTCAACTTTCTTCCAGTATAAACATCTGTCAGCAGTGCTTACTTGAAATCCATGTTTCTTTAGACTTTCATCTAGTTTCTTATTCCACATTCTTGCTGCTTGCTTCAAGCCATAAATACTTTTGATTAGTTTACAAGCAACTTCATTTTCATTTTGTTTATAACCTTCTGGTTGCCTCATGTAAATCGTCTCCTCTAATTCTCCGTTCAAGAATGCAGTTTTTGCATCATAATGTTCAACGAACAATTTTCTTTTTCCTGCTACAACTAGTAATGCACGTAGTGTCACTGGTCTTACCACTGGAGCAAATTTTTCATTGTAATCACTTCCATATTCTCGAGCTCATTTTAGAAGGAACTTGCCGACCGACGAGTTTAGATCGGTTCTGCGCATGTTGGCGCCAATTGGAGCCGAAACAAGCTACTATTGGCTATACATCAAACAAATGCTCCCTTGGAACCAATGAGCTCATTCAACATGCGCGAAATAAGTTCCTTCTAAAATGAGCTCGAGTATAGTGTTGGCTAAATCCTTGTGCTACCAGTCTTGCTTTGTATTTGAGTTCTTTGCTTCCTGGTATTTGTTTCAATTTAAATACCCACTTGCATCCAATGACTTTCCTGTCCCTTGGTATTTTTTCCAATTTCCATGTATTATTTTTTCTCAATGAGTTTGTCTCATCATCCATTGCTTTGATCCATAATTCTTTACTTGGTCCAGAGAGTGCTTCATCAACAGTCTTTGGCTCAATGCCTTCTGTTGCCATTCTAGCTGAATGTTGGAATCTTTCTGGTCCAATTCCTCTGGTGGATCTCTCTGATCTTCTTGCTTGAATTTTCTGCAGATCATTTTCATCTCCATCATATTCATATGTCACATCTGCCTCATGAAATGATGGATCTGATTCCAATACACTCTGATCACTAATGGACTGATTTTTTTCATCAATTTCCTGTACAGCAATCTCTTCCTCTTGATCCTCGATGATTGTTTTTTGATCCCTTATTTCAATTTCTATGTTTTCTTTATTTCCTTTTTCTTTAGATTTTTCTTTAATTAAATTTCTTGGGTTGTCTCTAGTTGGTTGTGTTGACTGAGTTTCCTCAATCTCATGTTTTTTTACGAATGTTACGTCCCTGCTTATTGTTATTTCATTTGTCTTTGGATCTAACATTCTGTATCCTTTTGCTTGGTCTGAATATCCCACGAATATCATTGGAGATGTCTTTTCATCCAATTTTTGTCGCTTTTGTTTTGGTATATGTACATATCCAAGAGTACCAAATATTTTAAGATCTTGGATGCTTGCTTTCTCCTGATTCCATCATTCATATGGTGTTTTTTCTGTAGCTCTAGTTGGTAAAATGTTTTTCAGATAATTGGCAGTATTTATAGCTTCTGCCCAATATTTTTTCTCTAATTTTCCATCAATCAGCATGCTAAGCGCTGCTTCTACCAAAGTCCTATTCTTTCTCTCAGCCACCCTGTTCTGCTGAGGATTATAGGGGACTGTAAATTGTGCTTTTATCCCTTCGGATCGATACAATTGTTTCAGCTGATTGTTAACATATTCTTTGCCATTGTCTGACCTAATTGTCTTTGGTTTCTTTCCAAATTTATTGAACACAAAATTAATATATTCTTTAATGTATTTAGCTGCTTCTGACTTGTGCACAAGGAAATATACAATTGTGTATCTACTATAATCATCTATTATTGTCATGAAGTACCGTTTCCTTCCAGGTGTGGTAAAGTTCTTTGGCCCACACAGATCAGTGTGTACCAGGTCCAAGACTGAGTGTGTTTTTCTTAATGATTCCTGTGGGAATGGTTTTTTCGCTGATTTCCCCTTTACACAACACTCACATACCTCTCTTATACCACAATCTTTTATCTTTATTCCTGTAGCTAAATTTTTCTTCTCCAGCTGTTCAATTCCTTGGATGTGGTGATGAGCCAATCGTCTGTGCCAAGTGTGCTGGCAATCTTTAGTGTGCTGTTGATTCACAGCTGTCATTGCTACTTCCGACCCCTTTAAGGGGGGAGACCACTGTCTCAAATCTGAAATTTTTTTTTTACATTTTCTGAAAGGCGTATGTTTCAAGAATGTTCTCTCCAAATTTGATGAAGAAATTCGCAAAATTGACGGAGATATGGTGTTTTTCGTGAAGCGGTGTCAAACGCGTGACTGAGCCACGCGGAACTTTGAACGCGTTTTTCTCAGAATGACATTTCTCAACCGCGTTGACGGTCTACAGAGAAAACTATACGTCCAATTGGCTTGATCAAGGACATTTATTGTACGGAAAACCCGTCGCTATTACGTGACGATCAGACATTTTCAATTTTCGACCTGCTTCTATTTTTTTTAGCAATATATCCCCAATTTTGTACCCCGAAAATACGACTTTTTTTCAGTGGTCCGCCATTTTGTTATTTTTTACAAATTCGACATTTTGCGATCGTCACGTAATAGAGGCAGGCTTCTAGTTTCTAAATATTATTGTTTTTTTGAATTTCGATGAACCATATGGTCTGGGGACTGTCAACGCGACTAGCATGTTTTTTCCGGAGCGCAAATTTTGACGGAGTGTATACAGAAAACGGATTTATGAATTTGATTAAAAAAAAATTTTTCTTACCCTTCGATATATACACTATTGACTATACTAAGCAATAAATTGATTTACTTGCGTTGTTTGGTTGAAATAAATTCCCAAAAATACCCTTACATTTCGGGCCGAGACAGTGGTCTCCCCCCTTAATACATACAAATTTGATGATAATACTCCCTTTGCAACTGCTGTATTATTCTTGAGTATTTCACATCCTTTTCCATCAAAATTTACTGTAAATCCTTTATCTGTTAGACGTTTAACTGACAGTAGACTTTCCTTTAGGTCAGGCACATAGAGTACATCTGTCAACGTGACCATAACCTCTTGATTCTTTTCATTTGAGCACTTCAATTTTCCTGTACCAGTTCCAACGACTTTTGCTCCAACTCCTGTTGCTAGAGTCACATCAGTCTGAGATTTATTTTCATACTCGATAAAAAATTCTTTATTGTTGGTCATGTGGCTTGTTGCGCCTGAATCAATGTACCAGACGTTTTTCACGCCACCTTGATGAACACCAAAACATAGATTTACTGTATTTTCTTTACTGACCTGATTTACTTTCTCTTTAGCTTTTTCTTTTTCTTTCTTGGTTGCCCATGTCTTGTATTTGTCGCATTGCTGCTTGAAATGGCCCGGCTTCTTGCAAAAGAAACAGGTTGCATCTTCCTGGGCTTTGACTTTTTGATGCTTGAACTTTTGTCCAACTTTTAGAGCTGTGTCACCACTGCCTTCAACACCTTTTCTTCTTTTCAAATCATCGACTAACTTTCCTTTCACGAGACTCAGGGTTAATTATTTTTCTGGACGAGACTCGAGTGCTGTAATAAGTATTCCATATGATTCTGGAAGGCTGCTCAGTAACATGGCAACCACAAGGTGATCCTTTAGTTCTTCACCAAGTGCAGTTAAATTGTCCACTAGGTTTTCCATTTTGACAATGTGCTCCTCCATGTCTCCTCCTTCAGAAAGCTTTAGCTCACATATTTGTCTTAATAGGTATATTTTGCTAGTTAAAGTAGCTTTTTCATGATAATTTTTTAAAGAATCCCATACCTCTTTAGCTGTAGTTTTCTTACGTACGTGTATAATTTGAGAATCCTCAACAAATAGACCGAGTGTGGCACGTGCCTTGTCGTATTTCTTTTGCCAGATTTGAGCCTGCTTTTCTTCTTCTGGTTTTGCTGTATTTATAACCGTCCATAACTCTTCTCTGATTAACAACAATTCCATTTTATACTTCCATATCTGGTAATTGTCGTTATTTAACTTTGTTATAGACACTTTCGGCATATCTGCCATGTTTAACCTTAAATTCCACCACGTGGCTTTACTTTACTTTAACCTCAATTTCCACCGCGTGGTCTTTACTGATAAATTCTATCTTGACTTTTCTTTTATTACATGTGCCTGTGCTCCACTGGGCCCATAACCTGTTGTTATGATTAAATTTTAGTGGAATTGAAATAAGTGTATACACAGACACAATCCCTGATAACCACATCTGACCACATTTCAACATTTAAATTTACAAATCCACGTCCCGTAACCACTGGTACCTAGTAGGGGCGATATCAGAAAATTTCATTCAATATTTTCGACTTCTTTTTTGTGTAAAAGCATCATGTTTCCTGTTGTGTTAGCGCTGAAAACAAACACAATAATAGTATAAAATTAAACGTAACGTATGAATAAACAGGATACATGCGATACTTACTTCAGCTTCATCTCCGCACAGTACACACCCTAGGCTATCATGCATGCTCCTGCGAACATTAACATTTATAAGAAAACATATGTTAAATTATTATCTACTAAACAAGACGCTAAACATTCGCACGTCGCGCGTAACCCTACTTTTCTATCTCGCAGATAATAATGTAAATCTCGATTTCCGCGACGTAAATAATTGGAAATTATTCAATTCCATAATGACGTTTACCTTCTCGATACGTCGAGATGATTTGTCTGGATATTGTTGCTTAGAATGGCGTGGAATAAGTATTCTTCGAGTGTATGTACGACTTCAACCAGAATAGATACCACTTTGAGCAAAGGGTATGTAGGTATGTAGATGTACCACGAGTACTAATGTGGTATAATGGGCTAAGCTCTGATTGGCTGCGCCATACTGCCGAAACTCGTGATTGGTCAAGACACTACGTCCAATTTGTGTTCGTTTTCGAGGTCTGAGGTGGCAATCACTGGCAGTGGCAATAAGTGCCGGCAAAATCGAAGAATATTCCGTCATGATATTTTAACCGTTTTTAGGTGCTCATATTAGTAGTTTATAGGTAACATAAAAATACATATCTTTTGAATTCTGACTTCTTTCCTTATTTCTTGGGATTCTGTCACACTGTGACAATGAGTCGCAGTGCGACTGGTCGCTAGACTCCCTCCGGGAGGACTGCCCAACCTGCGACTACGTATTAAGGTCCGCGCACACATATCCGTTCCGTGTCAGTTCCGTGGTCGTAAAAGGTATCGGTTGCGTGTTTTGGAATGGAGCAGCGCACACTTGTCAGTTCCGTGAAATTCGATGGCCTCTCCGTACCCATCAGTTCCGGGCCGACAGGATCAGTGTTAAAAAATATCGTTTGCGTGCTTTACAATGGAGCAGCGCACACTTGTCCCTGTCACGGATGTCAGCAGATGTCAGTGTAGAACCCCTATCCGTTCAGTGAAACTAAAATTTGGTTGCCAACGATATTTGGGTGTTTGGACTGACGGAGTCTTGAAATCACGGAAAGGTGAAAGGGACGACCTTTTTTTATGACCGTGTAAGGTTCTTGAGTCGAAGATCTCGAACCACCCGCGTCGGGGGTCCTAGACCCTAGAACCATAAAAACAAGGAGAACAATAGGCCGCTCAGTAATGAAAATGGAAATTTCTATAATTAATATTAGATCTCCATACAAATACCACCAATGGATTGCTGGAGTTCTTGCAATGAAAATGATACCAAACATGATATAATTCTGATCATTATTAATGATTGTAATGAAAAGAGTTTTGTATTTGAATTTTGCGTGGTAAGATAGAGGGTATGATCGGATGCATGCATGCTGGGTGTTAGGGAAATGGAGCTGGATGTGCGTTTCAACAGGACGTGCAAACTTTAGAGCTTTTTCACACAGCGGTACGTGCATCGTACATGCATCATACATGATGTATGATGCGTATGATACACGTGTATGATGCGTACCGATTTTCAATTGTTCATTATAGCTTCCATAGGAACCGTTCACATGACGATTCTCGTATCGCGATACTGATTTTGAGTACCCCACAAACGTCGGCCGTACGATACTTTTTGTCTGAAGTCGACAGATGAAACGTGGAAATGAGCGGACTCTTTCACACGGCGCGGGGCGAAACATGTATCGCGATACGTGTCGGTATTTGAGACCATATTGTTGTGAGTTTTTGCATTATAATATTTATTATAAGTCTTTTTAGTACACAAAATAAGATCCACGCAGCATGTGGACGATTTGACAGCTCTAAACCAAAGACGTTCTCCCCCACTCATTTCTATCAATGGCTTAACTGTTGGTAAACTACATAGTAAATTAATCCTTCCAGCTTCTAAAGAAAATCACGTCGTTTGAACCAATTTTAAAGCTGTTATTCTGTTTTCAAGGGTGTACGAATACTCTTGTCACCTACTGTCTGACAAAACTGTACAGCAGGCTTGCAGAAACGACTGAATTGGGACTGACAGGGCCAGAGCAGGCCTCCTGTCAGTGAAATTAGGGACACCACACGGATACGACGGACACCGGACGGACACGGAACTGACACGGAACGGATATGTGTGCGCGGACCTTAAAGGTCTGTGAAATGATTGTGCTGAGGGTGAGGGCTTGGTACTTCATCACTTCAATCGCTGCCTATCTATCCTTTTGCTATAAGCTGCTTCGCGCAAGTAGTATAGTAAGGCCGATTCCAACCCAGGTCCTCTGAGGGGAGCGCGGGGGCGGGGGGAAGTGAGGGCGCGCGGGGGAGCGCGGCAGAGGGAAACATGGGCGCGGGGCCTGCGGGGAGAGGAAAACCGGTTGCGCGCGCACGAGCCGCGGAGTGGGGGAAGCTGCGATGATGGAGGGGATCACTCCAGGCCGAGCCGCCGCGTAGACCGGACCCACCGCCGAAAACTTTTTAGAGGGAGTGAATGACCCCCGAGAACTTTTTTAAACCCCGATCCACCACCGGAAATTTTTTCCGAGCGAGAGAATGACCTTGGCCCACCCCCAAATATTTTTCCAAACCATTATGTGACATGCGGCGCGAAGAACGAAACAGATTTATGCAGTGTCTATAAATCTTAGAATTAGGAGGCGAGGAGGAAGATGAGTAAATAAAATGGAGACAGAATATACGTTTAAGAAATTTATTTAAAAAGAATATAATTTAACATTTTTTCTTCCTACGAGCTTCAACTAGAATATCACTGATGGCGCATGCTACCAATTCGCAATCTACAAGATACTCCTCGTCGTAGTATTTGCTATCACGTATTATTTTAGCAGCACGACGAGCATCTAATGTTTCGCAGGCAACATCGCTCTGCCGTAGCACGTTAACAAAAGTTTCAAATTTTTCACTCGCATCTTCTGCAGTTTGATACAGCCGCGGATACAAATACTCTATACATGGCCGAAGACTAAATAAAAATATTGCTGTATCCAGTGTGAAATACACTGTATCATCACCATGTGTCATCTTTATAATTGGGGAATCAGAGATCCGAAAAAAGTCCAACGATAAATCATCAAACTGCATCGAAGATAATCCAGGTAATCGTGCACATTCTTCGATGTTATCATAGTTGTCGAATAGTAGACCCCATGTATGCCATGATAATATGAGATGATTTCCATGATTGTCGCCGAGAAGAACTTCTACATCGGCCGTACGGCCTACGTCGATTCCAATTTCCAAATATTTGGTACCCATGGTTGTTAATGCGTATCTTCTGACCATGATACGTGACGTTTGGCGCGGGCTAAGAGAACAATCAAAGCTATGAAAGTACTCGCTCGTATTAGGAACAAACATAAATATTTTGAGAAGATGTGAAAATTACACCGTACCGGTCACGATATATATTCTCCCCACATGGAGCTACACCGTCATCTCGCACGATCGGAACGAAACAATCCTCACACCCAGCGAGTATTTCATCAATGGTATACATTTTTTCAGAGCACTATTTGTTCCGTCGAAAGTCACTGATGCTACTGAGCGATTGATTGAATAGCGTCCGGGAACTGGTTTAAATAGAGGTTGCTTCCCCCCCACCACCACCGCATCTTATTCTAAAGCTACCAATTTTTTAAAATGATTTTCAATCTTAACACCGCAATGTATCGCGCGATCGTGTGTAATATGAGTCCTCCCCGAGCATCTCCATACGATGATATCATTTTCACAGTGTGAAGAACGAAATAAACGCTGAATCTTAGAATTAGATGGCGAGGAGGAAGACGGATAAGTAAATGGAGAAAAAATATACGTTTAAGAAATTTTTATTTAAAATTAAAAGAATATAATTTTAACATTTTTTCCCACGAGCATCAGCTAGAATATCATTGATGGCGCATGCTGCCAGTTCGCAATCTACATGATAATCCTCACAGTAATGTTCACTATCACATATGATTTTAGCAGCACGACGCGCATCTAATGTTTCACAAGCAACATCGCTCTGCCGTAGCACGTTAACAAAAGTTTTAAATTTCGCCTCCACATCTCTGCTAATTCGATGCAGCCGTGGATACACATAGTCTATACATGATTCAAGATTTAATAAAAATGATACTGTATCCGGTTTGAAATACAGCGGCTTATTATGTAGCATCATCCTTACAATTGGAGAATTATAGATATCACAAAAATCTATCGTTAATTGATCCATCTGCATCGAAGGTGATCCAGGTAATCGTGAACGTTCTTCGATAGCATCACGATTGTTGCATAGTAGACCCCATGTATTATATGGTAACGTGAGATACATCCCACGATTGTCGCCGAGAATAATTTCTACATCGATCGTAGGTCGTACTCTGATTCCAATTTCCAAATATTTGCTGCCCATAGATGTTAATGCGTATCTTCTGACCATGATCCGCGATGTTCGGCGCGGGCTAAGAGAACAATCAAAGCTATGAAAGTGCTGGAATAAACATAAAAAAATTTGAGAAAATGTGAAAAATTAAGCCTTACCAAGCAACTGTATCCTCCCCGCATTGAGCTATGCCATCATCTTGCACGATCGGAACGTAATAATTCATGTGTCCGGCGTTTCCTTCGGCACTGGTACTACACATTTTTTCAGAGCACAAATTGTTTCGTCGAAAGTCACTGAGGCTACTGAGCGATTGATTGAATGGCGTTCGGGAGACTGGCTTAAATAGAGGTACAATTGCTTCCCCCACCACAGCATTTTATTTTAAAGCATCCGATTTTTCCATAATGTATTTCAATCTTAACGTCGCAGCATAGCGAAAGATCGTATGTAACTTGAGCCCCAATCCTCAAGGATAAAAGTCTCAACACATGCTGAATGTAAATAATACTTTTGCGCGCCATATGTGTGAATCATAGAAAGAATTTTGCTGTATCAGCAGAAACTGCATAGAACCATGTTGGGTTGGATCGTCAAAAGAGTAAGACAGAGATCGCAAATCATGACACCAGTCATAAAAGCGCGCTCCAAACTGCACAAAACTTCAAATCGTTGCAACGTGTTGCGAGGAAAAGACATTACATTTACATTCCATTTACGACCATGGGAGAATTCGTGCAAGTGTTGGATCAATCTGCGCGATTGATTTCGCGGGAAGAATACCTCGCGTGGGAAGAACGGTGCAACGAGTGCATCGAATCGTTGGAAGAACAGAGCCGAGTGAAACGTCCTCGATTATCGATCGGTGTTCGGCAATCGTTGGTTGCTCGAATCGCGCAGCTCGAAGGACTAAAATATTCGTTGCGCGGCCGTTTTGTGCATGATGGTGCAGGACATTCGAGCACAGGACTTTTGTGGCGCGAAATAGACGCTGCGTTCGATAGTCGCGTATTAACCGGTGCCGTGCTAAATTCGAACTATATCGAACCGCGCAACTTCCTCCAGGATGCAGGAACCATTGTTTTGGAACATGTGCGGGGTGCTTTGAGGAAACAGCGGAACCTCAAAGTGAACACAGTGTTCAACAGCGAATTTGTGGCGGGCGATAAACGTGCAAGTAAGAGCATCAACACCCGGAACTGCGAACTCTTCCGCACATCCGATCTACAGGAGTGGTACCAACGATGCGTCATCGAACCCACCCTGGCATCGTTGGAAGAGTTCCAGGAACGCGACAGCGGATGGGCATTGATGAGAATCCTCAACCTGATCATCAATGTCAACAAGTACAATCCGCTGCGCGCAGGGTGCCACTTCAAGTTGCCACAGGATTTATTGTTGAAGAATGCAACGATCAATGTGCAATCCCCGGACAATGCATGTTTCGCATGGGCAGTGGTCGCCGCTCTCCATCCTGCGGAAAGACATCCCGATCGTCCAAGTTCATACCCGCACTATACGTCTGTGCTAAATCTCCAGGGCATTGAGTTCCCAATGTCCCTGAGGCAAATTGGAAAATTTGAGCGGTTGAATGAAATCTCCATCAACATCTACACCTTCGAGACGAAGAAAGGGTCGACAGTATTTCCGTTGCGCCTCACTAGCCAAAAAAGGGATCGACACGTCAACCTGCTCTACACACCGAATCAAGAGCACGGCGATGTAGGACACTTTGTGTGGATCAAGAATTTGTCCCGGCTGGTAGGCATGCAGCTGAGCAGGCACCAAAAAAAGAAATTCATCTGCGATCGGTATGTATATAAAATGATGAAATGTCTCGCGAAACAAATTAAATAAAAAAAATTTTGGGTTTACAGATGCATGCACTATTTCGGATCTGCCGCGAAGTTGGAGCTTCATTCGCTGGACTGTGGCAAGATGAATGACTGCGCCATCCTGCTGCCCAGCGAAGGCAAAAATCTCCTCAACTTCGACAACCATTGCAGGAAGGAGCGACTCCCCTTCGTGATGTATGCAGATCTGGAGTGCATCATCGCAAAAACGGAGGACAGTCACCGAATGGGTGATAAATTATGCGCGTATCAGTACCATAAAGTACACAGTATTGCCTATTATATGCATTGTTCGTACGATACATCGCTGTCGACGTATCGATGTCGCCGCGACGCAGATTGCGTTTCATGGTTCGTAGACGAATTGAAAAATTTCGCGAATTTTGTCAAACCCATTCTGACCAGTAATGTTCCAATGCTGGATTTAACTCCCGAACAGTTGTCGACATTTCACAATGCAACACACTGTCATATTTACGAAAAACCATTCGAGGCTAGCGATGTACGAGTCCACGATCATTGCCATCTGTCCGGACGGTTTAGAGGCCCAGCACATACGGAGTGCAATTTAAATTATAAAAACGCGTTTTACATCCCCATAGTTTTCCACAATTTATCCGGCTATGATTCACATTTCATTATCGAGGAAATAGCTATCGCTTTCGAAGGTCACGTTGACGTATTACCCATAACTAAAGAAAAGTATATTTCTTTCACAAAAAATGTCGAAGATACGGCTGATTCAGACTCGCGAAATTGTATTAAATTGCGGTTCATCGATTCATACAAATTTCTCAACGCCAGTCTCGACAAATTAGCATCCTTTCTTAGCACAGATAAATTAAAAATTTTACAATCACAATTTGAAACATTATCCACCGAGGATTTCAATTTATTGACACGAAAGGGTGTTTTTCCGTACGAATACCTTGATTGCGAGGACAAACTGCAGGACCCATGCTTACCGCCGCGCGAGTCATTCTACAGTTCGTTAACGGGTGAGACTGTATCCGAGAGCGATTACGCGCACGCCGAGACTGTCTGGCAGCGTTTCGAGATTAGAACCTTGGGCGAATACAGCGACTTGTATTTGAAAACAGATGTCTTGTTATTGGCAGATATTTTTGAAAATTTTCGCGAAAGTTGTATCAAGAGTTACGGATTAGATTCAGCACATTATTATACTCTACCTGGTTTCACATGGGATGCAATGCTAAAACATACTAAAATTACATTCGAATTGCTCACAGACATCGATATGGTTATGTTTATCGAACGCGGTATACGTGGGGGTTTAAGCCAATGTTCCGGAAGATACGCACATGCCAATAACAAGTACATGTCATCTTACGACGCATCGGAAAAGTCATCGTACTTGATGTACTTTGACGTGAACAATTTGTATGGATGGGCAATGTGTTAGCCCCTGCCATACGCTAAATTTCAATGGGTCGAAGATGTTGCGAATTTTGACGTGTCTTCAATCCCGATCGATTCACCTACGGGATACATTCTTGAGGTAGATCTGGAATATCCGCAACGTCTGCACGACGCTCATGCCGATCTACCGTTCTGCCCTACGCGTGCCAAACCACCTGGTTGCAAGCAGGACAAATTACTCGCGACGGTATACGATAAGCAGCGTTACGTTATTCATTATCGCAACCTGCAACAGTGCACGCGACACGGTCTTCGTATTACAAAGATACACCGCGGGCTTCAATTCGCTCAATCTCCCTGGCTCCGCGATTATATCGAACTCAATACACGGTTTAGAACAAGCGCGACAAACGACTTTGAAAAAAATTTGTACAAATTGATGAACAACGCGGTATTTGGTAAAACTATGGAAAATGTACGAAATCACGTGGATGTAAAACTTTTGACACATTGGGAAGGGCGATATGGTGCGGAGGCAATGATTGCGAAACCGAATTTCCACAGCAGAAGTGTTTTTTCGGAAAATTTAATAGCTGTTGAATTGCGAAAACTCGAGGTGAAATTCAACAAGCCGATATATGTGGGTATGTGCATTCTGGACATATCAAAAATTTGTTTGTACGAATTTCACCACGAGTACATGTCGCCCAAGCATGGAAAAAATTGTAAAATTCTATATACCGACACAGATAGTCTCATTTATCACATTCAATGCGATGATATCTACGAGTCCATGAAACACAATATCGATAGATTCGACACGAGCGATTATCCTACAGACAATCCATATAATATGCCGCGCGTAAATAAGAAGGTTCCGGGGCTGATGAAGGATGAAAATAACGGTGCGATAATGACCGAATTCGTAGGTCTTAGAGCGAAAATGTATGCACTTCGCGTAGACGGCAAAAAAGATACGAAAAAGGCGAAAGGCGTCAAGACCAACGTCATAGCCAGAATGATAACTTTCGACGACTACGCGCAATGTTTGCATAGGGAGATCGAAATGATTCGCAGACAATCATGCATACGGTCTAAATTGCATAAAGTGTACACCATTTCGGAATCTAAAATCGCTCTAAGCCCACACGATGACAAGCGGCATATCGTACCCAATTCGATCGACACTCTGCCCTGGGGTCATTATAATATCCCATTGTAAAATAGAAATTGTATTTATTGTATAATATAAAATTATTTGAGAATGTATAATATAAAATTATTATTGTGTTTATTCTATTTATTGTGTAAAATATAAATGGTGGAATTAATGTATAAAAAAATTGTTCACGCATATATATGTATCATTGTATTTATTGAACCATGTATTATTATGCTACAATACATTATTTTTATTTATCCAAGAATTGTGTGATTTATCAAATCCCAACCACTTGACGTACACCTTATCCCCCTTCCTACGTAAGACTTTTTCCACTAGATACACATCAGGATCGGTGACGCGTTGCAGCTCGTGTTCATAGAATCCTCCGGCAACAGGTTTTCCACAGGAATCGACCAGCAGATACGTTGCAGGATTAGTTGCTTGTACTTTGGCTATCTTGAACACCTCCGTTGTCCAATTCGGCGTATAGCCTTTATCGAATATGGTTTTAAATTTGCTCACGCGCACAAACTCGCCCAACTTGAATCTCGCTGGAGCAGCGATCTTTATGTTGCTGTATACGCTGGCTAGCAGCTTATCGGCGATCGCAGGGGTAACATCGCAAGGACGCATTCCGATGGTTCTATGTTTTCGTGCGTTATACTCTGCAAGTAGACTTGGTAGAGCATCGGTCCATCTATAGGTTCCATTGAGCGTAAACAGTTTCCACATATTGTTTTTCAAAGTTCGATTGAAACGTTCTACGACGGAGGCCTTCATCACAGAATACGTCGAATAATGATTAACGTTATGCTTTGCCAAGAGTTTCTGCACATCAGCGTTGTAAAATTCTTTTCCTTGATCGGTTTGCAAATTTTTCGGATATCGATCTCTAAATATCTTTGCAAACGCTTTAGTCACCTCAGCGCCACTTTTAGTCTTGAGCGGCAACGCCCATGCATACTTGCTCAACACATCGATGACGGTGAGTATGTAGTGGTGTCCCTGGTTGAATCGTGAGTATGGACGCATTTCTACAATGTCAGCTTGCCACAGATCATCGTATCCATGCACTATGACACGCCTCCGCGGAAAATGTCTTCGAGCTGGAGCATGCAATTCCTCAACGAGTTGTAGCTTCTTGCGGCCGTGGTTTTCTTTACTCTTGGATTTCGATAATGGCTGCATGTTTGATCGCAGAGGTGTCTTTGACACGAATGATGCGATAATTATCGGGCACGTTCATTAAGTGCTCCCAATCGGTCCAGGGGCAAGTTCATCCGCCTCGCATGATTCTCCTTCGCAGCGCTGCTGCGGGATAGAATTCGACGCCTGCGATAGCTTTTGAACGCTGTTTTGCAGCGTCAGCATATCTCTTTGAAACGCGATCAGTTTCCTCTCTAATTCTTCCTGCCGCTCTCTCAAAAGTTTAATGTTCTTTTCCATGTATAGTTTATTGACGGCATCGGTGTCAGCCACCGGTTGAGCTACGCGTCGTATCTTGCATGATTTTGCATCAAAGTCGGCACCAACCACGCAAAGAGCGTTATCTCGCATGTAATTTCGAAGCAAACCACTCCATTTGTAATAGTCCATTCTAGCTGCTCCACTCTTCTCGAGCGATACCCCAAATTTGTTGATCGGCATCTCGATGCATACAGTGCACATCATTGGCGTGCGGCTTAATTTATATAATGAGGCCTACCTCGCGTAGTTCCTCGACAATCGATAGAATTTCGGGATCATGAGAGTTGTTACCCGCCTGACGTGACGCTTCCAACAAACGCAATCGATCCACCAGCTCGTTGGGATCGTCCCAGTGTACGTAATCGATCTTGTTATCGTTTACCACCATGGCTCGTGGTGTCCTAAGACCTTTCCCTGCTTTATTGACTGATGTGCGTGGGATTAGCGGTGCAATTACATGTCGGTACTTGTATCCCTTGTTGCTCAATATGGGATTTTTAGCACCATGACCGCGTCTGTGGGCATTCGTCGTCAGCAGTATACTTTTGTATTTTTGTTTATCAGCATCGGTGTATATAGCATCATTGGGAATTCTCTTGAAAATCAGTTCGTAAAGACCGGATGTTCCTCCGTATCTTACACCATCTATGATTATATTATCATCCTTGTCTATATCGAAAGCCTTATCCCCAAGCATCGTTCCACTATTGCCAAAGTATACACCGTACACATAGTCCATTGTTGTATCCTTATCACCACTTAGGATCGCGCTCATGTATTTTTGCCCCAGCGGACCGAAATGACTGCGAAACGTTTCTTGTCCCTCGGATGTTTGAAGTTGCTGTCTGATAGATGTTACAAACGACTCATTGGGACTAGTTTCAAAAACGTCGTCATCAATGGTTGCGAGCGATTGTACACTGGGAAATGTACTTATTGGTGTGTGAGGAACGGGAGACTCGTTTGATGTAGCATTCCGTCGTTTATGCTTCGATTGAACTGGTGTTGAGGTTATGGGTGAATATTCAGACGACATGTGCCGTTTCCTCTTTGTCTTGCGCGATGTGTTCCCTTTCGGATGGATTTTTTTAGGCGTTAATGTTTCATTCCCTTCAACGTCTATGCTCATCGGTGGTGATGTGCTAGCTTCTGTCGCTGAGGTATTTTCCACAATATGTTTTAAGGGTTCGACGATACGTTTGAAGTATCTCTCCAACGCGACATCTTCCTCCATCTTGCCTGTCTTCAAAGCCTGATGTTTCTTGCGAATGGATTCGCTAGTTTTTGCAATTTCCTTCGCTATTCTCTCGCGATCCTTAATCTCCAGAGTATCGATATCAATCATCGTTGTACCGCTGATGTTGCTTTCCCACCGACGTGTTGACGACAATTGACCGTCTCACGGTACGGCAAACTCGTTAAATCCCTTTCTGTAACGTCCATTGGACATCGCGCTATCCTTGTCTATTACCACGAAACCATACTCCCGTTGCCAACAATTACGACACAAAGCGCAGAAATCCTCGTAAGACATGTCAGTGTTTACGTGATCGTTGTACACATGTTTCAAGTTGGTACCATCCTGCTTAAACAGAATCAACTGATTGGCATTGTCGCGGATAAGATGTTTGGGTATCTTTGCATACGTCTGACAGAGATAGAAGCAGTCAACGTTCGAGTGGCGCCCCATTGCAAAGTATTCCCTTATCGTATCTTGCTTGTCGCATGCCACGTCATCAAAGATGAAAATAGAATTCGGAAGCGATTCGCACGGTGGGATGACGTCACTGTTATTCGAAAACGTAAAGTAGCCAATTTCATCTATCGGAGTCAATAAATTCTCCAAATACTGATATTTCGGCTGTTGCAACGACTTGGAGTACACGTACACGTTCTCGAAGCGGACGCCGTGAGGACTTTCCAACAAGCTCACCAACACGTTTGTCTTTCCGCAATTTGATGGGCCACAAACGAGGCAGCGTATAGTGTTTGCTAGCATGCTACCATGTCTGCGTCTGGTTTTCGAAGACATAACTCGTGA
Source organism: Andrena chrysosceles (assembly GCA_963855975.1). Lineage (NCBI taxonomy): Eukaryota > Metazoa > Arthropoda > Insecta > Hymenoptera > Andrenidae > Andrena > Andrena chrysosceles. Next base: position 18,739,007 of record OY979769.1, on the reverse strand, counting down.
TTTATCGTCAAAATTTGTCACGCGTATCGTTACAGGTTGTCGCACGAATCGCATCCTCTCCGCAAACTGTGAAAAATGATTTTGATACGTCGAAGCGCCCTATTTATAGGTCCGCATCGACTCAAAACAGCTCAGTATCCAAAATGCTTCTGATCCTGTCGGATAATTGTGATATTCGAGACCTAACCTCTGAACAGTTGAAATATATACCAAAGATTATTCTACTCCGAGAGTTTGGGAGACACATTGATCAGTTGTGGGACAGACTCTCCGAGCACATAAAAGCCGATACTGAGGTTCGGCAGTATCGTCGGTGTCTGGAGCATTATAATCGTCCTTGGCAGCGAACACATATCGACGGTCCAGCACCATTGATTAAAAACTGTAGCGAATGTCGCCGACGAGAGTAAAGAAAGGCTGTGGTTTGTTAAATCGAGCGATAAACGCGCTACCTATCGAATTACATATTCCGGGATACCAGTTTTGCGGTCCAGGAACACATCTGGCAAAACGATTGGCTAGAGGGGATCAAGGCATCAATCCGTTGGACGCGGCGTGTTGCGAACACGATATTGCATATTCGCGCAGCAACGACCTCGGCGAAAGGCACGCGGCAGATAAAGTTCTCGCTGACAAAGCGCGAAAACGCATCGTTGCGCGAGACTCGACTCTGGGTGAAAGAGGTGCTGCTACAGCTGTTTGGGCAGCTATGAAAGCCAAGACGAAAATCGGAATGGGGATGAAAACAAAACCCCGCAAAAGTACTCCAACGAGAGCGCCGAAAAAGCGGATTCTTCCGGTGGCAAAACGGGGTGGTATATTACCACTTCTCCCGCTGCTAGGTGTTCTCGGATCATTAGCTGGTGGAGCGGCGGGAATCACCAAGGCGGTAAACGATAATAAGGCGGCGCAACATCAGCTGCAGGAAATGCAACGTCATAATCGCTCCATGGAAGGCCGCGGACTTTATCTCGCACCATACAAGCGTGGACAGGGAATATCGAAACGAAAAAAAAAAACGTCGAAAAGAAAATAAAAATGCCCGCGGGTGTAACTACTGATGCACAATTGGAGGAGTTGGCAAAACGTATGCGTATTCCATTCTTTAGAGGTGTTTTTATGCGAAACGCGCTACCAGTCGGAGGAGTACGTCGAAACGAGAGCGGTATTGTAAATTTGGACAATGTCGAGGGGTCGGGGACTCATTGGGTGGCATATGCGAAGAGAGGGTGTCGAGCTATATATTTCGACAGCTTTGGAAATCTTCGACCGCCCAAGGAATTGGTAAAATATCTGGATAAGGATGCTGTGAAAATTGAATACAATCGAACGTCTTATCAAAAGTACAATCAGAGCAATTGTGGACAACTATGTCTACGCTTTCTACAAACGATCGGTACCAAATTTAAGGATTGACTTCCCGCCACTCTGATTCAGTACTAATCGAGCCGTACAGTTCGGAATATGTCGTTAACATTCACTCTAACCGGCAAGAGTAGCACCCTCGCGGTGAGCTACTTTCCACCCATAGATTTGAGTGACGATGATTACGAGCTTGGTCTAACAACCTTTGAAACTTATCACACCATACCAAACATCGACTCGAGCAATGATAAATTCTACTTCACCGTAAATTATGACATCAGCAACAGCGTCGACACCACTCCTGAATACATTACGATTCCCCATGGCTCCTACGAACTAGACGCCATTGCCAAGTATTTGAAGCAGCGATTACTCGAACGGTATCCTCAAAATCTCGACGGTACCGATGGTGGTGACAACGATGCGTATCCAATAGTGTTGCGTCCCAACAACAACACCATGAAAAGCGAACTGTACTGTTGGTTCACCGTAGATTTTACAAAGCCTAATAACATTGGATCGCTATTGGGATTCTCGACGAATCGGGTATTAGAACCAGGACGGTGGCACGAATCGGACGATCCAATTAATATCATGAACGTGAACATTGTTCGTATAGAATGTAGCGTGACCGCTGGTGCGTACAACAGTGGGAGGCGTGTCCATACGATACATGAATTTTCTCCGAGAGTTCCACCAGGATATAAGATATCGGAAACGCCCGCGCAGATCATTTACCTTCCAATCACCGCACGGATCATTACGGATCTAACGATACGCGTTGTGGATCAAAACGGACGGTTGCTCGATTTTCGAGGTGAAGAGATTACCATCAGATTGCACGTACGACGGCGACGACGATAATACATATAGTGCGAACGAAAGAGATGCTTGTATTGAACGACTCTAGAAACCCGTTTCTTCCAAGTGAAATTGTTTACAACTGCAACAACAACTGCAACAGCTCCGATCACGCTAAAAAGAAGAGGCTCAGTGCTGCGAACATTGCATTTTTGAAATCATTGGGATTCATTGTGCGCATTTAGGTTGAAAATGGTTGACATTCTAAGTATTGGAGGGAAGCCGACGTTTGATGATCGCATCGTCAAGCTTCAGACTCACACATACAACCCATACGTCAACACAACGTTTGGATACAGCGATGAGATAAGAATACCGATACAACAGCAGGATTTATACACATTGCCGTGTGAAAGTTTTCTCTATGTGGAGGGGAAATTGAAGATAAATAAGCCAAAAGATGCATTAACGGTGACGTTGGGAAATAATTGTATGGCGTTCTTATTCGATGAGATTCGATACGAGCTGAATGGCGTGGAGATTGATCGCAGCAGAAACGTTGGAATAACTAGCACGCTTAAAAACTATGTATCGCTGACATCTGGCGAAGACAAAAATATGGAGAATGTTGGATGGGGCTTGAAACGGCGGGATGGGCCAATAGTGAAAAGTCATTTCAATTTTTGCATCCCACTCAAATATTTGCTGGGATTTTGTGAGGACTACAAACGCATGATTATTAATGCGCGTCACGAATTGATTTTAATACGATCGCGCAACGACAACAATGCTCTGATAGGATCGTCGATGTTGGAACCAGAAATTGAATTGGTTAAGCTACAATGGCGGATGCCCCATGTGACGTTAAATGACGTTAATAAGCTATCGTTGCTACATACTTTGGAACGTGGACAAAACCTGAGCATTTGTTTTCAATCGTGGGATCTGTACGAGTATCCTCTCTTACAGAGCACGACCAAGCATTCGTGGGCCGTGAAGGCATCTGCACAGCTGGAGAAGCCGCGATGCGTGATCCTTGCTCTACAGACTGGTCGAAGAAATGTGATGAGTGAAGACGTTACTATGTTCAACAACTGCAAATTGGCCAATGTAAAACTTTTTCTCAACTCGGAATTTTACCCATATGATGATCTGAACTTGGACTTTGACAAGAATAAGCACGCCATCTTGTATCACATGTATACGCAATTCCGTAAATCATATTATGGGTATAGTTGCAACGAGGCATTATTCACCGTGGCTGAATTTTTACAATTTGGCCCCCTCGTGGTAATTGATTGCTCGCGACAAAATGAGTCGATCAAGAATGGCACCGTGGACGTGCGCATAGAATTCGAGTGTAAAGAGAATGTGCCTGCAAATACTACAGCCTACTGTCTGATTCTACACGATAGAGTGGTTGAATACAATCCATTGACAAACATGGTGCGCAAAATAAATTAAATTACCACGCTACTTGCCCGCCCTCTCCTGTATGAAATTCGCAAAAAAATTTCATCGTGAAAATCGAGATGTTTTACGAGAAAGACTGCATTCTCTCGTCTGTCTTGGAAGCGAGTGGACCTCCAAATTGTATCGATAATGGCTGTACCAACGTTCGTTGACATGCAAGGGTTCATCGTTGATGGAAGATTTGTCGTCAAGGAAGTGGCTGTCCTACGAATGGGAACAATTCTCTCGCACTATATTTTTGGGAGTTCGATGCCGCATTATCTTCTTTCGAAATCTGACAAATCAAGCATCCGCTGGTTAACGGCGAAACATCATGGGTTACGCTGGGACGATGGAGAAGTTCCATACAGTATGGCTAAACGGCTAATTTCGAAAGCTGTAGCTGATGCGATCGATGAAGAAGAGGATGACACGTGCCATGTCGTATATGTTAAAGGGCTGCAGAAACGCGACTGGCTTGCGGATTTCCTCGATGAAAGTACGAGAGCAGACGCGGTCATCGAGACGCTGGACATTGACTACGAGGATATCAAATCTCTAAATAAGCTAAATGTAGTTAATACTCTGCGATGTGGTAGACACGCGAAACACTGTGCCATGCAAAATGTATTTAAAATATTCAACTGGTGGTCTAAACACCAGGGAAATTCATAAATAAAATATAATCAATTTTTTAATGCGTATAATTTTCTTCACCCTCACCCAACCCAACCTCATGCGTTTGATGTCCGCTAGATTAAGACGATACTTATGCAGAAGTCGTTCGATACACGTTCGATACCCGATCAAAGCCGTTCGATGCACGATCAAAGTGGTATGATAGACGTTCAATATCCGATCAAAGCCGTTCAATACCCGTTCAATGCACGTTCGAAGCCGTTCAATATCCGTTTGATATATGTTCAAAAACATTCAATACCCGTTTGATACGTATTCAAAGTGATGTGGTCTTGTCGCATGATGTGTCTAAAGAAGAAGAATAAGGAGAGGATGGTCTACGAAGAAGAAATGTGCAGTTTGTGAAAATGAATGCGGAGAACAACAGCATCGTACTTTTGCACAGCTACGCACTTCTCGATTTCATGATAGGAGGGGGTTTTTACATGTGAGAGCTAGGAGATGCAGCGAGACCAGTCGTCTGTTAATTGTGGAAGGCGAGCAGTCTGATTTCTGTGAAAAGTTTTTGTGTAACACTTTTTTCATTTTAAGTGAAATTGCTTTGAAGACGATTGCTTTCCAAGGATATCGTCAGTCGTTCAACGCATAGAAAATACAATCGAATAATACCGTGAGTTTCCATTATCATATTTTTTCTTTTAGCGAATCGCTATGTTAGTAACTTTGAGAATTATAAGAAAAAAAAATCGGTTTCAGATTATGTCATTGCCTATAAATTTGGAACGTCCAGCTACCGCTACGATCACCGCTGCTGCGACCATTATTCATTCATCCAGTCCGAAAGTGTATGTGGCGTGTCGAAATGTTGCGGTTCAAACCGAAGAAATTCGATGCGCAGAACTTTATGAGGCGGAAGCTAATCAGGATGGTGACATTTATTTAAAAGTATTTCGCAACCTAACGAATGGTTATGCGTATGAGTACCTCGATGATGAGCAATATTGGTTGCGCCGATACGCAGACCAATTGTTTATAAACAATTACAACGATGATGATGATGATGATGATTATTATATACGTAGGAATATAGCTCGGCGGAATCGTGAGGGTGTTCCAAAGAGCGTGGTTTGGCGAAACGTGAAAACAGAGATTGATGATGATTCCATTTTCGCGAATAAAATATCGGGGCTTTGGGCTAGCGTTGTTGCAGTTCAAACTGACCCTGCGCAAGTTCCTGTAGATTTATCATTAAATATGCTATTTGCTGATGATGCTATCGAGTGGGATAATTAAGCCAAAACCACTCGCCACCTGCGTCCTTAGAATAGTTTATATTTTTTATATTTTCTATTCTAGTTTTATATTCTATGTAACAATATATATATCTTAAACGCATATTCTGTCTCCATTTTATTTACTCATCTTCCTCCTCGCCTCCTAATTCTAAGATTTATAGACACTGCATAAATCTATTTCGTTCTTCGCGCCGCATGTCACATAATGGTTTGGAAAAATATTTGGGGGTGGGCCAAGGTCATTCTCTCGCTCGGAAAAAATTTCCGGTGGTGGATCGGGGTTTAAAAAAGTTCTCGGGGGTCATTCACTCCCTCTAAAAAGTTTTCGGCGGTGGGTCCGGTCTACGCGGCGGCTCGGCCTGGAGTGATCCCCTCCATCATCGCAGCTTCCCCCACTCCGCGGCTCGTGCGCGCGCAACCGGTTTTCCTCTCCCCGCAGGCCCCGCGCCCATGTTTCCCTCTGCCGCGCTCCCCCGCGCGCCCTCACTTCCCCCCGCCCCCGCGCTCCCCTCAGAGGACCTGGGTTGGAATCGGCCTTACTATACTACTCGCGCACTATGTACTGCACACAAAGTACTATACATTCATATAATACATATAGATCGGCAATGCAGTGCACACGTTTTTTTTTGCGTAGGTGTTAAACTTACGTAGAATTTGTCCTAAATCAAAAAATAATAAAAGTACACTCGCTGAGCTGCTGTGCGCTATTCCGAGTATTCCAAGTAAGCTTTACTGGCTACAAACGCGCTTTATCTTCTAACATCACTGGATAGGCTGCAGTGCGCCGTAAACACGTGGACGTGTAACGAAGATAGATCAGAATTTATAATTTATTGGGATTTCCTTACTTTATCCTTATTTTTATTACCCGTGACAGTGAAAAATTTTTAAAAAGGAAGAAGTTGAAATTTTGAAACCCCATAAAAAAATTTAAAAAAGTAAAAAAAATGACGCCAAGTTATGAATTATCTTTGTAAAAAGAAGTGAGAAACCCCCTTAAAAAACTTTAAAACAGTAAAAAAATTATGCCATGTACATGAATTAGCTTTGTAAAAAGAAGTGAGATCCCCCCAAAAAAACTTTAAAAAAGTAAAAAAATACACCAAGTACATGAAAATGTCGACGACAAAAAAGAGTATTATCAAAAATCACAAAAAAAAGAAAATAGTATACATGAAAAAGTCGAGGAAGAAAAAGAGTATTATCAAAAAATAAATATAAAAAAACACAAAAAAAGACAAAAAACATGAAAAAGTCAGGGACGATGTCAAGTCCTGAACTGCCGGAACGTTCAGGACGAGAAGGGAGTTCTTGCCCCGTCGCCTCCGACGCACCGTAAATCCTAAGGCCGGCCCGGTAACGCCACCATGGAGTAACTATGCGGGGCGGGTGGATCGGCGTTGGAGGATCGAGGAGGAAAAGAAGAGGTGCGTTTCGGCAAGACGACGACCACCAGCCAGACTCATCAGTAGGGCTATAGCTGGCGGCCCCTGCCCTAGACACACACTTTTTTTTTTTAAAAAAAATACGTTTATTAGTACCAAAAAAAAAAGATAATACAGTGGGACGGTTTCGATCCTTAACGTATAAACAGGATTACATGTTGTCTACATTTAATATAGGACTAAAGACCCACGTGGGGTACGCACAGCCTTTTTAAGGTACATTGAATTGCACATTTGTTTTTGGTGCAGGCTTTGGTGAACTTGTTTTTGTTGCTTACAATTATACTTATACACTAGGAGTGAAAGTTTGGGTAGAAAAAGTATAGAAAGGTACTAAAAACTATACATCAGTCTCAATGTTTGTGGATGATTGCTAAATAGGAAAAAGGAGAGAGGGGGAAGGATATAGAGAGAAAGATTTTTTTTTTTTTTTAAACTATCAGGTACGAGGCTTCAAATATAGCCGGTTAACAAATTTCGCTTTGCGTGAGTGTTGGTAAACTTAATAATACACGTCCATACCGACATTCATCCCTATGTACAAAAAAGAGCATTTATTCATCCACTCAAACCTATGTACATGCCAAACACTTCTATATTTATATAAATCAGGTATAAACTAAGAAAATATTTAATATATATAAGTATTAATATATGATAATTTTTAATTTGAGACGGAAAAGAGTATCTATGAACCAACAGGCCGGGAGAGAGAGAGAGAGGGGGTTTCCCGATTTGCCCATTCTTTTAGTTTGTGTTTTCTTACTGTGGATGTGGCTGTTGACTTAGTATTGCCAACGGGGATTATTTATGGAGCCACCAGTATTTGTCTGTGTTTTTAAGGTGGTTTCTTTCTAGGTCCCATTTAGAAAGCTTATAGACAAATTTTAGTCTGGTGTCATGAGCCATGATATCTGAGCTATATGTGATCGTTTTATTGTTAGATTTTCTGTTGATGTGGTAGATGATTGGGAGCAATTTATTATTTTGTATGAGGCCTATTGAGTCTAGGTATGGAAATGCCTGAGGGGGAATGTATCCTGAATTCTTTGAGTTTTCAAAATATTGAGGGTTTGGATATATGGAGTGATTTATCAATGAGTTCGAGTCGATTGAGGTAATATTAGCCCAGTGGTCTCTGATTAGTTTTAAAATAAAAAGGTCGATTCTAACTACTTTAGCTTCACTATAAAGTTTGTAATTGCTAATATATTTGGTGAAGTCTGATTCAAGAGATCTGTATTTGCCGAGGCAGGCTCGAATGCATTTACGCTCAAACACCCTTAGTTTTTCCATAACGCTGGCACTCAGGTTAAACCATATTTGGCATCCATATGTTAGAATGGGCCTTATTAGTAGCTTGTAGCATAGGATTTTGACAGGACTATGGAGGTCTCTGGAATAAAAGAGTCTTTTGTTTGCATAGAATGCTTTTTGTGCTTTTTGAAGCTGGATAATTATATGTGAATTATAGTTCATCTTAAAATCAATGTGAACTCCTAAATAACGAACTGTGCTTTTATGGGGTATGCACACATTTGGATCGAGAGTTGTCTTTAGTGAGAATTTGTTTGCGAATTTTCTCCTTTACATCTAATTTAACTATGAATATTGGCAATACTTTGTGGTTGTCTATGGAATTCCGAGTTTGAAATTTTTTAACGCTCAAAAAGTTCAAATCAGGGACATTTTTGTTTTGTAAATCTGTTAGAACATCTAGTTCACTAAAATCCCCATCTAGGTTTTTTAAAAGCATTGTGATTGTTTTTTCGCATTTGGGGGTATATGTAAAGAATTGTATGTTCTTTTCTTTGAGGGTTGAGCAGGCTTTTTTGAATTCTTGAATGTTAGATGTATAAAGGAGGGATTTGTTGGCGTTAATTTTTTTAAAACTAAAGTTAGGTTTGTTACCTGAGACATGCATTAGTTCTATTACTGTTTTGGCTGAACAGTTAAATATATTTATAGGTGGTGGTTTGGACTCCTTTGTTGTAGTATCGCTGCTTATTTCTTCCTTCCTGATTGTGTGTTCCCTGGTTTTGTTCTGTGTGTCCAGGTTGCTTTTCTTTTTTGTTGAATGGTTAGCGTCCTCGCTGTTGGATGGCCTTTTTTTCCCTGAATGTGATTCCATCCTTTCCCAAGAGAGATCCACATTTGATGATGATGGTTGATTGGTGCCTTTTGACTCGCTTCCCAGTAATTCGAATTTGTTGTGCAACGCTATGTTCGATACTTCTTTCCTGTTGCTGTTTTGTATCTTTTTTACTTTTTCTTCTTCGAGCTCTTTTGATAATTTGACGATGATTTCCTTTAACTCATCTAATGTTTTTTTGTATTCCTTAATTAATTCATCTTGCGGCTGCTTGTTTGCTGCATCTCTTGAGTCGATATCCATTTCGCTGTTTGAGAGAGTCTCGCTATCGCTGTTGCAAGTGCTTTTTCTTATTTGTTTTCTGGGTTCTTTCCTTTTAGGCATTTTGGCCAAGTTAGGAACACTCACTTTTCTTTTGGACGGTTTATATAATTGGTGAAGTACCTTTGCTAACTCACCTTGATCGTTAGACCCATCCTTGTTACTGTACAAGAATTCTTTTATTTGTGATAAATTTTTCTGATCTAGACTGTTGCGTTTTTGGCTATTTGATGTTTCGTCGGGCGTTTTTGAGGTTAAGTCTCTTTCCACGACACTGGACGAAGTCTGTGCAATTGCATCGTTGATAATTGAGGCCGAAGCCCGCGGAGGGGATTCGGAATTTTGGTCTATTTTTTGTCTTTTTGTTGCTTCGTTTTTGTGAATACAGCGTTCTTATGAATTTCGTACTTTACGTACCGACACGTGCACTAGTAGTAAGTGTACTACTATTTTTCTAATCTTCTTGTTTTTCACTTAATTCTCTTGCGCTTGTGGAAGCCTTGATTGCTGCTTTGCCTTTCGCTTACCCATATGATTTCCGTGAAGAATTTTGAATATTTCACAAATTAAACACCAAAGTTCGATGCCGCTTTCTGGACCTCTGACGAGAACGGGTATCCTAGCCACTAGGACGGTATCCTAGCCACTAGACCATGGCTAGACACACACTGGGACACAGAGGATATGATTTGGAATTTGTATATATACGAATGATATTGAGAGTTAGGACTAGCGGGAAAGATTAGAGACCTCTGGTGGCGCTCGTCGACACTAAGTCGCGATACCGTGGTGGGGCCAGGACGTCACAACGAATAAAGTATTATTATCAAATAAATATAATCACATAAAAAAAAATATACAATTACAATATAAAAAAAGATGTGAAATCAAAATGTGCTGCAAGTACATAAAGGTGCTTTCCAACTGCGCTTAAGATGACACAACTACATATACACAGCTAAAATGCTGTGTTCATACATTCCATTACTCATATCGCGAACATTTTAATTAATCAATCAAAAAGAATCCCTTTAAAAACATTGTCGTAAATTAATAGTTTTACAAAATTAATGATATACAAAAATTGCGCTGTCACGTCCCGGGTGGAGGGGTTTAGGGACAATGACACGAGGGGTAATTGTCAGGCGAGAATGCAAGTTTTCCGCACGCTGAGGGTTTTAGAAGGAACACAGGCGAGAATGCAAGTTTTCCGCACGCTGAGGGTTTGGAGGGACTCAGGCGAGAATGCACGTTTTCCGCACGCTGAGGGTTTTAGAAGGATTTCAGGCGAGAATGCACGTTTTCCGCACGCTGATCGACCAGGGAAGGCTTAAATGGCGAATATACACCCGGGAGACACCCGTTAGAGCACTTTGGTGACCAACTTATGTCGTGGCAGGTAGTCGTTATTTAAATATCGGGGTCCTCTTGGTTATTGAATTGACCGTAATCCTCGTTAGAGAGGTTGTAAAATTCCGTGCATACGGCGCACCTACTTATGGGGCGAATTTTGTATATTTCGTAATTGCACCGAGGGCAAGGGGAAAACGAATAAGGTGTTTGATAGTAATGGACGATGTATACAGTCACCGTATTCGCAGGCTCCAACCAGGAACACCAAAGGCAAATATCGTCGCCCTGGTTCGTTGTTGCTAGACTCCCTTTTACACAAATTAGTGATTGCATATATGCATTAATGTTTTCTACCTCGCGGCTCCTCTAAGCTACCGCGATCTGTTGAGGGCGCGTAATATACATGTGAACTATCGGGACTTTGTGGGTACCGTGTTTAAGAACTTGTTTCTATCGACGGTGGACGAAAATAATCCCACCGCTGTCACCAAAATTATGTCACGTCCCGGGTGGAGGGGTTTAGGGACGATGACACGAGGGGTAATTGTCAGGCGAGAATGCAAGTTTTCCGCACGCTGAGGGTTTGGAGGGACTCAGGCGAGAATGCACGTTTTCCGCACACTGAGGGTTTTAGAAGGATTTCAGGCGAGAATGCAAGTTTTCCGCACGCTGAGGGTTTTAGAAGGAACACAGGCGAGAATGCACGTTTTCCGCACGCTGAGGGTTTTAGAAGGAACACAGGCGAGAATGCACGTTTTCCGCACGCTGAGGGTTTTAGAAGGAACACAGGCGAGAATGCACGTTTTCCGCACGCTGATCGACCAGGGAAGGCTTAAATGGCGAATATACACCCGGGAGACACCCGTTAGAGCACTTTGTATTTGTTTTGACTAAGAAATTGCATTTACCGTTGCATTCACGTAGGAAGTTACTCGTAATACTTCCGCGAAATCCGTCTAATTATACGACTGTACGCGGGCTATGCAAAAGAACGTTGGTAAACACTGTAGGCTCTTTCGCGTTCGGGAATCGAGATCAGCTGTTGCGGCAGCTAGGTTTGGATATGGAATCCTCGCGATCGCGGAATACACACAATAATTCAAAGCGTGATTTAAACAGGAATCGTTTATTCAAATTGAAGCACTTTTAACACGTTATGTACTATTATCGTGATCTTTGGTAAGTTTTATAATTATGTGATAGACATTTAGCATTAGCACATGACATTTATATTAATGGTGAACAATAGCAAAATATGTATGGACATGAAATACAATATACGATAAAGTAGAATGACATAAAGCAATAAGCGTTAATAATTCAAAAGGTATGAACGCAATAGGCGTTAATAGTACAAAAATATATATATATAAAGCAATAAGCGTTAATAATTCAAAAGGTATGAACGCAATAGGCGTTAATAGTACAAATATATATATATATAAAGCAATAAGCGTTAATAATTCAAAAGGTATGAACGCAATAGGCGTTAATAGTACAAAAATATATATATATAAAGCAATAAGCGTTAATAATTCAAAAGGTATATGAAAGCAACAAGAATAATGATACAAAATATGGATGATGGTGATATGCCGTAGTAATAAATGGTAATAATAAAAGCTTACAACGATTGGCGAGATGATATGTTTAAACACTGGTTAAAGTAAACTTTTGTTTCGTGGTCCTTTCGCAAGTAGATTTCGTCGAAAGAGGACTTCTGTCTCGGTCCCCTCGTATTTATATAATTGTCGCGGGGGTACGCGCGGTATAGGCCTTGACATATTTAATAAATAAGTCGCAGTAGGACTTCCGGGGTTTTTACAATGGTGCGTCTATTATTAGACGCGTTTCTGTCACGTACACCAAATATTCTTCGCAATTACATTTCCGGGGTTTTTATGAATAGGGAATTATATGCTCAACCTATCGGATGGATTTCTGGAGTTTTAATGGGAAAGGGGTGATCGTGGTCTTGACTTGTAGGGTCTTAGAGAAGGGGTGAGACGTGGTCTCGATTTAAGGGGTTTTTGGGGCGAGGGACTTGTTTAAAATTAGCAAGAGGGGGAGTTTGTGCCTCGTATGGCGAATAATCGAAGGAGGTTTTGTACTGACCATCTCGAGATGGGGACCGCTAAGGTACATCATCGAGGTGATCAGCGATTGGGGAGAAGGGGTATTTGTTGATTTGGAAGGACTTTGGTGGAGTGACTTGGAGGTTTATACGAAGATGTTTAAATAGTACCGCGCGAAAAATAGTGGGATATCACACTTCCCCCCTTATGCGATGAAATGTGTACATTTCTTAACAATAAGGTTTGGTGGATTTATTTGAATGTAAGATGGGATGAATTGATTATGAAACGTGATTTCCTTTCTCTCTTTTGTGATTTTTGCCGAAAGGGGGAAAGGAACTAAAATAAAAACAGAATTTTCTGGCCAAGGGGCCTAAACAAAAAAAAGAAAGAAAACTATATTTAATAAAAATAAAAATAAATTAAAAGTAGGAGGTGGAGGAGGAACTATATACAAGGAAGGAAATTATGTGGGATTAGGAAGGGGGATAGGAATAGGAGAGATCTTGGTATACGAGGTCGACCAGGATGAAAGTGAGGTCCTGACCACTTTGATATAGGTCATCGAACCATCTCAGGAACTCGGGCGTCAGCTCCCTATGATCTGGGATCCTTGTAGCTGACCCCGTGTCCAGGATATCCACCACATCTGGACAGGGAGGGATGGTGGATGGGATAGGGACTTCAGGAGGTGGGGATGGATGGGTGAGTTGAGGGGCCGGCGGGGTGACGGCTTCCTGTAATTCCTCCCAATTTATGTGTGGCGGGGTGTCTTCAATCAGAATGACTTCTGGGTCTGCCTCCCTGATGGTGATGGTGGAGGTGACTCGAGGGAGGAGGGGCGCTATGCTCCTTCCCTCGCGATTAGCCTCCCGTCTCACCCATCGCAGGTGGGACACCCTCCTCTGGGTGCCCCCCCCCGTGTTGCCGGGGTCTGTTGGGATGGTGGGCCCTTTTGTGTGGCATAATGATTTTGATCTTGGTGAACTAAATGATTGGTGATATTAATTTGTATTAGTCACAGTGTCAAAATATATTTATATATATATATGATTGGGGTCAACCGGGGTTCTCGCGTATTCGACCAAGGCGCGCTTTATTAGCGTGTATTATTTTTGTTTTTCCCTTCCATGAGATTCTTAAGTTTTGTGAAGGGATTACCTCTAAAATAGTATGGGGACCAGAGTATTGATCTCCAAACTTCCCTTTTTTTGGTTCTATTAATACGAAGATAGAGTCGCCTGGTTTGAAGGTTTCTTCATTTATATGACGATCATAATATTTCTTATACCGGAGTTTGGACTGATTTAATTTGTCCGCAGCAGCGGTTTGAAGTTCTTGCACCCTCGTGTTTAATTTTGAAAGATAATTGTTATAAGTTTCATTTTCAAAATCTTCGGGTATCCGTTTTCGACTGGGTACCCGGGCTATTTTCCCGAATACTAACTCGTATGGAGTGTAACCAGTGCCCTCATGGACGCTAGTGTTATAAGAGAATGTGGCCATGTCGGTCCATTCATCCCAGTCACTGTATCTACCGATGAACATTTTTAGATACTCTGTTAAAACGAGATGCGATCGCTCTAGAGAGCCGTTAGTCTGTGGGTGAAAGGCTGTGGTTCGAAATTGTTCGATTTTAAATTTTTGCGCGATAGCTTTCATGAATTTACTAGTGAAATTTGATCCTTGGTCGGTGAGGATGGCTCTAGGAGCTCCGAATTGACAGATAAATTTTTTTATAAACGCATCTGCGACTTTTATTGATGTGGATTGTTTAAGGGGTACGCACACGAAGTACTTTGTTAGTAAATCTTGCATCGTTAATATATAAGTATTTCCTTCTCTAGTGGTAGGTAATGGTCCTACTATATCTAATGTGATTTTATCAAAGGCGCGTCCCGGCGTATCAGTAAGGATCATCGGTTGTTTGGTTTTAACACGGACGAGTTTCTTCCGTTGACAGTCTACGCAATTCCGAATATAATCTTCGACGGCTTTCTTCATGCCTTTCCAAAAGTAATAATGTCGAATGCGGTTGTACGTCTTGGTTACTCCTTTATGTCCGGCTAAAGCGGACGCGTGGTTTTCCGTAATAATGTTTTGGCGTTCCGATTCCTCTGGGATTCGGACTATTTGTAAACATATGGTGACGCTAATTTCTTCTTCGTTGACGGCTTCGAGGATATCCATAATGATATCCTGCCAATTCAAGTGATCAATACTAGGCGTTTTGGCTATGCTGAATGAATATATTATCAGCTCGCGCATTGTGTGTTTAAAAGAGGAAATAGTCTCGTCCCAAGTTATTGTGGTTAAGGGTGTATTTTGAGTTTCTTTAATAACCAGACCGACCAGAATTTGTCCCTTATTATAAGTTACGTGGGCCCGGCCTAATGTGAGTTCGCTTGTTATTATTAGCGCTCCCGATTCTTGCAACTGTTTAGCTCCGTCGTCGCAAGGTTTTCCATCGGCGCTCAGAAAGAAAACAAGCGTTTCCTTTCTTAGGGACAATGGGTCCCGACTAATTGATGGCGTTATTCTGATATCTCTATCGGGGTCCACTTCGTACGTTTCTTCCGGAGAATCATTCAGCTCGGTTATCAATGATTCAGAGTCTGACGACGATTCGTACGAAGCGTTAGATCCTACTTCGGAATCAGACTCGTCCTCTTTTTGTGGTGTTGGAGATTGTGGAGGCGAAACGATTTGGTATGGTGTGCTTGATTGTTCTTGTTCCTGATCTTCCTCTTCAACGCTACTCATCGGTTCCGGTACGTTTAGTGAGGGAGTATCCGGCGGCGTTATTATAGGCGTTGGAGCCTTACGTACCTTTCGGCTCGGCTGAATCCTTGTAGGCGCCGTCCTTAGGCGGGTTTTATTGGTAACTTCTGATGTCGGGGTGGGTATCTTGGAGGTCCGAGGTCTCCCTGGGCCTCGTTTAGGTGGAGGCTGCTCCTCCCAGTCATCATCAGCTTCCTCTCGTGGTCGTATTGGGCATGTTTCCACGGTAGGTGGATTACGGAATAAGGCGTCAGCGAGTTTGTTACTTTTTCCCGGTTGGTAGCGAATTTCATATTCGTATTCGGCTAATTTTAGGCGCCACCTAACAAGGCGCGACGTTGGGTCCTTTACCTTGTGTAACCAAATCAAGGGTCGGTGGTCGGTATATAAAATAAATTTCCTTCCATAAAGGTAAGGACGGAAGTACCTAACACAATAAACAATTGCTAGGAGTTCCTTTTCGATTGTTGAGTAATTAATTTCCGCTTTATTTAGGAGACGGGACGCGTAAGCAATCGGTAGCTCCTTTTCAGTGATAGCCTGACTTAATATGCCTCCTATGGTATATTCGGATGCGTCAGTAGTGACGTGGAATTCCAGTTCGAAATTCGGATATTGTAGGATAGGTTCCTTCTGCAATGCGGATTTTAAGTGATCGAAAGCTGTTTGCTGGGACAGTTTCCATTCAAATGTTACGTCTTTCTTTAACAATTGGGTAAACGGGCGAGCAAGTTTAGAGAATTCTGGGATAAACCTCCTATAATATCCGGTTAACCCAAGGAATTCTTTAATACCTTTCGGTGTGCGAGGTGCAGGGTAGTTTTGAACAGCTTGAATCTTTAGTTGATCGGGTTTTACCCCTTCCTCGGTGATTATATGTCCCAAATATGCTACTTCCTTGTGTAGGAATATACATTTGGAAGGTTGAAGTTTAAGGTTCGCCTCTCGTAGGCGATGAGCGAGTCTCTTAAATTTAATTAAATGTTCCGTGAGGGAACTCGCGTAAAGGACGATATCGTCCAAGTAAACAAACATTTCTGTGCCCTGAAGTCCCGTAAGCGTGTGATCCATTAAGCGCTGGAAAGTCGCTGGTGCATTACAAAGTCCAAATGGCATTCTTACAAACTCGTAGTGTCCATGTGGTGTAGAAAATGCTGTCTTTGGTGCATCGTCGGGCTTCATGGGTATTTGATGGAAACCAGAGGCTAGATCAAACACAGAAAAGTACTTGGCTCCTCCTAATTGGTCCAATATCTCATTGATATTTGGAAGGGGGTATGCGTCGGGAACGGTCTTTTTGTTTAGTTCCCTAAAATCAATTACCATTCGCCATAAAAGTTTTCCATCGGGTCCTGGCTTCTTCGACACGATCCAGATAGGTGAATTGTAAGGCGATAATGACGGCTTTATGATTTCATCTCCCAGTAACTTGTGTACTTGTTTGTCGATTTCTTTCTTATGTACTGGAGGGAAACGATATTGCTTGGTATTGACAGCCACTGGGTCCGTTGTCTGGATCCCGTGTTGGATGGCGTTCGTATGACCCAACTTCTCATCTGGTAGATGGAAAAGGTCCTGATATCTTCTTATAATATTTTGGACATGGCGCTTTTCTTCTGGATTCAGATGTTCCACTGAGATTAAATTTTGTATTCTCTCTGCCCTTGAAGGGGTTTCTTCGAAATTCGTCGGTACTTCCTGTTCCGGCGTAGCCGCAAGAGACTCTTGGGATTTTAGGGGAAGGATTGATTTGGCGTGTAGCGCAGGGGGTGAGAATGAGTGCATCGTCACGGATGCCTCGAGATGGTGGATCGACGGATCCGGGGCTAAGGGGGACTTGTTTTGAATTAGGGGGTGGATGGGAGTGATGCCTATGGGTGTCGTAGTCTCTTTTGGTCGCTTGCGTTTGGGTTCTGGAATTATCGTTTCGAAGTCCTCTAATTCAACAATGGGTATTTCAACCGTTTTTTCTGTTTCATTGGAATTTATTATTTGTAAGTATGCTCTCCCGTCTTGATTACGGACAAGAGCGTTACCAGCGTGAATCCCATGCCCTAAATTTAACAAAGGCAAATATCCTTCTTCTACATCTGGGTTAGGTACGTGGACGTAGGAAATTGTTTTAGACCTAGCGGGTAGCACGACTTGGTTCCTGTTCACGAATGGAATGGAGTTTCCATGGAAGGCTAATTCCCTCTTGGAATAATGTATCGAGACATTCTGTTTTATAAAGAATTCCGTACCTAATATTCCTTGTGGCTTAATTGGAAAGTCGTTTTCGACTACGTGGAACGTGACGTCGTCTCCCAAAAGGGATATCCTGATTGTGCCAAGCGTGGGGACGGGGTCTGGAGAGATGCCCTTGAGTAATAGTTGGTGTTTTGCGTCTATCTCTTGAGATCGTTTGACGGTCTGGATTTTCAATAAATTTACTTCGGACCCAGTATCGATCATTAATTCGGGTGTGGTCTCGAAGTCGGGGGAGGAGATCATTACAGACGGTGCTTCGACATTAGTGTTCAACCATGCTGTGGCGATTCTAGTTCCGGCGTTCTTGGCTTCGCTAGTGTTATTATTGGACGCGCTCCCGTTAGGCCCGTTCCACGGTACGCATCCATGTTTGACCGTAGGGGCGGAGCGTTTCCCGGACCGCGTTCCTCGAAGGTGCCGGCATTTCTTTCGTTCCTATTAAATATACGTTTCCTACATTCTGAGATCAGGTGCCCAGGCTTTCTACAGTATGAACAAATGCTTATTTCCGTAGGTCTAAGAGGAGGAGGTCGAGTTTTGTCCCAGTAGGGAAGCAGAGCGCTGGGTGCTTGGCTGCCATAACCCGTTACGCGGCCTGGAGGGTACCTCTCGGAAAGTCGTGAAGTGATATTTTGATTGCCTCGGCAGGATAGTGCGTCGTGTCCTATCTTATTGCAAATTTGACATGTTAGTTTCGGAGCCTTCGGTTCGGAAAATCTGAGACGATCGCTATCAATCTTTTTATCTTCGAGAACAGCAAGATCGAAAGCTTCGTCGAGAGTTTCGAATTGGTGTTGAAGTAATCTTGTCCTTATGTGGGGCGGAAGGCCATCGATGAATGAATCTAGCGTTAGGTGGTCTAGGTCTTCAGGATGATTTCGTGCGTAAGAGCGGTAATATTCCCTATCCTCTTCTAAAATAGCGAATCGTAGGTCCTTAACACGTGAGATATACTCCAATATGTGTTCGTTGGGTTTTTTCGTTACGTTTGCTAATTCCCCGCGATAGTGATTCGATGTTTTAGCCGGGGAGAAGATGCGCTTAAGTCGCTTAATCAGTTCGCTCACGGAGTCAAAAACCCTATCCTCAACGGCCAAGCATGCATGGTCTTGTAGCTTATTTCGCAACAACCTTGCTAGCTGGGGTTCGGCTTGCAGGGGAACCAGAGCCTTAGCCCTATTGCAGGCTCTCGCGAATTGTTCTACGGGTATGTTGTGCCCGTTAAAAATCGGGACGGTCTCTATTGCGTCCTTTAACGTGATTTGGGGTGATGGATCCTGGTCCGGAATATTATTTCGATTTAAAGGTTCCGAAATATTATTACGATTTAATGTTTCTGGAATATAATTTCGATTTATCATTGATTTCCTATCGAAACGGGAGGAACCCGGCGTGGCAAAATTATTTGTAACTGGCGGGGGTGCAAGAAGTTTTTCCATCGTTATTTCGATGCTTTGTATTTTATCGGAAAGACCTTTCAACGTGTGGTCGGACGACCCGGTGGCTATGCCCGAATGCGTTTTGTTTTCGGAATTTATTATAAATCTCGTGTGCAATTTTTCAATCTCGGTTTGTTTCTCTCGCAACATTTGTAACCGTTCCATTATTTCGGCGGTCGCGACCTCTATAGGGTTATTAGAGGGGCCCGCGTCTTGGTTCGTCGCGCAAGAATCCTCGGTTTCGCCGTACACAGACATTTTAATTCCTTTCAACTCTACTTTCGGGGTACTGATTTTAATTTTCTTGATTAGGGCGTACAGTAGTCGTTATTTAAATCCTACCGTATTCTCTACCCGGGAAGTTACTATCGAATCTATGGTAATTCTTATTTGAAAGACGTTTTCGTTTGACGCACACGGCACGACTATTTACAGAACGTACTGTAAGCAAAAAGTTTCTGCAACGAGGGCACTCGGGAAATATATCGTTAGGTTGGTGGTAGTGTTCTTGGTAAATCTCGTCCACTTCCACTGGGTTAGAATTAAAACAGTTTAAGCAAATATCTACGCCTTCCGTGGTCGTTGCTATGCTTCCAGATACACAGAATAATGTATTTGAATCTGGTAATACGCCTCGCAGTCTGCGGCTTGGGTAATATGGCGTGTCTCGAATTTGACTTTGGTTGTTCATAATAGTTTGTCGGGTATTTCGGGTACCGAAAATTTTGGAGGTTCTAATTCCTGTTAGAGGCAAACGAACGTCCCACCTTTGGTGACCAACTTATGTCGTGGCAGGTAGTCGTTATTTAAATATCGGGGTCCTCTTGGTTATTGAATTGACCGTAATCCTCGTTAGAGAGGTTGTAAAATTCTGTGCATACGGCGCACCTACTTATGGGGCGAATTTTGTATATTTCGTAATTGCACCGAGGGCAAGGGGAAAACGAATAAGGTGTTTGATAGTAATGGACGATGTATACAGTCACCGTATTCGCAGGCTCCAACCAGGAACACCAAAGGCAAATATCGTCGCCCTGGTTCGTTGTTGCTAGACTCCCTTTTACACAAATTAGTGATTGCATATATGCATTAATGTTTTCTACCTCGCGGCTCCTCTAAGCTACCGCGATCTGTTGAGGGCGCGTAATATACATGTGAACTATCGGGACTTTGTGGGTACCGTGTTTAAGAACTTGTTTCTATCGACGGTGGACGAAAATAATCCCACCGCTGTCACCAAAATTATGTCACGTCCCGGGTGGAGGGGTTTAGGGACGATGACACGAGGGGTAATTGTCAGGCGAGAATGCAAGTTTTCCGCACGCTGAGGGTTTGGAGGGACTCAGGCGAGAATGCACGTTTTCCGCACACTGAGGGTTTTAGAAGGATTTCAGGCGAGAATGCAAGTTTTCCGCACGCTGAGGGTTTTAGAAGGAACACAGGCGAGAATGCACGTTTTCCGCACGCTGAGGGTTTTAGAAGGAACACAGGCGAGAATGCACGTTTTCCGCACGCTGAGGGTTTTAGAAGGAACACAGGCGAGAATGCACGTTTTCCGCACGCTGATCGACCAGGGAAGGCTTAAATGGCGAATATACACCCGGGAGACACCCGTTAGAGCACTTTGTATTTGTTTTGACTAAGAAATTGCATTTACCGTTGCATTCACGTAGGAAGTTACTCGTAATACTTCCGCGAAATCCGTCTAATTATACGACTGTACGCGGGCTATGCAAAAGAACGTTGGTAAACACTGTAGGCTCTTTCGCGTTCGGGAATCGAGATCAGCTGTTGCGGCAGCTAGGTTTGGATATGGAATCCTCGCGATCGCGGAATACACACAATAATTCAAAGCGTGATTTAAACAGGAATCGTTTATTCAAATTGAAGCACTTTTAACACGTTATGTACTATTATCGTGATCTTTGGTAAGTTTTATAATTATGTGATAGACATTTAGCATTAGCACATGACATTTATATTAATGGTGAACAATAGCAAAATATGTATGGACATGAAATACAATATACGATAAAGTAGAATGACATAAAGCAATAAGCGTTAATAATTCAAAAGGTATGAACGCAATAGGCGTTAATAGTACAAAAATATATATATATAAAGCAATAAGCGTTAATAATTCAAAAGGTATGAACGCAATAGGCGTTAATAGTACAAATATATATATATATAAAGCAATAAGCGTTAATAATTCAAAAGGTATGAACGCAATAGGCGTTAATAGTACAAAAATATATATATATAAAGCAATAAGCGTTAATAATTCAAAAGGTATATGAAAGCAACAAGAATAATGATACAAAATATGGATGATGGTGATATGCCGTAGTAATAAATGGTAATAATAAAAGCTTACAACGATTGGCGAGATGATATGTTTAAACACTGGTTAAAGTAAACTTTTGTTTCGTGGTCCTTTCGCAAGTAGATTTCGTCGAAAGAGGACTTCTGTCTCGGTCCCCTCGTATTTATATAATTGTCGCGGGGGTACGCGCGGTATAGGCCTTGACATATTTAATAAATAAGTCGCAGTAGGACTTCCGGGGTTTTTACAATGGTGCGTCTATTATTAGACGCGTTTCTGTCACGTACACCAAATATTCTTCGCAATTACATTTCCGGGGTTTTTATGAATAGGGAATTATATGCTCAACCTATCGGATGGATTTCTGGAGTTTTAATGGGAAAGGGGTGATCGTGGTCTTGACTTGTAGGGTCTTAGAGAAGGGGTGAGACGTGGTCCCGATTTAAGGGGTTTTTGGGGCGAGGGACTTGTTTAAAATTAGCAAGAGGGGGAGTTTGTGCCTCGTATGGCGAATAATCGAAGGAGGTTTTGTACTGACCATCTCGAGATGGGGACCGCTAAGGTACATCATCGAGGTGATCAGCGATTGGGGAGAAGGGGTATTTGTTGATTTGGAAGGACTTTGGTGGAGTGACTTGGAGGTTTATACGAAGATGTTTAAATAGTACCGCGCGAAAAATAGTGGGATATCACAGCGCCAATGTTTTTAAAGGGGATTCTTTTTGATGGGTTATTATTTAATACATTTTTTCTATGTATACATAGCCATTGTTATAATTAGCGCAATTTTTGTACATCATTAATTTTGTAAATTGTAAAGCTATTAATTTACGACACTGTTTTTAAAGGGATTCATTTTGATTGATTAATTAAAATGTTCGCGATATGAGTAATGGAATGTATGAACACAGCATTTTAGCTGTGTATATGTAGTTGTGTCATCTTAAGCGCAGTTGGAAAGCACCTTTATGTACTTGCAGCTCATTTTGATTTCACATCTTTTTTTATATTGTAATTATATTATTTTCTTTTTTTGTGTGATTATATTATTTCCTTTTTTTGTGTGATTATATTTTTTTTCACCGACAGGAGGCCTGCTCTGGCCCGGTCAGTCCCAATT
This sequence comes from Andrena chrysosceles, assembly GCA_963855975.1. Classification (NCBI taxonomy): domain Eukaryota; kingdom Metazoa; phylum Arthropoda; class Insecta; order Hymenoptera; family Andrenidae; genus Andrena; species Andrena chrysosceles. The sequence goes on along the minus strand of OY979769.1, from coordinate 18,716,250 downwards.
CAGTCGTTTCTGCAAGCCTGCTGTACAGTTTTGTCAGTCACCCATACAGCACACTCTCGTTGCAGAAAGGTTGCAGTTACATTGCAGTTACGTTGCAGTTACGTTGCAGTTACGTTGCAGTTACGTTGCAGTTACGTTGCAGAAATCTTCCTATGTCCGCCCGTGTGCAACATTGCATGAAATATTTCTGCAACGTTTCTGAGATTTTATAGCAACTTTTCTGCAACGTTTCTGAGGTTTTACAGCAACTTTTCTGCAACGTTTCTGAGATTTTACAGCAACGTTTCGGGCAGTAGGGCCAAAAATAAAAATTACGGTATTTTATATTTATATATATCGGACGTGCTGCGAGGGGGGCCGACGACATGAATGCGCGCAACAGAAAAAATAGAAAATTATTTTACCCCACGGAGATTCGAACCCGCAACCTGTAGGACCGTAGACGAACACTTTACCGCTGCAGCTACAACTGTTGATTGAGAAGATTGTTTACATATTCGAACTTATAGTCCTACCGAGCAACACCTTAAACTCAAATTATTCAAAAACCAAGATTCGTTTTGACAAACTCAATTACATCACCCTAATCGTGGAGTCGGATATTTCACAACAAATTAATTTCGACGCTTGATGTTGTATTAAGTTGATGCATATTCTGTTATGAAATATCCTGCGTAGTACAAGAAAATAATGTTTTTTTTTTAGTTTTAGCGGATTCTTAATACAATCGTTTAACATCATTTATTTTATTTTCTAATCTTTAGTGTTTGTAGATTTACATTTCACAGCTCAGACTTCTTTGCAAATATCATTTATTGCTGTATACAGTTTAACAGTTTGCATAAACCTTATAGTGCTAATTAACTAATTGTATTAATTACTTATATTACATATTGTCCGTGTTTATATATATTCCCTCGGAGGTTGCCTGTGAAATGTAACATTGTATTCTGTTTGTCGACATATGTGATATAAGTAATTAATACAATTACTTAGTTAACACTATAGGGTTTAACCAAATTCATTAACTATATACAGCAACAAAAGATATTTGTAAAAAAGTGTTCCATGTGCCAATTACTGCCACTGTGCCTACTATTGCCATTTAATTCATTATAGATAATAAAAAAGTTCCGTATTGTCGAGTAAAAATATGTAAGACCGTATTCAATGCGGTTCGTTGCAGGTATGTAGCTGATACGTTACGGATGAACAAAGCGTAACCTAATATACACTGTGTAGTGGGTATATTACGATATTGTACTAAATCTATATACTAAATCGATATTATAACAGTTTTTGAGCTTTGCTTACTGCGGGACCTTTGTTGTAAAATCTCAGAAACGTTGCGGGACAATTGCTGAAAAATCTCAGAAACGTTGCAGAAAAGTTGCTGTAAAATCTCAGAAACATTGCAGAAAAGTTGCTGTAAAATCTCAGAAACGTTGCAGAAAAGTTGCTGAAAAATCTCAGAAACGTTGCAGAAAAGTTGCTGTAAAATCTCAGAAACGTTGCAGTAAAATCTCAGAAACATTGCAAGGTAATATTGCACCGCAACATTGCTGAAAGGTTGTAGAAATCTTCCTATGTCCGCTCCCGTGCAACATTGCACCGCAACCTAACTGCAACGTTTCTGCAACGTTTCTGCAACGGAGTGTGCTGTATGGGCAGTAGGTGACAAAAATATTCGTACACCCTTCAAAACAGAATAACATCTTTAAAATTGGTTCAAACGACGTGATTTTTTTTAGAAGCTGGAAGGATTAGTTTACTATGTAGTTTGCCAACAGTTAAGCCATTGATAAAAACTTATAATAAATATTATAATGCAAAAAATCACAACAATATGGTCTCAAATACCGGCTGAGTTTTGTCTTCGATTAATCGAATCAATGCCACGCAGATGCCATGCAGTCATAAGTTCCAAGGGTTATCCAACATCTTATTAGATTCTCACGAAAATTACAGACATTACACACCGTTATTTATTGTTAAAAGTGATTATAAATTATGTTTCTTAACTTTTGTCACAAAGCTTTTGTTTCGTTTCTTCGATCAATATTAATTGTAGTCGTTAGACAAGTACATTCGAAAAAACATTTATTGTATGTTAATGTATGAAATGTTATCTCTTTATGCTAATTTTAGTTACAATGTATGTATCTCACAAGATGAAGACTATACAGTAATGCCCAAACGATTATTTTGTTTCTTAACTTTTGTCAGTAAGTGTAAAAAGAAACTAAACGAGGAAAATGGTCAAAAGAAGTTATGAAGAAATCTGTAGATGAAGTTTTAAGCAACAAAATGGGGTACAAGAAAGCTACTCGAGAATATTGCCTTCCACAAACAACACTGGAAAGCTATGTCCAAAAATTGAAACAGGGTTTGCCATTAGGTCCAATTAAGAGTTTATTTTCGCAAACAGATGAGGAAGAACTTGTCGAATATTTAGAAGATATGGTCCCACAACTCCTGCAAGAGTGTAGGAAGAAAATAATTTAGAAGAAATTCATATTTACATCGATTGTGAAAATATTTAGAGGAACCATGTTGCCCCGTTTCGGTACCACGTCATACCCCGTGGCAGGGGCAAGATGGTTTTTCATTACATTTTTTTAAAAGTTTAATAACTTCAAATTTTTATTTAAATGTTGCTCAAACTGTATGTACCAAAGGTTAAAGTATTAACTTATAATTATATATTGATTCATAAAAGCTTAATTAAAAGGTATAATTATCAATTTATTTGCATGTTTGCTTAGCTTTCCCATCATGCCCCCCTTTCCCTACACAAATATTCATAACAGTCACACTGCAGTCCCAATTCAGCCGTTTCCGTAGACCTTCAGTCAGGAGTAGGGGCGCGTCCCGTTTCTGGCAACCGTAGCTGTATATACCTACTGTACAATTTGTGCACACACTATGTCATAATCCGTCCCTGTTGTAAATTCTTAATTCTTTAGATTTTAGAAGTTCATGAAATACCTAATACATGAAAAGTTCCCTTTCTAATGCTGTTTATGGGATGAATCCAATGCTTCCTCTTCGCTCGTTTATTACTACATCTTTTCTGTAAAATCCAAATAGATAATGCTTCAATCTCATTCATTTCTTCAGAGAAATATTTTGTCTAAAATTGTGTGGGGCACGAGAAGATATTTTTTATTGAAGAACAAATGATCGACACGTATCGCGATACCTGTGTCGCCCCGCGCCGTGTGAAAGAGTCCGCCCGTTTCCACGTTTCATCTGTTGACTTCAGACAAAAAGTATCGTACGGCCGACGTTTGTGGGGTACACAAAATCAGTATCGCAATACGAGAATCGTCGTGTGAACAGTTCCTAGGGAAGCTATAATGAACAATTGAAAATCGGTACGCATCATACACGTATCGCGATGCATGTATCGCTGTGTGAAAAAGCTCTAAAGTTTGCACGTCCTGTCGAAACGCATATCCAGCTCCATTTCCCCAACACCCAGCATGCATGTATCCGATCATACCGTCTATCTTACCACGCAAAAATTCAAATACAAAACTCTTTTCATTACAATCATTAATAATGAACAGAATTATATTATGTTTGGTATCATTTTCATTGAAAAAAACCCAGCAATCCATTATTGGTATTTGTATGGAGATCTAATATTAAGGTAAACTTGTCGAAGAACTGGAACCTCGCCGATTTCGATGAGCTTCAGATATGTTGTCAAGGTCATTATTCTGAACAACATTTCCCTTTAAACTTTTTGGCGGTCGCCCTTAGTTTCAGAGATATTGAGGAAAAACTTTTGCTACTACTACATTGAATTTTGCATATATATGTACGCCACCGTGACAGCGTATGCGTCAGTGCGGTTCTGCCGCTTGTCTACTGTTTCTTCATATACCTCGCTGTGACCGGCAGACGACGTATATACCGGGTAAACTAAACGGTTCAATTACAATGGTTTAATTTATTCCAACGCAACGCATTCCACTTTCCAACTTGTCCCGGGTATTAGTTTGGTTTGGGTTAGAATAGGGCGGGGGGCGCGTAACGCATGGTAGCGAACCGATCTGAGTTTAGAGATTTCAACCAGAAACTTGCGGATGTCCGTCAACACCCCGACTCATATCGGTTCGCTACCATGCTTTACGCGCCCGCGAGCGAGCGCGCGCCCCCCCCCCCCCCTAATCTAACCCAAACCAAACTAATACCCGGGACAAGTTGGAAACTGGAATGCGTTGCGTCGAAAAAAATCAACCAAAGTTTTACACAAATATCTCGGAAACAAAGGCCAGCTTCGTCATTTGCTTTGGTCCCATGCTGGCACCTACGCTGCCACGGACGCGTACTGTAGATTGGTACGAGGACAAAAAAAGTATTATCAAAAATCACAAAAAAAAGAAAATAGTATACATGAAAAAGTCGAGGAAAAAAAAAGAGTATTATCAACAAATAAATATAAAAAAAAGACAAAGAAACATGAAAAAGTCAAGGACGAATAAAGTATAATTAACAAAAAAATATAATCACATAAATAAAAAATAAAAAAAATGATTACAATATAAAAAAAGATGTGAAATCAAAATGAGCTGCAAGTACATCACAAAAAACAGAAAATAATATAATCACACAAAAACAGAAAATAATATAATTACAATATAAAAAAGGATGTGAAATCAAAATGAGCTGCAAGTACATCACAAAAAAAAAGAAAATAATATAATCACATAAAAACAGAAAATAATATAATCACACAAAAAAGAAAATAATCTAATTACAATATAAAAAAAGATGTGAAATCAAAATGAGCTGCAAGTACATAAAGATACTTTCCAACTGCGCTTAAGATGACACAACTACATATACACAGCTAAAATGCTGTGTTATTCCATTACTCATATTGCGGACATTTTAATTAACCCATCAAAAAGAATCCCATTTAAAAACATTGTCGTAAATTATTATTAGCTTTACAAAATTAATAATATACAAAAATTGCGCCAATTATCACAATGGCTATTTATACAAAGAAAAAATCACAATGGTACAATGAAAAAAATGTATTAAATAATATTAAGCAGATATATTTTTATACAAATAAATATTTTAATACGAATAAATATTTTATTCAAAATACTTGGCGCTGCTCTCCGAATTGGTGTTGCTAAACTGAATAAATATGTATAAATTGCAATAATCTTTTTCTTTCTTTCCTGTGCGTGCGTTCGTGGATGTATGTGCATATGCTACGTATGATGTATTTTAGATCGCAGCGCCAAGTATTTTGAATAAAATATTTATTCGTATTAAAATATTTATTTGTATAAAAATATATCTGCTTAATATTATTTAATACATTTTTTCATTGTACCATTGTGATTTTTTCTTTGTATAAATAGCCATTGTGATAATTGGCGCAATTTTTGTATATCACTAATTTTGTAAAGCTAATAATAATTTACGACAATGTTTTTAAATGGGATTCTTTTTGATGGGTTAATTAAAATGTCCGCAATATGAGTAATGGAATAACACAGCATTTTAGCTGTGTATATGTAGTTGTGTCATCTTAAGCGCAGTTGGAAAGTACCTTTATGTACTTGCAGCTCATTTTGATTTCACATCTTTTTTTATATTGTAATTAGATTATTTTCTTTTTTTGTGTGATTAAATTATTTTCCGTTTTTGTGTGATTATATTATTTTCTGTTTTTTGTGATGTACTTGCAGCTCATTTTGATTTCACATCTTTTTTTATATTGTAATCATATTTTTTATTTTTTATTTATGTGATTATATTTTTTTGTTAATTATACTTTATTCGTCCTTGACTTTTTCATGTTTCTTTGTCTTTTTTTTATATTTATTTGTTGATAATACTCCTTTTTTTCCTCGACTTTTTCATGTATACTATTATCTTTTTTTTGTGATTTTTGATAATACTTTTTTTGTCCTCGACATTTTCATGTACTTGGCGTATTTTTTACTTTTTTAAAGTTTTTTTGGGGATCTCACTTCTTTTTACAAAGCTAATTCATGTACTTGGCGTAATTTTTTTACTTTTTTAAAGTTTTTTTTGGGGATCTCATTTCTTTTTACAAAGCTAATTCATGTACTTGGCGTATTTTTTTTACTTTTTTAAAGTTTTTTATGGGGATCTCACTTCTTTTTACAAAGATAATTCATGTTCTTGGCGTCATATTTTTTTACTTTTTTGAAGTTTTTTTTTGGGATTCAGAATTTCAGCTTCTTCTTTTTTACAAATTTTTCCCTGTCACGGGTACTAAAAGTAAGGATAAAGTAAGGAAATCCCAATAAATTATAAATTCTGATCTATCTTCGTTACACGTCCACGCGTTTACGGCGCACTGCAGCCTATCGACTGATGTTAGAAGATAAAGCTAGTTTGTAGCCAGTAAAGCTTACTCGGAATACTCGGAATAGCGCAAAGCAGTTCAGCGAGTGTACTTTTATTATTTTTTGATTAAGGATAAATTCTACGTAAGTTTAACACCTTCCCCCAAAAAACATGTGCACTGCATTACCGATCTATATGTATTATATGAATGTATAGTACTTTGTGTGCAGTACATAGTGCGCGAAGCAGCTTGCGGCCGTGGCCGGGGTCGGGGACGTGGCCAGAGCCGGGGTCGTGGATGGGGGCGGGACCGTGGACGTGGCGGCGGCCAATAACATATAAAGAAATAAATTCGTTATTTTCATACATAAAAATGTGGTTATTTCATTTGCTCATGCAGCAGAGTTACTTTCTCTTTCAGCTGTTAAAATAATTCTCTTCATCTGCATCGTTAACTGAAAAATAGGACAAATTTACTAATTATTTATATAAATTATCACACGTGCTCACATTGAATGAATAATTGCGTATGCAAAACCCTACGTGAAAATTTGTGCGTACATAGTCCAACGTAGATCACACTGCATTATCTTCTGCTTTGATGATTATCTGTAAATATATAATATATTATCACACGTGCTCACATTGAATGAATAATTGCGTATGCAAAACCCTACGTGAAAATTTGTGCGTACATAGTCCAACGTAGATCACACTGCATCATCTTCTGCTTTGATGATTATCTGTAAATTATATATATATATAAAGCCTCATTTTAATAATTATATACAACTTAACGTAGAACTTATTAATTATTTATAGAAATAGAGTGGCCTTTTGCTATAGTGAGTGTAGAGACTACATAATGTATCCAAAGCAGGTGAGAGCATATGGCAGAAAGTCTTGTTGCAGGAAATTTAAATGCTAATGGTAATAATTCAGCGAAAATGAATGAGGAGATCCAATATTTTTAACGCACAATTTATTGGTGTTGGAATAAAACTAATAATAATTTAGTATGTTTATTGGTGAATTGAAATAATGGGAATCTAAAAAATTAATGAATAGCGTGACAACTACTGTGGATTTTATTAAAGTATTACGAATGTCTTTCACAAAAGATTGAAAAGCATCAAGGGAGATGTGTTTTCAAGGTACATACTTTCTTAACTAATGTGACTTGCTCTACATTGCAAGCAGTACACCATAATCTATTTTCTTAATAATTCTTAATGCTATGTCTTTTGATTGACAAATTTTGCCGATTTACCTTATTTGACAAATTCCCAGAAACATGTGCGAAACAAGATGCTCTGTCTATCTATATATCTATTTAATCTTCTCCGGACAACCTCCAAGCCTGTGCATTCTCTTCATTTCTATCCATCCAAGCCTGTGCGTCCCCTTCAATTCTACTATCCAAACCTGTGCGTCCCCTTCATTTTTATCCAAGTCCTGTGCGTCCCCTTCATTTCTATAATATATAATAAGCTTTACATAAAAACTCTAAATTGCTGGTACATACAAAAACAAGTATCTGGCAATTTAAATGCAATGTAATTTTTTACTACAATATATTATTTTGTACATGCATGATACAAATTTCCAGAAACTTGTGTGAAAGGAGATGCTTCGCAGTCGAACCATCTCCGAACAACTTCCAAGTCTGCGACTCTACATAAGAAATCTATTACAAAATTTTTGGCGACTTACATTATTAATTGAGACAATAATTCAGTCTCCTATGTAGTGTAAAAACTCGTGACATTCCAAATTCGGACAACTTACTTTATTTGACACTTAGCACTTGGTAGGTTATAAAATTCAAAATAGTATATATATATGTATGTACAATGGGTGCGTTCCGATTCACGCATACTGCGCATGAAGTGCAGAGACAACCGTTCCGTTTTAGTTACTGCGCGCAGTGGTGGTGCAGAGAATTCCCTAGAATCCTTTCACTTCCGGTGCAGCGAGCATGCAGCAAACGCAGATATTCCGAGGTGAAGCAGTCACTGCGCGCATGCGTATTTGTTTCTGTAATTCAAACTTGCAAGCAAAACACATGTGAAAACCCATAGCCAAATCTCAAATGTCTCCGGCAACATTCTAACATAGAGAAATTCAACAATTTAATGAAAAGTAATAAAAATAATTAATTCTCTAATGATCACAGCTGCCACTTTTCTAGGTTATCATTTCGAAGAAACATTATTTCACGTTATTTTTTTTTAATACAAACATATAATTATGTAGATATTACTTACCGAAAATGTAGCTTGAATAATGATTTAGAATATCCTGGAATAACACGTTCTACATAACCCGTTAACTTTTCTGCTACCACCTCCCCGCGTGTTTTTTTGTTTATAATTAAGAAAGTGTATAATATTTCTAATTCTAAATTATCAGTTAATAAACTATCTTCATTTTCACTTTCCTCAGACGAATCACTGCTGCTGCTAATTTCAGTATCACTGTTACTTAATATTAATATCGAGGATATTGTAACCAACATTTCTTTATTCATTGTAGCGTCCATCTTGATTTCGCATGAAACGCAGGGAAAAGCGTTCCGTTTTCAAGAACGCATGAACCGCAGTAACGAAACGGAACGATATGAATGCGCGCAATGACTGCGCTGCGATCTCTGCACTCACTGCGTGAATCGGACCGCACCCAATGACGGACGACGATCCCCGCCGAATAATCCCGAGAGTCGACGAACGAAGAACGAAACATGTGTTGGCTGAAGGTGTGTGTGTGTAACGCGTATATACGTATATTCTGTTTGACGACGAAAATATATATATGTACTATGGTTGACGAAAAATTCCTTGGAGAATCAGAAGAAGAACTTATTTTCGACAAATTCATGAGACGATATTACGATATCTCTGTCATGCGTCGACTGATTTTATTGAAATTGGTCTTATTCGAAAGCTTATATGCGGTTTACATAAGAAAAATGCCTTTAAATTTAGAAAATATTGCAGGCGTGATGAGATATTAATGAAATAAGTTTTAGGTTAGGTTGGAATAGCTGTGCGTCGAGTAAAGATACACGGCAGCGACAGGCATATAGGGTAAGTGTGGGTATTACTGCGGATGCCCCGATTACTGCGGATATTCTAAAACAGATCATATTTAATGTTAGAATGTACATAATCTCTTGAAAATTTTTAATAAAATTATTTTAAACTCTATTACAGGTAATTATTAATTAATATGTACAGCAAAGTTATTATTAATTCTTTTATCGTAGTTTGAAATTCGTCAAGGCGAAACTTCGGTCGATTCCCGATATGGCGGTCATGAACACCTACTAGAAAAACATTTATATTTTTATTATTAATAGTAATACATGTAATGTAGCATTATTGCTCGGTAGAATAAGAGTTATTTTTCTAGAAAAACAATCAATCAGTCGTCTACATTTTAGTTTTAATTTTTATTTGTCACCGCAGTATTATGTACAGTACTTTACACCATGTGCATGTATTACTGCGGACCGACCATTGCGCCACCTAACCTTTCTTCCGACCGTATTCACTTCTGTCTACGTAACCTGCAAAGGTATTAAGGTTATGTTTCGCCTGACATCAGACCGCAGTAATATATGCGCAGTAACTGGTACTTCGTTAGTAACTGGCACGCAGTAATGCATGCATGTCCGCAGTAACTCCTGCAATGACATTGATCGACAAATCTCTGTGTTTTTAAGCAACTGCGCTTATTACCCCGCCCTCAAATTTTTTTATGGAATTATTAAGGTCCCACATTTCTTTTAAAAAAAGAAGGAGGCACTTTCAATCATTTGAACGCCGTATCGAGGGTTCTAAAGTTAATCTACCTTAAAAGTCCGCAGTAATACCCACATTTACCCTACAAGGTGTCTTTTCTTTCATGTACTTGGCGTCGAGACGCTACCGCGTCTCTAGATACGGCAGAATACATTGTAGTTGTAGCAGCAGTTTTTCGCGAATGTATAGGTAAAATTTGTACAAAAGTTCGCGAACGCGTAAAGCATGGTAGCGAACCGATCTGACTTTGTATATAAAAGATCTCGGAATGGCGCCAAAAAACATAAATTGAAAAAATTATTCCATTCTAATAATTTATAATTGAATATATTGTACGTTCATTAAATGTTTTTTTTCAAGTTCTCCAACTTAATTGTTATAAAAAATTTGAAAACTATTTATTTAGTATTTTATTTAATGCTCTTTAAGCGTTTAAATCGCTTGTTGGGGAAAGTTTTAGTTTCCGATTATAAGGAAAAACCAAATAGTACTATTAGAAATTTTGACGAAATCTACAGTTTAGTTAAACATTAATATTCATTTATTATTAATTTATTCAATGGATTTATTCATTTCAGCGTATTAAGAAATTCTTTATTCTTAATTGTATCGATATGGAAGTGATACCGATGGATTCCTTATGTTTTTCCGATGAAGATCATACAAAATTTCATGTAAATCGGATTATTTTTATCAAATTGAGCTTGAAAATATAATTCGATTTTTCATGAAATTTCCTTCATTATGGTCCGAATTAGTGTCGTTCTTGGTGTTAGTTTCATCAGCGAAACATGAGGAATCGATAGGCGTCGTTTTAGCAAAGATCTGATGAGAAATGCGGAAATCCTGGATATTTCTGACTTTTTAATGGTATTCCAACCCTTTCGAAGATCGAGAGCCATCAAATTCCTGCCCTCGCCACGGGGTACAAGGCGGCATCTCTTTGACAGGCGTCGCTGGAGAATCACCCTGTTGTATACATTCAGTAGATTTCGGTAGCAGAAAGTTTATTTTTCCTTGCGCAATCCGGACTGTGCAGGCCTGCCGGAGCAAAATGGAAAAACGATTCGGTCGGCCTGAGGCTGCGGCCAGATCCGAACCGAACGCCACTTGAGACTCCCTATTCTCCATTTCAGCGTAGTAAAAAATTCATCATTTTTTATCGTATCGATATGAAAGTGGCACCAATGGATTCCTTATGTTTTTCTGATGCAAATCATAACAAATTTCATGCAAATCGGACTACTTTTACACAATCAATTTATATTCCTTATGTAAAAGTAGTCCGATTTACAAGAAATTTGGTATGATTTGCATCAGAAAAACATAAGGAATCCATTGGTGCCACTTTCATATCGATACGATAAAGAATAAAGAATTTTGTACTACGCTGATATGAATATTTCACATTTTCATCCTCGACTGCAGGGGCCGACCTCAATTCGCTACGTTCACCCGAGGATTCATACTTGTTTCAGAAAAAAATAATTATTTATTCTTTATGTTATCGATATGGAAGTGATGCCGATAGATTCCTTATGCTGTAGGGCTGTTCCAATGCCCGAAAGAAGCGAGCCGAGCCTCACTTGGCTCTAAGAACCGAGCCGAGCCGAGTGCCCGTAAAAACCGATCGGCCGCAACAACCGAGTAGGTAGAATTTTTCCGAGCCGTCCGAAAAAACCGAGCGGGCCGTAGACTGTGTCGAGTAGGTTGAAGGTTGGACGTTTCGGGCAATGAAAATGTTTGGAATATTTTAGGAAACGTGTAGGGGAAGGTGGGGCAAGACGGGGTACCCCCCCCCCCCTATCTCGTGATACAAACGCACTAATCAAAATTCAGCATACGCTTTAAACGTGTCGTTACCGACACCGTCAGTGAGCAGCAAGTCAGTGAAACACGTGGACGTGTGACAAAGATAGATAAGAATTTATAATTTATTGGGATTTCTTAATATCTTCCTTATTTTTAGCACCCGTGATAATGATATGATAATATAGAAGATCTTCAGTACATGTATATGTTTCTGAGGCAGAATTTAGCTGGCTATAAGGCACGTGTGTCATTTTATCCTTTCGCAAATAATGTAAATGCTATCGGCGCACAGGTTCGGTCCAAAAACAACTATCTTAATTAATCAATAACACATTTGCTTTAATTAACTGAAAATTTTCCAACGTTTCGGTCTGACTTTAGACCCTTATCAAGGAAAGTGATAAAATTTCAGAAAAATAACGCGAGTGAAATTTATCCGGTCGGAACGTTAAAACACGTCCGATACCGAGAGCCGGTGGAATAGTGACTGAAGTAAACATAGGACAAAGCCAACGATCATCTCGAAGGTGAACACAGCCGTTTAGACGCAGAGACCGTTAAATATTTTGAAAACATCGATTCTCAAACCCTCAAGTCACATAATAAAATCAATATTAATAAAGGAATAATTGGAGCAATACATCATAGGACATTACTTATTCAGTAATGTTGCGTAATATTCTTGTATTTTAGGCGTTTCATACCTAAGATTTACGCTGGGTTGTTTAATCATATGTAATGCCTCCAAAAGAATCCTCCGGTTCAAATTAGTCTCTCTGTCGACAACTTTAACGTTATCGAAGTCAAATCTGTGATCAAACTCCAGCGAATGCTTGGTCAAAGCAGTGTGTTGAAGGGGAGATGAAAAAATATTTCTTTTGTGTTCACAAACGCGTCTTTCCAAAAGTCTCGAAGTTTGTCCTATATAAACCTGGTTACATCCCATGCAAGGGATAGAATATACAATGTTGGAGTTTTTAACTAAAGGTATTTTATCCTTGATTGAAGGGAATAATTGCTTAGTGTAAAACGGTAATTTAAAAATCGTGTGTATTCCAGCTTTCCTGAAAATTCTTCTGATATCATTTGATATGTTGTTACAAAAAGGTAACACTGTTGTGTTCCTCCAGCTACTTGGCCCTAATAATAGATTTCTCTCCTCCTTTCTTTTCGCAATTAATGAGGGATGGTAGATTTCAAAAATACGATCTTTAATGATTGCACAGATCATTCCCATAGGGTATCCATTACGTTTTAGAGTGTTTTTAACAAGAGACAAATTAGCTGGTCGAAATTCAGGGTCGGAAAGCAAGATAGCACGGTCTATTAATCCCTTAATTAATCCCACTTTATGCTGCATGGGGTGAGCCGAAAAAAAGTTAATATATCTACCTGACCAACTCGGCTTGTGATACCAATTCGTAATAAAACTATTATTCGATCTAATGACCGTAGTGTCAAGAAAGCTTAGACATGAATCCGTTTCAATCTCATGCGTGAATTGTAATCTAACGTGAAAACTATTAAAAACATCTAAAAGAACTTGCAAATCCTCAAGTCTAAGACAAGTAATAATGTCATCAACATATCTTTTATAAAAAATAAGTTCAAAAGGTACCTTTGTGAGAGAAACCGATTCCAATTCTTCCATAACAATGTTAGCAATTACCGGAGAGATAGGAGATCCCATAGCCGTTCCAAAAATCTGTTTGTAGTAAGTTCCATTGAATAAGAACACATTGGATTCCAATACAAACTTGACAGCTGTGAGGAAATCATTACGATCGATTTTGGTATGTTCACTGATCTCATCCCAACGATGATCTAAGACGTCCAAGGCTAAGTCAATAGGAACATTAGTAAAAAGTGAAACAACGTCAAGAGATACCAGTCGTAATGATGCATCATTAATGTGAAAATTCCTAATCTCTTTACAAAATTGCCAACTGTCGACAGTGTGAAAAGGAGATTTTCCAACAATGTTTGAAAGAATGCCTGCTAATGTTCCTATTGACTTAGCCTTGTTTTTACTAATGTAGTCCTGTTTTTACTAATGTTCCTATTGACTTAGCCTTGGACGTCTTAGATCATCGTTGGGATGAGATCAGTGAACATACCAAAATCGATCGTAATGATTTCCTCACAGCTGTCAAGTTTGTATTGGAATCCAATGTGTTCTTATTCAATGGAACTTACTACAAACAGATTTTTGGAACGGCTATGGGATCTCCTATCTCTCCGGTAATTGCTAACATTGTTATGGAAGAATTGGAATCGGTTTCTCTCACAAAGGTACCTTTTGAACTTATTTTTTATAAAAGATATGTTGATGACATTATTACTTGTCTTAGACTTGAGGATTTGCAAGTTCTTTTAGATGTTTTTAATAGTTTTCACGTTAGATTACAATTCACGCATGAGATTGAAACGGATTCATGTCTAAGCTTTCTTGACACTACGGTCATTAGATCGAATAATAGTTTTATTACGAATTGGTATCACAAGCCGAGTTGGTCAGGTAGATATATTAACTTTTTTTCGGCTCACCCCATGCAGCATAAAGTGGGATTAATTAAGGGATTAATAGACCGTGCTATCTTGCTTTCCGACCCTGAATTTCGACCAGCTAATTTGTCTCTTGTTAAAAACACTCTAAAACGTAATGGATACCCTATGGGAATGATCTGTGCAATCATTAAAGATCGTATTTTTGAAATCTACCATCCCTCATTAATTGCGAAAAGAAAGGAGGAGAGAAATCTATTATTAGGGCCAAGTAGCTGGAGGAACACAACAGTGTTACCTTTTTGTAACAACATATCAAATGATATCAGAAGAATTTTCAGGAAAGCTGGAATACACACGATTTTTAAATTACCGTTTTACACTAAGCAATTATTCCCTTCAATCAAGGATAAAATACCTTTAGTTAAAAACTCCAACATTGTATATTCTATCCCTTGCATGGGATGTAACCAGGTTTATATAGGACAAACTTCGAGACTTTTGGAAAGACGCGTTTGTGAACACAAAAGAAATATTTTTTCATCTCCCCTTCAACACACTGCTTTGACCAAGCATTCGCTGGAGTTTGATCACAGATTTGACTTCGATAACGTTAAAGTTGTCGACAGAGAGACTAATTTGAACCGGAGGATTCTTTTGGAGACATTACATATGATTAAACAATCCAGCGTAAATCTTAGGTATGAAACGCCTAAAATACAAGAATATTACGCAACATTACTGAATAAGTAATGTCCTATGATGTATTGCTCCAATTATTCCTTTATTAATATTGATTTTATTATGTGACTTGAGGGTTTGAGAATCGATGTTTTCAAAATATTTAACGGTCTCTGCGTCTAAACGGCTGTGTTCACCTTCGAGATGATCGTTGGCTTTGTCCTATGTTTACTTCAGTCACTATTCCACCGGCTCTCGGTATCGGACGTGTTTTAACGTTCCGACCGGATAAATTTCACTCGCGTTATTTTTCTGAAATTTTATCACTTTCCTTGATAAGGGTCTAAAGTCAGACCGAAACGTTGGAAAATTTTCAGTTAATTAAAGCAAATGTGTTATTGATTAATTAAGATAGTTGTTTTTGGACCGAACCTGTGCGCCGATAGCATTTACATTTAAAGAATACGGTCGATAGTTTATAACTTATTGTTTCGCAAATAATGTTTCGGGCAGTGTTCATATGATTGTAGTGAGATGAGAAGGGGCAAGATGGGGTACCTCTTATTTTCATTACCCCATCATGCCCCTCACAAACCTAGAAATAAAAATCAAACTTTCTCATTGTCCCAGGATAGTTAGAAACTACAAACGAAAGACGGACCGAGGAAAATGATACTTCTTTTCTACTAATTAGTCCAAAAGAACTGATTCCCGTCCCAATCACAAAGCAAAAGACTCGTATGTCAAGAAACTGGAAACACCGCAATTATAACATCTTCATTTCTCCTGTGCTGATGTAGGAGACGAGGGCGATGAAGCCATACATATGTGCCGCCTCTGTCAACCCAATAAATAATTAATTTATATATATTTACTTTATTTATATTGTTTTTTAATTGGTACCCCATCATGCCCCACCCGTGGGGCAAGACGGGGGGATAGGACTTTTTCTGAATTTTTTTATTTATTCCATTAAAACCTGTAAAGATTAGGTTGATTCATAGTTAAACTGAGAGACTTATTACCAAAGAATGGCTCAGACATAAAATTGATTAGTTGATTATGAAAATCTGTGTTTTATTCATCATCAAACCTTAACTACCCCGTCTTGCCCCACCTTCCCCTATCTACTGGAATGTGAATAATGGTTGTTAATAATGTGAATAATTATAAAGTAAACTGAAAATGGAAATACACTGCTGGACAAAATTAAAGGAACACTATAATGTCCCGATAAATTCGGTCATTTTGAAATGGCTGTATCTCCGCGAAAAATTGTCGCAAAAAATACTTAAAAAGCAGTTTGGCGCTTCCAGTTTCTAGTTTTTGATTCAAGGACACATTTTTTTCAGCCACTATGGTACTGTTTTATCAAGATAAAGCACAGGAAACAAAATTTAAAAAATTTAAAATACTGTCAGGCCGGCCTGCACAGTTTGGCCTGCGCAGGCCAAACCGTCAGTTCGGCCGGACCGTGTGTGGCGGCCTATACTAGATGAGCGGTGGTCCTATGCTGACGCTCTGCTTCCAGTTTATTCGTAAACGGTAATGCAGCAAGATGAGCTCGTTCCTTGATTTTGTACGCCGGATAGATACTGTGTAGAAGTGTATAGATTTTTTAATTATGACAAATATTTTTAAAGATACAATTCAATGTCCACGTTGTGATAAGCCAATAAGTCTTAATCGCAAGGAACTATTCTTTCGGTGTTACACGATATCATACCTGGTGAAAAGTAAAAGAAAAGAAACAAAAAGTGCAGTGCAAATATTATCAAAGTGCAAAAAAAATACGTGGTTTGCAAATGTTCATCTGCCACTATTAACCGCCGTAACTTTCATTGCGCAATGGCTCTCGTTCCCACCACCACGCTTTGCCGAAATAACAGACAATTTAAATATTGGGTCACATACATTCGTTGATTGGTGCAGCTTTCGTAGAGAAGTAAGATTTCGGAAGTGACCCAATTCTTGTTATATCTGGACAAATATTTAACTGTCTAACTATGATAGACATTCTACGTTATATAAAGCAAACATTTTCTGTAATAACTTGTTTAGAATTAGGTCTCAATTTCGAAATAATTGTTGTATATTTGCGTGGCATAGGTGTGCGTAAATTGGTCTCAGCGGAATTTTTCCCAAGTTGGAGGACCTGGAAAAATCGTTGAGATTGACGAAGCAAAATTTGGGCGTCGTAAATATAATCGTGGACGACTATTAAAAGGGAAATGGGTGTTCGGTGGTTATGAAAGGGGCACAAAGAAAGTTTTCCTCGAGTCAGTTAACGATAGGACTGCCGAAACTCTATTAACCATCATAAAAAAATGGATATTGCCCGGTACAATTGTGATTTCCGACTGTTGGAAGGCGTATAATTGTCTTAGCACCGAAGGATATACACATTTGACGGTCAACCATTCATATAATTTTGTTAACCCCGAAAATAGTATGTAATTCATTTCCAACACATTCTTTTTATACTTGTGTAAACTGTACTTAATTTATTCTACAATTGCATTTATATAGAAGCCAATACACAGTCAATAGAGAGGACATGGAGGGAGGTTCGGGGACATATTTCGAAATACGGAAGTAAAGAAGAAGATCTTACTTCGTATTTATGCGAATATTTATTTGAGGGCACATGATCGTCAGGAGAATAGATATTTTTTTCCAAGAAATAGCAATATTTCAAGAACATTTATACAACGATACTGAAGACGTAGGTTGTAGCTCCTGGTCAGAATAAATACATTTTTCTATTATAATAAAAGATTAAAAGTAGCATGTACTGTTAGTATTGTGCAATTCATTTTAAGTTGGACTACTTTCCTTCCTGCTGTGATACCACGCGTGCACCCGTTAGATACGCATGCTGTAGGTTGCTGCGCAGTGTTTATAGAAACAGAAGACAACCGCCGACAGCGTGGTGCTTCACACACTGTCGCGGGCGTGCACGTATACGTAGAGTACGATTGTATAATAGCGAAAGTTTTCCTGCGAATATTTCGGAAACTAAGACCGACCGCCAATTTTTTCAAAGGGAAAAGTTACTCAAAATGTCGAGTTTTACAACATATCTGAAGCTCATCGAAATCGGCGAGGTCCCAGTTCTTCGACAAGTTTACCAATATTAATTATAGAAATTCCCATTTTCATTACTGAGCGGCTTATTGTTCTCCTTGTTTTTATGGCTCTAGGACAGGGGTGCACACTAAGTTTGCCCTAGGATAGTCGGTGCGCCCTCGAGCTCGACCGTGGAATGCTCACTCTCCACTCCTCGGTATAAGGTCTCGTGGTGGGGAACTCTATGACTGCAAAGGCCGTATGCCCGTTACAACTACAAGCATACTGGCGATAGATATACAAGATCAAACGAAAACGTGCAGAATTTTAGATATGTAGTGAAATAATCTCTTTCACTCTTCTTTCACAGTAATTGTAACTGCCCAAAACTATTTTCCAATTTAAACCTTGTTTATGTTCCACAAATTTAGTTATGTATAACATCTTTTGGCATTTGGGAACGTACCATTAGGCCACCATACACTGGTATTCATTCTGTACAGAAAGTAGTTTACCTTTTCCGTGATCGTTTTAGTGCTTTACAATAGGGTAGGTACTAATTATGCCGTTATCCATAAAAGTCCTAAGCAGAAGAATCATTTCAAAGCGGGCTAATTACCATACTCTCTGGACACATTTTGTTTTCTCCAAGGAAAATAAGGTATTGTCTCGAGCTGCCCATTGTTTCCCCAACACCATCACCGAAAAGGCCCAGTTTATGCTTTTAGGACACCCTCGACAACTAAATAATCGCTTGGCCGCGACAGACATTCACAGCTCCTTCGCTGTGTGCGTTAGCGATCTCAAGAGGTGGGTGACTCAGCCACCTGGATACGGAGGGTTAATTGAGATTTGAAAATTGTTTAAATTTTTGTATGCAATAATAATAATTTTGTTCAAAGTTATAATGATAGCAGTAAGCAGGGTTTAAAAAAGTTTGTGGTTGGCGTAGTCATCGAAAACAAAAACCGCAAAATTTTTCTAAATCTATATGAGTGTGCTTATCGCGTAAACTAGAATGAAGTAAATATTTACGAAAATCCAATTTTGCAACACAGAAATCTAACAAATGCTTTTCCAAGAAATTAATGTTTCCATTTGAAATACAACCATTTTTGTGCTTTTCAACATTATTCATTCGACATGAACTAAAGTTCATACGAGAACCACACTCATATAGATTAATAAATATTGTAGGTTTTTTGTTTCAGACGATTACGACAGCCAAAATCATGCTCGCCAGCAACAAACTGTTTTCTCAAACCCCTCTTACTATTACCGTTATAAATATGAACCAAAGTATTATTATTGCATACGAAAATTTGAACTAATTTTTTAAAATTCAATTAATAAAAGTACAGAGATTGGAATTATAATACTCCCCAAAATGTGCCTTATTTTCGAAGCATCAAACTCTGGAAATCCCTGCGGCAGCCTGTGAGGCTCCGCTCCCCACTCCGTTGCCGGACTCGCTTCTACCTGAACGAGCTCGGATCTGAGCTCGCGCCCGGAATTGGGGGTCCTGTGCATGCCTGCTCTAGGGTCTAGGACCCCCGAAGTGCGTGGTTCGAGAGCTTCGACTCGAGAACCTTTCACGGTCATAAAAAAAGGTCGTCCCTTTCACCTTTCTGTGATTTCAAGACTCCGTCAGTCCAAACACCCAAATATCGTTGGCAACCAAATTTTAGTTTCACTGAACGGATAGGGGTTCTACACTGACATCTGCTGACATCCGTGACACGGATAAGTGTGCGCTGCTCCATTGTAAAGCGCGCAAACGATATTTTTTAACACTGATCCTGACGGCCCGGAACTGATGGGTACGGAGAGGCCGTCGAATTTCACGGAACTGGCAAGTGTGCGCTGCTCCATTCCAAAACAAGCAACCGATACCTTTTACGACCACGGAACTGACACGGAACTGACACGGAACGGATATGTGTGCGCGGACCTTTATAGGAAACAGACCCTCCTCGCATTGCGTTGCCTCTCGAGTAGCCTAGGCTGGTACTCAAACAGACTCGCGTCAGGCTCCTACATCTGACGCATACCCGACGATCGCAGTCGCATGTAGGAGAACAGATACATGCTTTCCTATTGCACCAGTATACTGCGACCAATCGCGGGTAGGAGATCTCGCCTTTATTACGGTCGACTGACCGTACCGCTACCATGCCATATTACTTCAATGAGGTCTAAAAACAATATCGATGGATCCCATACTAGTCTGTGTGGTACAATTTATACCTGCAAAAGAACTTTACTAACCCACTCTTGGCCAATGACTTTTTTATAATATTATAAACAAATTTTTAATTTGCAAATTCGGGCGCTTATCTGATTCCGCCCCGCTGCGCCGTTAATAGGTGCCACACCACCCTGGGAGTAGGCTTATTTTGTAGAAAAAACTTCCAGGAATATGGTAGTATTTTTTCCGAATTTTTAAAATCGCGACTTCGAGCCCGAATTTGCAAAATAAAAATTTGTTTATAATTTTCAATATTGCAAAATTAATTTTTCGAGCTGGAAAAAATTATTCAGGAAGACCGATCTTCCCAAATTAAAATGCCGTAAGAATCAACTAAATCCGACGAGATAAAAATTCAAAAGTACAACTCATTTTCACGAAAATAGGAAAAAATCGCAAAATTCAAGGCCCTGTATTTTTTAAACAAACTCGAAATCGACAAAATGATGGCTTAAACCCACCCTAATTCCACGAGGACTACAACATATTGAAGTTTAAAAAAAAATCCGACACATCGAATGACAAAAGTGATCGATTTGGCGTGGAATGACCCATAAGCCAATGGTCTCTTTTCTGGAATATGATTCTATGGAAAGTTCGTAATAATAAAGCAAAATATTTAATAAAATATGTATAATCATTGAGAAGTATCTCACAAAACAAACCTATTCCTTACCCTGTATGTATGCAAATTTTGCGCAAGTTTCACTTCCATAGTGTGTAGTGTAAAATACACGGTGTTTTTTATTGTTTCAAGTCAAACGGTATAGCCGTGAGATTGTACACCGGGAAAAACATCGCTCCTCAAGATCTTGCGTATCACGGCTCTACCGTCGCCATTTTGTAGGAAAAAATACGATATTTTTCCGGCGAGAGTTGTACAATAACAGGCTTCATATTGAATTTTCTGTTTATTTCAGTATCTCCCTAAAAAAATTGGCGAGAATGACTGCAATTTTGTTGCGTCCAAGGTGGCCTAACCCCTTAAGCGCATTTTGAAATTTACTTTTATCATATAAAGGTACAGATTTGTGTAAATTTCATTTCATCAGTAATAGTATTAAATGATGTTGATACATCAGACTTTTTGATTGGTATTAATATCGAAATCCAAAAGATTAAGGTATTATCAATACCTATTGGTTATTGTCCTTACAGATAATGATGCAGAAACATGTGTGAAAAAGATGCACATTTTTTAAATATCTTACATTTAATTATAAATTGTCCTTTTTAGAAAGGACACGTTTTTTTATGCCATACTTACATATTTTCTTTACCTATATTGTAAGTCCGGGTGGGTTCGACCATTTTTTGGAAAAGAAATTGTAGCATGGTTGTTTTTCACATTTTTGTCGTTTTATGCAAATTAAAGCAAAGCCCAAGCAACTCAGGGTATATATAAATTATAGTGTGCGATAATTTCAAATATTTATTTTCATTTTCAACCGAAAACATTGGCACTGTAACTGGTCAGTCTCACCCGCATGTCGGGGTTAAGGCTGCCGTCTCAGTGGGCCTTGAATGTGTGCGTACGCTCACACAAGCTAGGAAAAGCGTGTACGTATACGCGTTTAGTAAACAAACCGTAAATTACAACTTTCGTCCTGGAATCGGCCAGAAGGTAGTTTTTGCGGGTACAGTTGCCTTCAGTAGACATCTGTGCAGGGTGGTCTGGTGCGTTTGAACGTTAATAACCACCGTACGTTGAAATAATAATGAATTTATGAATCGAAAACTTAACAGAATGAGGCTCAAAGGCTTCTCCGTTGGTGGCGCTAGTGGTGTACCGCAGCCACGTAGCACCAGCGTGACGTATACGCAGGGCCGACGCGAGGTTAGTTGGCGGGCTTATGCAAGAAACTTTTTGGTGCTCCCCAATTTTTGCACCTGCTTTCTATTTAATATGATTTGTCTTTACGGGGTGTACATTTTATTTATGTGGGGGTTGGATTCCTTTATTATTAAGCGTGCCATATAGTTTTTTAGCGCCCCATTCGGCTGGCGCCCTTATGCAGCGCATAACTTGCATAATGGTTCCGCCGGCCCTGCGTATACGCGATGTAGTAAACAAACCGTAAATTACAACTTTCTCCCTAGAATCGGAAGGAAGGAAGTTTTTGTGGGTATAGTTGTCTCCAGTAGATACCCGTGCAGGGTGGTCTGGTGCGTTTGAGCGCTAATAGCCACCGTACGTTCAAATATTAATGAATTTATGAATCGTGTACTGAGACAGACTGGAGAAATGACAGCATGAAGCTTCAAGGATTCTCCGTCACCGGCGCTGACGGTATATTCGTGCCTTGTACCATCAAAACCGGTGGAAGACCAAACTAGCCGATAAATGTAGGAAAGACATAGTTGCCGAGACGTATCGAGAGTCGAATCGCGCTGTTGCCGCATTTCTCCTATTACTATTTTGTTGTCACGGAGGCTTGGATGAATCACGGCGAAGCGGCTGGAGAACAGAGATGGGCAAAGATAATATGTATCTGGATAAACTCAAATAAAAGATGCTACAGTATTGTCTCATTATGGGCTCGGTTTGGTGTATACGATGTGGACTTTTCGCTATCCCCACCACCTCTGTCTCACTCTTGTCCGGTGAAGGCGAGAGCGAGCGAAAGGCACTGAAAGCGAGCGAGGACGGTACGAGACAGACGACGCGTTGATGTTTTGTCTCGTTCCGTCTTTCGGACGCCTGACACTCCGTCCTTTGCGTTCGCGCCCGTCGCGCACGCAAAGCGTCCCATCTCGCTCCCCCCATCGGCCAGAAAGAAGGGAGAAACGAACACTCGGAATTAGGACTCTGTTCACGATACGGGCTCACCGCCGGTCCCGACCAGCGAGGACTTGGGCTGTTCGGCGGCGGCTTGTAATCTCGGTTGGAGAGCCTAAAGTTTTGATAAAATGTAAAATGTGATGTTTTCAGTATTCAGTAACATACTGCTGAGATTTTCCACATTAAACTGAATTCAAATACGGTATAAATTGGATTATTTTGTAGAACTGTACTAGATAATTAAATATAAATGCGTAACATTTCTAATCTAATAATGCTACAAATAATCCGATTTATACCGTGTTTAAATTCATTTTCATCTGGAAAATCTCAGCAGTATGTTACTGAAACGTTCATGCCGATACGATAGAAAATATGAAAGTTTTACATTCTATTAAAACAAACAAAATAAACAATCGTATAATTATATTTTTTTCACAAGAAAATATAAATATTTCCCTCACCGCATACGTTATATTTCGCTCATTTGCTGCAACTACGACATATAACTCAAAATTCACGATTTTTGGGGAAACGGGTTTTGTTAACGGGAAATGTTTTGTTAGACAACAACCGCTTTTCCTATACTAATAACTCAAAAACTGCAAATTTTTAGTTGCATCGTTGTTCCAGCAAATGAGCGATTTCATTACGAGCGATCTGATAAAATTGTAGGAATACCGTCGATGGAGAAGAGGAATTACACAGAATGAGAAATGGTAATTAGAATTGCGAAGTGTAGAAGAGATATTGATACCGGAATAAGTATTGTTTCATTGATATATTTCCTAACTTCACTACCCAACCTCTCTATCTTTCATTATTGCCATCCTCCTTTACGTTCAGCGAGGCTCTGACGCTAGACGCAGCTCTCGTGCCGTATTCTTTCCAGACTTCTCGATAGAAAGAGGTGTGGCAACAGCGCGGCAGAGACGGAGAGAACAGAAAATGTGGCAACTATGCGTAAAAAATTCGTCTACATAGAGTACCTGGAGATGTCACCTCTATATAAGTTCTTTTTATCGACTGCAGTAGTTTCATTAGGGTCCGTCTGTTTACTGAGGACGCTTCGATCGATTCGGACCATAACAAACTTGAGACGGCAGCCTTAAACCGTCCACCCACTGCGGATGAGACCGACCTTGAAAAATAATAAAAAATGTAGCTTACAAAAAGTATAATACACGAAGAAGTTAATTGATATGTTATTTCTTCTTCAGTTTTCCATGTAAATCGCAAATATTCTTGTACTTGGAGCATCTATCATGAAACCAATGGCTTCAGTGCACACATTTAATCTAATCGTCGCTTTTCGAGACTTCGAAATAATTTTTTCCGCATCCCACGCATTCGTTTTCGGCCCAGTCTTTGAATGACATATCACTATCTTGTAAAATGAAATTTTCGCTCCCTGAATCTGAAGATAGGTTTAAAGTAAGAAAAACACATGTGATCGGACTATCCCATAATGAAGGGAGTGATCGACCACCTTGTCAAAATAAAATAAAAACGAATATATACATATAGTTGGGGTGACACTGTAGTTTTATGCATATTATATCCCGCAATATCGGAATAGTGTAAATAAACTTACCTGTCTTTCTAATATCACCAGCACTGTAACTTGGTCTAAAAACTTTCAGACTCGCATAAAGTCTTAAGTGTTTCCTATAATTTAAATATGGATTTGTAACAATGGCCCATGCATGATCAACAACAAGCGCATTCATTTCTTTTGTGTCAATGACACACAGTATCTTGCATCAGTCTTGAAATATCAACACTGGCCGGATTCTTCCGGTGGTCGAACTCTCCCAAACTTACCCTAATACCTTCTAAAAGCTTTCCGGCTTTATCCGTATAATTCGTATCAAAAGCCTTCTCAAGTAAATCCATGGATATACTTCCGAAAGGTACCCGTGGCCGATCGAGATGAGGTTTGGGCGGAGTGGTGGGGAGGGGGTGTGAGACCTAAATCTAAAATTGTAGCTTCGGGTATTTATTAATTTCCGAAATATTAATATAAAATTGTTAATTTTTTTTTGGAATTCTTTTTGACGTTGGTGCAGACCTCCTTACCCGGGAGCCCTTCCGTCCCCCATTTCCCACTTTTGAAATTTTGTAACCACAGTCTCATTTTTAGCATCGCCAAACTCACATCGGTTCGCTACCATGCTTTACGCGCTAGAGCTGTTCGAGTACTCGAAATAATCCAGCCGAGCCTAGCTCGGCTCGATTTTTCGAACCGAGCCGGGACCCGAACGGATCCGAGTAACCCGAATGTTTCGGGTAGCTCGATTCTTTCAAGTAACTCGAATGTTTCGAGTAACCCGAATGTTTCGAGTAGCTCGATTCTTTCGGGTAGCTCGATTTTTTCGGGTAACCCGATTTTTTCGAGTAGCTCGATTTTTTCGGGTAGCTCGATTCTTTCGGGTAGCTCGATTTTTTCGGGAGCCCGATTCTTTCGAGCAGTCCGAACGTATTCCGGGCAACTCGATCGATAGGACGTTTTAAAAGTTAGTATATTGATCATTTTCATGCGCCATGCTGTATGGAGTAATTGAAAGGTTCTTTGTTATCACATTTCGCGTCACATCTCTCACCTACGAAACTTAGGCTTAACCGGGAGCAAAAATTGTCGTATTTCGGTTTGAAATAACATTAGAAAAATTGCTATGGCTGAACAAATATCAACTCATTATTCGGGTATGGAATTTAAAATATAACATATCAAACCAGCTTTCGTGAAATATGAATATTGTTTTTCATATTCTTACCAGTAACGCTCATTGTATTGTAGAAATGTATTTGTATTTTAAATTTATTACAAAAAATTGAAGATTATCGTGACTCAAACTAAGTTGTAACAGCAATTGATTCAATTTGTTTGTGATATTAAACTGTATTATATTAAGGGGACTAGGCAGTCAAATTTGGTAAAAATATAAGTTTTTGCGGGAATTATGTAGAAGGAAATGAATACAAATTATGATTAGTATTTTTGGGTAAGGTTTATTGATAAATATTATTATAAATATAATTATTTATATGCTAAAAATTATATCTCATTGATTTCTTTTTTTCTCAAATTAGCCGAGAGGAAGCAAATTTGTTCAATTTTTTCTGACAGCAGAGAGGTACGTTTTTCGGTCAGTATGTTCCCAGCTGTTGAGAATAATCTCTCGCTGTATGTTTCCGTTGCCGGAATTCCCAAAAACTGCTGGGCCAAATTTCCCAAATTTGGGAATTTTCGGGAATTATCTTTCCACCATTTGAGGATGCACGACGTGGTTGGAATAAGTTTCTCCTCGTAGTACCACATCTATTCCTTATCAATGATACAAACCTCGTCGTTAATGCTGGGTTTGTCATCTTTCACAATATTGGAAAACAATTCACCTAAGCTTGCTGGCGATGTGGATACTATAAGGAAAATAAGTTAATTTATTATTGTTCTAATTAGTAGTGGCAGAAGTAATATTAATATTTATAGAAACATACTTGAAGTGGTTTTTGGTGGTACATCAACAGTTGACGCTGCCGCATCTACTTCATTTGCACCTCCGTATTCCATAAGCGCAGAGTGCAGCAACTTGTGCGCCGATACCTTTTTTTCCTCCGTTAGCATTCTGTCCTTTATGCGAGGATCCAAGAGCATTGCGATCACTAAAGTTTCGTTATCGTCAATAAATTTAAATCGTCTGTTGAGGCTGAGTAATAAATTATTACACAGCCGTATTCTGTCAGGTGTAGCGCGTGTTTGTTCTATCGATGTTGCCAGAATTTTTTTAAGTCCGTATACAGTCGGTATATATCGACATAATGTGGGTTTATTTTCAATTGTGATGACCTGCGTTGCTTCTTTGAACATTTTTAGTGAATCGCAATACTCTTGGGTCATGCACCACTCGCGCCTAGATATAGGCATCGGCATTCGTTGCTTACCCAATACTGCATTTAGTGCACGTCGCACTTGAAGTAGGCGGTCCATCATGTCAAACTGTGAATTCCACCTCGTTTCCACATCGCCAATAAGGCGAAGTGGTTTCAAATCTGGTGAATCTCTTCTCTGCTCTCTTTCTAATTGCTGTTCTGCCGGCACAGATCGATGAAAGAATCTGACAATACCTTGGCATTTTTTAAGTAAATCTTGCAGGTCTTTGCAACTTTTAATCCCATCTTTTACTACGAGCTGAATAGACCATTACGTTTAAGATCAACTGCTAATAATTTTCAAACTACTTTTATTGTTGAATATTTTTGGTGCATTTACCTGCAATGTGTGAGCGAAACAGGGTATTCTTTGCCACTCACTGCCCAATTTCACGGCTCGTACAATATTAGCTGCATTATCAGTAACGAAATATATTCTGATTTTTGGCATGTTTAATCCCCATTCCTGGATGTTGTTGCGAAGTATTTTATATAAATTGTCACCAGTATGTGATTCTTTGTACGGTTCTATTCTTAATGTGAAATTTTTTATTCGGAACTCATTAGTAACGTAATGGATGCTTAAAGAAATATAACTTTTATTGGTCCTTGATGTCCAGCCATCCGTTGTAAAGGCGAGACTTTGTACATTTCCCTGAATAGTTCGATTATAAATATTTTATATGCGGTTCGATAGATATCGTAATAGAGATTTACGTACTATTACTCTTACGCTTCGGGAGATGCTGATAACCATTACAAGTATTATACAAATTTTACTTACAGTTGTGACATCGCTGTGAATAGTGTCTGCCACTTTCTTCTTTTCTTTCACGTACATTGCGGGAATAATGTCTTGTGAGAAAGTGGTGCGGTTGGGAATGTTAAAGCGTGGTTCGGCCACTTGCAACAGTGCCCTGAAACCCTTATCGCTCAATAAAGAAAATGGTTGGAAATCTAACACTATCATCCGGGCAATTGCATTTGTTAATTCCACGGCCCGGGGTGTATTTTTGTCTAGCATGGAAATTGTGACCGGATGTTCCTCTCGCGTTTTCGTTGTCGTATTCGTTGATGTATTTGTCGACGAATTCATCGCCTCCATGCCAGTATTGTTGTATACCTCTTTGTGGTATGTTGTCATATGCCTCGTTAATGATGAGGTAGATCCCGCCGTCATTTTCATCTTCTTATGGCACACCGTGCAACAGCTTTGTTCACGGCTCTCCTTCGTAAACCACCTCCACACACAACTTTGATTCTTTCGCGATCGTTTCCGGCTCGGTGGTTCCTCCGCACATGCTAACTCGCTGATCAGCGTTTCATTGAACGAACTACTCGTCGATGGAATACTATCGGTAAATTCATTATCCATGTCACTTATGTCAACGGTCTCTGCCATTTTTAATATTACTTATAACTGCACAATGCAAAAACGCTACCGCCGGTTTTGTTTTGTGTCTGAAGTACAGATAAGACTGAAGGAGTTCGCATATAGTTGACCTCGAGTAGTTTTCGCGTATGCCGCGATTTTTCTTTGCTGATCCCGTACCTGAATGTTTCTTCGGTAATGAAATTGCCAGATTTTTGAAGTTTCGTTTCAACAGATAAAGGCACAAGGATGTGTGTACCCAATCTGAGATCAGGTATTCCAAACCAAGTCATCGATATACATAGCGATAAGGAACTAGTTTCTGATCACTTTGGAATTATAGTTTAGATTAATAATATTTTTAACCTAATAAAACTTTAAACCATAGACTTTATTTATACTAAAAGATGAATTCATGTTTAAACTTTAAGGAAAAATTGTAAAAAGTTGAATACTCGAAGGGCTGTATTGTACCTGAGGATAACTACCACCCCTAGGCTAACTCATTTCCCTCACCACCTCAATTTTGGAAAGACTTACAAAACCGGCTGTAGCGTCTTAGCAGTGTGCAATTATAAGTAATATTAAAAATGGCAGAGTCCGTTGACATAAGTGACGTGGATAATGATTTTACTGATAGTATTCCATCGACGAGTAGTTCGTTCAATGAAACGCTGATCAGCGAGTTAGCAAGTGCGGAGCAACCACCGAGCCAGAAACGATCGCGAAAGAATCAAAGTTCTGTGTGGAGGTGGTTTACGAAGGAGAGCCGTGAACAAAGCTGTTGCAAAGTGTGCCATAAGAAGATGAAAATGACGGCGGGATCTACCTCATCATTAACGAGGCATATGACAACATACCACAAAGAGGTATACAACAACACTGAAATGGGGGCGAAGGATTCGTCAACGAATACGTCGATGAATACCTCGACGGAAACGGGAGTGGAACAGCCGGCCACAATCTCCATGCTAGACAAAAATACACCCCGGGCAGAGAAATTAACAAATGCAATTGCCCGGATGATAGTATTAGATTGCTACCCATTTTCTATATTGGGCGATGAGGGTTTCAGGGAACTGTTGCAAGTGGCCGAACCACGCTTCGACATCCCCGACCACACCACTTTCTCACAAGACATTATTCCCGCAATGTATGTGAAGGAAAAGAAGAAAGTGGAAGACAGTATTCACAGTGATGTTACAACTGTAAGTAAAATTTGTATAATACTTGTAATGGTTATCAGCATCTCCCGAAACGTAAGATTAATAGTACTTAAATCTGTATTACGATGTCTTTCGAACCGCATATAAAATGTTTAAAAGCTGTTCTAATTATTCAGGCAAATGTACAATGTATCGCCTTTACAGTGGATGGCTGGGCATCAGGGACCAATGAAACTTATATTTCTTTAAGCGTCCATTACGTTACTAATGAGTTCCAAATTAAAAATTTCACGTTAAGAATACAACCGTACAAAAAATCGCAAACTGGTGAAAATTTAAATCAAATACTCCGCAAAAACATCCAGGAATGGGGATTAAACAAGCCACAAATCAGACTATACTTCGTCACCAGTGATACGGTAAACATTGTACAAGCCGTGGAATTGTGTAGTGAGTGGGAACGAATACCCTGTTTCGCCCAAACATTGCAGGTAAATGAATCTGCAATGTAATATTCAACAATAAAAGTAGTTTGAAAATTATTAACAGTTGACCTTAAATGTAATGTTCTTTTCAGCTTGTAGTAGAATATGGGTTAGAAGGTTGCGAAGACCTCAAAAATTTATTTAAGAAATGCCAAAGTATTGTCAGATTCTTCCATCAGTCTGTGCCAGCGGAACAGCAATTAGAAAGAGAGCAGAGAAGAGATTCGCCAGATTTGACACCACTTCGCCTTATTGGCGATGTGGAAATGGGGTGGAATTCACAGTTTGACATGATGGACCGCCTACTTCAAGTGCGACGTGCACTAAATGCTGCACTGTGCGAGCCAGAAATGCCGATGCCTATATCTAGGCGCGAGTGGTGCATGATCCAAGAGTATTGCGATTCACTAAAAATGTTCAAAGAAGCAACGCAGGTCATCACAATTGAAAATAAACCCACATTATGTCGATATATACCGACTGTATACGGACTTAAAAAAATTCTGGCAACATCGATAGAACAAACACGCGCTACACCTGACAGAATACGGCTGTGTAATAATTTATTACTCAGCCTCAACAGACGATTTAAATTTATTGACGATAACGAAACTTTAGTGATCGCAATGCTCTTGGATCCTCGCATAAAGGACAGAATGCTAACGGAGGAACAAAAGGTATCGGCGCACAAGTTGCTGCACTCTGCGCTTATGGAATACGGAGGTGCAAATGAAGTAGATGCGGCAGCGTCAACTGTTGATGTACCACCAAAAACCACTTCAAGTATGTTTCTATAAATATTAATATTACTTCTGCCACTACTAATTTGAACAATAATAAATTAACTTATTTTCCTTATAGTATCCACATCGCCAGCAAGCTTAGGTGAATTGTTTTCCAATATTGTAAAAGATGAAAAACCAAACATTAAGGACGAGGTTTGTACCATTGATAAGGAATTGATGTGGTACTACGAGGAGAAACTTATTCCAACCACGTCGTGCATCCTCAAATGGTGGAAAGATAATTCCCGAAGATTCCCAAATTTGGGAAATTTGGCCCAGCAGTTTTTGGGAATTCCGGCAACGGAAACATACAGCCAGAGATTATTCTCAACAGCGGGGAACATACTGACCGAAAAACGTACCTCTCTGCTGTCAGAAAAAATTCAACAAATTTGCTTCCTCTCGGCTAATTTGAGAAATAAAGAAATCAATGAGATATAATTTTTTGCATATAAATAATTATATTTATAATAATATTTATCAATAAACCTTACCCAAAAATACTAATCATAATTTGTATTCATTTCCTTCTACATAATTCCCGCAAAAACTTATATTTTTACCAAATTTGACTGCCTAGTCCCCTTAATATAATACAGTTTAATATCACAAACAAATTGAATCAATTGCTGTTACAACTTATTTTGAGGCACGATAATCTTCAGTTTTTTGTAATAAATTTAAAATACTAATACATTTCTACAATACAATGAGCGTTACTGGTAAGAATATAAAAAACAGTATTCATATTTCACGAAAGCTGGTTTGATATGTTATATTTTAAATTCCATACCCGAATAATGAGTAGATATTTGTTCAGCCATAGCAATTTTTCTAATGTTATTTCAAACCGAAATACGACAATTTTTGCTCCCGGTTAAGCCCAAGTTTCGTAGGTGAGAGATGTGACGCGAAATGTGATAACAAAGAACCTTTCAATTACTCCATACAGCATGGCGCATGAAAATGATCAATATACTAACTTTTAAAACGTCCTATCTACTCTAAGCAAGCAGACTGCCCGACACGATCGAGTTGCCCGGAATACGTTCGGACTGCTCGAAAGAATCGGGCTCCCGAAAAAATCGAGCTACCCGAAAGAATCGAGCTACCCGAAAAAATCGAGCTACTCGAAAAAATCGGGT
This sequence comes from Andrena chrysosceles, assembly GCA_963855975.1. Taxonomy (NCBI): domain Eukaryota; kingdom Metazoa; phylum Arthropoda; class Insecta; order Hymenoptera; family Andrenidae; genus Andrena; species Andrena chrysosceles. The sequence continues at coordinate 18,684,116 of OY979769.1, read as the reverse complement.
TACCCGAAAAAATCGAGCTACCCGAAAGAATCGAGCTACTCGAAACATTCGGGTTACTCGAAACATTCGAGTTACTTGAAAGAATCGAGCTACCCGAAACATTCGGGTTACTCGAATCCGTTCGGGTCCCGGCTCGGCTCGAAAAATCGAGTCTCGCCCGATTCGCATTTCAAGCTACTCGATTATTTCGAGTACTCGAACAGCTCTATTACGCGCCCGCGAGCGGGCGCGCGCCCCCCTCACCAATCTAGCCAAGCAATACTAATACCCGGGTCAAGTTGGAAAGTGTAATGCGTTGTGTCGGAATAAGTCAATAGAAATATTGTTAAGAGGGGCGACCGTGGTGAAGTGATTAAAAAAAATCAGTAGGGGAGACCGGGTATGGTTGTCACACGGGTTGGTTGTCACAACTGTTATAATAAAGAAACTATAAACAATAGGAACGTACTAATAATCCGTGGCGATGCGTAAGCATATCGCCACCTCCCCCTCCATCGCACAAGTCGTTGTTAAGTTGCATGGAGGTACGATGTATCATTATTTGGTTTCGTGCGCTCGAAGTAAATTTTGCCCTATTTTCCATCAAGCAAGTGTAGGTTGTTTCTTAGTATTGACTATAACATTGTTGCATTATTCTCGTAGTTTACAGTTTTTGTAACTTACTGTAATGATTTTTTTGCATTTTTTAAACTTTTTAATACATGAATAGAGAGGTGAAATTGTTTAACGGTTTGGGGCAAGTTGTCACAGATCATTTGGGATTAGGTATTTGTCGCATGCGACAACTAATCCCAGTGTAACTTGTTGTATCTATCATGTGATATTATTTTCTTGTTTGTTTGGCAACAGTTCTCAATAATAATGCCGCAAACTTACCTATAAGAAGAATTAATGTTACGTGCGGGAAGAGAGGTTATAAAAGGCAATTACACAATAAGAGGGATTGCAAAGGATTATAATATAAATTACCGCACTCTAGCACGATATTGTGAGAAATACAATACAAAATTATATTACTCTCTCAATTGAATCGACTTTTTCCCCGACCTCGGGGTATGTTGTCACAAAATAGTTCCTGCAAATAATGTCAATTAGCTCCTAATCTGGTTGACAAAATCCACAGGACCAATTTTTTTTATAAAGCCGGACGTACGTAGTTTATATTAATCTAAGTTTGAATGAACTTCCCTGTAGCCATAACCCACAAACAAATCAAAACAAGAAAATGAGAAAACCATACCCGGTCTCCCCTAAGGTGTACCCTTTTATGCACAATTACCTCTGTATCTTTTGAACGCATTAATTGCCGAAGCTAAAATTTTATATTTGGGGTCTGTCCACACCCCTCGTAATACCCAAAGTTTCATTTCGATCGGCCACCGGTTGGGGCTATACCAGTGCGGGGAGAGCGCAAAGCACGGCAGCGAACCGATGCGAGTTCGGCGATGCCAAAAACGAGACTGTGATTACAAAATTTCAAAAATAAAAAATAGTGGGGCGGAAGGGCTCCCGGGTAGGGAGGCCTGCACCAACGTCCAAAAAAAATTAACAATTTTTTATTAATATTTCGGAAACTAATAAATACCCGAAGCTACAATTTTAGATTTGGGGTACACATCCCCTCCCCACCCCTCCCCCAAACCTCATCTCGATCGACCACCGGTCCCTTTCGGAAGTACAGCCCAATCTATATACAGGGTGATTTTCTCGGTGCGCCTGATGTAAGAGTCAACCGTGACGGGGTAAACCTCCCGTGGTGTCTCTCCGAATTTATGGATTTCGACCCTCGAAGGGGTTGGAGTACCTATTAAGAAGTGCGAAATGTCCCGTTTCCGCATTTCTCATTAGATCTCTGCGAAAACGGTGCCAATCGATTCCTTATGTTTCGCCGATGAAACTAACACCAATAACGACGCAATTCGGAGCATAATGAAGGAAATTTGATGAAAAATTAATTTATATAATTTTTCGCTAGCTTCGTTAAAAATAGTCCAATTTAAATGAAATTTGGTATAATTTTCATCGGGAGAGCGCCAGGAATCCATTAGCGTCACTTTCATATCAATACGGTGAAGAATAAAGAATTCCTTAATACGCTGTAATGGATATTTCACCCTAGACTGCGGGGTGCCGACTTCAATTCGCTACGGTCGGCCGAGGATTCATACCTGTTTCAGAAAAACTGAATTGTTTATTGTTTACCATATCGATATGGAAGTGAAACCGATGGATTCCTTACGTTTTGCCGATAAAAATTATACTAAATTTCATGTAAATCGGACTATTTTTAACGAAGCTAGCGAGAAATTATATAAATTAATTTTTCATCAAATTTCCTTCATTATGCTACGAATTGCGTCGTTATTGGTGTTAGTTTCATCGGCGAAATATAAGGAATCGATTGGCACCGTTTTCACAAAGATCTGATGAGAAATGCGGAAACGGGACATTTCGCACTGCTTAATAGGTACTCCAACCCCTTCGAGGGTCGAAATCCATAAATTCGGAGAGACACCACGGGAGGTTTACCTCGTCACGGTTGACTCTTAGATCAGGCGCACCGAGAAAATCACCCTGTATATACAGGGTAATTGGCTCGAAACGCCTGATCCGCCTGGCAACCGTGACGAGGTCAACCCAACCCCCCGTGGTGTCTCTCCGAAGGCTTTCGACCCTCGGACGGGTTGGAGTACCTATTAGGAAGTGAGAAATCTTCGAATTCCTCATTTCTCATCAGATCTGTGCGAAAGTGACGCCAATTAATTTCTGGCGTTCCGTCGATTAAAATCATACCAAATATCATGCAAATCGGACTTCTTTGACACAAGCTATTTGTATTCCTTATGTAAAAGTAGTCCGATTTACACGACATTTGGCATGATTTTCATCGGAAAACCACAAGGAATCCATCGGCGACACTTCCATATCCATACGATAAAGAATAAAGAATTATTTTATTTCTGAAACAGAAACAGGGTAATTTGCCCAGGTCACCCCGTGGGCAGGGACAACACCCCGCAGTACCCATCGAATTTTATGGCTTTTTTCGGAAAAAGGTATGAATCCTGGGTCGAACGTAGCGAATTGGGGTCGCCGCCTCGCAGTCACGGGGTGACATATCCATTACAGCGTATTGAGAAATTATTTTCTTCGTTGTATCGAAAGGGAAGTGACGCCAATGGATTCCGGGCGTTCTCCCGATTAAAATCATACCAAATGTCATGAAAATCAGACTACTTTTACATAAGGAATACAAATAGCTTGTGTCAAAGTAGTCCGATTTGCATGATATTTGGTATGATTTTAATCGACGGAACGCCAGGAATTCATTGGCGTCACTTTCGCACAGATCTGATGAGAAATGAGGAATTCGAAGATTTCTCACTTCCTAATAGGTACTCCAACCCGTCCGAGGGTGGAAAGCCTTCGGAGAGACACCACGGGGGGTTGGGTTGACCTCGTCACGGTTGCCAGGCGGATTCGATCAGGCGTTTCGAGCCAATCACCCTGTACTGTCACCAAGAAGTCATCGTTAGCCATGATAATATATTTGAGAACACAAGTTATTTAATAATACTTATGATACAACCTCAAAAAAGTGTTTAGAGCTTGATTTTACATTGCTGTTCAGGCGTACGATCGATACGGCAAATCGATAAAAACATCGGTCGGTGTTTACACTCTTTACTGACCGTCGTCAAAAGGTAGTTCCAATGTACGTTTCGCCACCGGCCGCTGTAACGAAATGCACATTGGAGATCCCACCTTAAGGATACGAGGCCATGAAGTTCTACACGGTGCTCGCACCACTATATGTATTTAAACATTTCTCACAAATATTATACTAATAATAATAATAATAATAATAAACCTAAAATAAGCAAAAACACATAAATGAAAAGAAGAAGCATTCAAATATACAAATGGCAACGACAAAGTATTACAAATAGGTACTACACCCCTCCTTGTCTTCTTTTCTTCCTCAAACTATGTACAAACTTGAACTTCCATTTCCAAATCTTCTAACAAAAAGGTTCAAATTCATTTCACATCCACTTTTTACTTACAATTAGGCACACGTAACGTACGTTTTGCAACCGTGTTTTTGTCACTTTGCAGAGATCGAAATAATGACGGTCATGGTGGAGTCGATGAAAGTCGAGGAGGGCGAACGTCCGAAGATCAGTACTTTCGACGACATTCTGCCATACATCGGAGAGGCCAGCCGCTACCAATGTTTCCTCTTCATCGTACTTCTGCCCTTCACTTTCGTTTACGCGTTTCTTTACTTCACGCAATTCTTCATCACGTTATTGCCAGCCGAGCACTGGTGCACCGTGCCAGAACTTGACAGCTGGAATCTCACCGACCACGAGAAGTAAGCAAAGAACTTCATTTCCTCTGCTCTTATAAGTTTTAAACCTTTAAGTCAGGGGTGCACAGGGAGACGTTTTTAGCGCCTAGCTGCGAGCAACCCGCCTGTCCCGTTACTAAGGTTAGAATCGGTAAGGAGAACTGCAGTAGCGTACGTGCATTGAACCCAGCCATATATACTTACGCTACGAGCCTACGAACACGCACGTACACTACTGTCTTAAGTGGTAACACCACTCTAGAGGCAGAAAAAAATATCTAAATTTGACAATTTATTTTGGGAGTGTGACAAACGGAATAGTATTTCTTTTCAGAGGGTTTATTTAACACATATTGAAGTATGAAAAATAATTTTTTTAGTGTCATTTTCATACAAAATGGCGACGACAGAGCCCGTCGTCGGAAACAGCTTTTGTGAAAACACTGCCACGGGAGGACGGATTTCTCGGCATGTATGAGTCGTGGAACAAAAAATAAAAAAAATTTATAATCTATATACAATTGGCTTTGGAAGTACGTAGGATTTTTTTTTAAATCAATTTTTGTGGAAGTGGTGCAGTTGTTAAGAAATAAATCGATTTTTTGCCCTAAAAATGAGCATTAAATTGGTTATAAAAAAGAAAGTTTACATTCAATCAAAAAACGGCTACGTACTTCCAAAGAGAATATTGTTGTAAAGCTACTGTAAAAATTTCAAATCGATTCATGCGATAGTTTTCGAGAAATTCGTCCTCCCAGTTTGAAAAAAGTGGTTTTGAGAAAAACGCGTTTAAAGTTTTATGAACATTGTAATCCTTTAAATTTTTGTTTATCTTTTATCTGCGATGCCTGCACCATACATTTGGCCATCTAGGTCGATGTTCGTCTCCTCCTTCCTTTCTAAAGTATGGTTTAAGCAAAAAAAAAAAACATCGATCCTAGAGTGGTGTTACCCCTTAACCTTAGCAACGGAATAGATGGGTTGCACGCAGGTAGACGCTAAAAACGGCTCCCAGGGCACTCCTGCTTTAAGTACTTACGGTGAACACTAGAGTGGCTCTTACTTACTCCTGGTAAAATTTTTTTGTTGAAGATTTTCTTTGAAGTACCCTCCAGAATTGTTCCAGATAATTAAACAAAATCTGTGTAAAGTTTGAGCTCGATCGGATAACGGGAAAAGGTGTCCCTGGGCTCTTACAATTTAATACATTATTTAACAACTCATAACGTCGATTTTATATAATATCCCCCAAGTTATTGATTAAATAAAAAAATATGTTAAGCAAAAATTGTAGAGCCGGACAAGGAGCATCTTTTATATTTTATTACTTTTTCTCATCCAACAAACGGTTTTCGAAAAAAGTCGGGAAAACTAAAATAAACTTTTCCTAAAATTTTGAAATTTGGAAGACGTATAAAAAATGGAATTTTCATTTTCGAGGATTATTTTTTAAACATTTTGGGGGGGGCATATTCCGAAATATGCGAGAAAGATAAAAAAAATCCTTATTTTCAGTGTGTGGTATGTCACGAATGTTTTCTGAAAATTTGGGATCGAAATTCGCAAAAATATCGAAGATACATACTCAAATTTGGGACCGAATTTTTCTGAAAACATTCCTGACATCAAACACTGAAAATAAGGGAAATTTTTTTTATCTTTTTCGCATATTTTGGAATATGCCCCCCCCAAATGTTTAAAAAATAATCCTGGAAAATAAAAATTCAATTTTTGTACGCCTTCATAAATAAAATGTGGTCGAGGAGCATTTCAAATTTCAACATTTTAGGAAAAATTTTTTTTTTAGTTTTCCCGATATTTTTCGAAAACCGTTTGTTGGATGAGAAAAAGTAATACAATATAAAAGATGCTCCTTGTCTGGCTCTACAACTTTTGTTTAACATATTTTTTTATTTAATCAATAACTTGGGGGATATTATATAAAATCGACTTTATGAGCTGTTAAATAATGTATTAAATTGTATCTAAGGACCTAGGGGCACCTTTTCCCGTTATCCGATCGAGCTCAAACAAAACACAGATTTTTTTTAATTATTTGGAACTATTCTGGGGGTGCCTCAAAGAAAATTGAAATGTCGCAAATAACAGCCACCCTAACGAACACATATGCATGTATTCAGTCAGTGTAAGTATAGAATTTGTGCGGGCAATTGATTAGCGTTCTGTGAATACTATGAACAAATGCGACCAGAGGATTTGCGCACACGCGTTTCAACCTTCGTAGTCAAAGGGTTACAGCTGCAATGAACTTGCGAAGAATGTAAACTACTAATTCGCATAACAAAACCTTTATTTGACTACCAAGGAAAGTTCCGCGACACGAAATTTTAAAAAATCATGATACTTTGCAGAAATGTAATTGAAATGGTTCTAATAACATGCCACGGAAGAGGTCCAGAGACGGAAACACCCCTGAAAGAAATAGTAAGATTTCATATTATCGTGCTTATCCCCGAAATCGTAAAAGATATTGAGAAAAAGTTAATACTGTGCTCAATAACTTACAATATGGCGGTAAAAAAAATTGCAAAACAATGGTGGAAGTGTAGATCATTGAGCATAATAAAACTTTGTATGGAACTTTTATCAATATCTTCTACGATTTCACACACGAGCATGATAATAATATGCAAATGTATGCACCATTAATTTATTTCAGGGGGTGTTTTCATTTACAGGTCCGTTCCATTGCCGGAACAAAAAATAGGTATATCATGGGCATCACTTGAACTATGTTTCTACATATCAGAATTTGTTGTATTTTTAAGTTATCGAACTTCCCTTGTAAGCTTAAGGGTGGGAATTCGCACGCAAATTAAGTACCAGTAGGTTTGCAGATAGGATAATATGTACTTTTGCAGGGTCTAATACACTGAATTTAATGGTGCGAAAATAAATTTTTGAAAAAAATGTCCCCCATTTATGAAAAACATTTAATCATATAAAAAAGTCCATACCCATATTTATTACAAACTAGCTTAAGGTATCCGGCGTTGCCCGGGTAAAACTTCGGTTATCGCGGGGTGATAAGAGGGTAAAATAAGGGGGAAGGGGCGGGATGTCCAGATTTCATGGCAGCCTATATTTTCCGCAGAGTTCTAGAAAATAATTATGTAAAATTTGGTCCAGATCGGGTAAAAAAATCGGGATAAAAAATATTCTATGTAATATTCCTGGTCCGAGACTACGTATATACAAAATTTCAGAAAGACCCGTTGCGCAGTTGTAACGTGATTGAGTAACAAACATCCAAACATCCAAACACATTTTCGCATTTATTATATTAGTAGGATACTCTCAAGGATGTGTGTTTTAAATTTCAGCTCGATAGCTTCACTTTTACGAAAGTTATATGGTTTTTTTTTTCAAAAAACGAGTTTTCGTTCCTCTCGCGATGTATGCGTTTAAAATAATCTAATTATAGTTAATGTCAAGAAGCAACATCACATAGCTAATTGTAGGTTTGGAATGTTGGATTATTATTACGTAAAAGCAAAAATGATCCATCATTTAGGGCAGGCCTGGGAATTAAGTGAACGCAGCGGCCGATTTTCAGAGGCAACATCTCCTTTCCCCCGCCGCGCGTCTTAGCCCCCGCGGCGGCGAAGGAGCTTGGAGCGCCTCAGGCCCGTACAGATCGCACAATATAACTTTGCCTTCGAGGCGCGACCAGCAGCGCCTGTGTTTGAGAGCGCGTTCGGCCGTGTTCGGGAGCGGACGCGTCTAGTACTGCTCGAGCTAACCTAAAAAATTTCTACGCGATATTAAAACAATCATAACTGCAATTTGGGAGCAATTCTATCATTACAGTGGGCACCCGTTGCGGGCCCCAATGCCCCAAGTATATTGTAGAACCGTTACAAGCCACATTTATCTGCCAATAGTGTGAAATAATAAGCGCGGAAATAAGGAGCGTCGCCTCGTGAGGACGAAATGGCGTCGCTCCCTTCGACCTCACAATCACCACGTAAAGGCCAAAAACGTATAATACATAAAGACTTGAAAAGGACGAGAGTAGTATGGTAAGGCCGATTCCAACGCAGGTCCTCTGAGGGGAGCGCGGGGGCGGGGGGAAGTGAGGGCGCGCGGGGGAGCGCGGCGGAGGGAAACATGGGCGCGGGGCCTGCGGGGAGAGGAAAACCGGTTGCGCGCGCACGAGCCGCGGAGTGGGGGAAGCTGCGATGATGGAGGGGATCACTCCAGGCCGAGCCGCCGCGTAGACCGGACCCACCGCCGAAAACTTTTAAGAGGGAGTGAATGACCCCCGAGAACTTTTTCAGACCTAACCGGAGGGAGTGAATGACCCACCCCCAAATATTTTTCCAAACCATTATGTGACATGCGGCGCGAAGAATGAAATAGATTTATGCAGTGTCTACAAATCTTAGAATTAGGAGGCGAGGAGGAAGACTGAATCAAACGGATATTGAACGGCTTCGAACGTGCATTGAACGGGTATTGAACGGCTTTGATCGGATATTGAACGTCTATCATACCACTTTGATCGTGCATCGAACGGCTTTGATCGGGTATCGAACGTGTATCGAACGACTTCTGCATAAGTATCGTCTTAATCTAGCGGACATCAAACGCATGAGGTTGGGTTGGGTGAGGGTGAAGAAAATTATACGCATTAAAAAATTGATTATATTTTATTTATGAATTTCCCTGGTGTTTAGACCACCAGTTGAATATTTTAAATACATTTTGCATGGCACAGTGTTTCGCGTGTCTACCACATCGCAGAGTATTAACTACATTTAGCTTATTTAGAGATTTGATATCCTCGTAGTCAATGTCCAGCGTCTCGATGACCGCGTCTGCTCTCGTACTTTCATCGAGGAAATCCGCAAGCCAGTCGCGTTTCTGCAGCCCTTTAACATATACGACATGGCACGTGTCATCCTCTTCTTCATCGATCGCATCAGCTACAGCTTTCGAAATTAGCCGTTTAGCCATACTGTATGGAACTTCTCCATCGTCCCAGCGTAACCCATGATGTTTCGCCGTTAACCAGCGGATGCTTGATTTGTCAGATTTCGAAAGAAGATAATGCGGCATCGAACTCCCAAAAATATAGTGCGAGAGAATTGTTCCCATTCGTAGGACAGCCACTTCCTTGACGACAAATCTTCCATCAACGATGAACCCTTGCATGTCAACGAACGTTGGTACAGCCATTATCGATACAATTTGGAGGTCCACTCGCTTCCAAGACAGACGAGAGAATGCAGTCTTTCTCGTAAAACATCTCGATTTTCACGATGAAATTTTTTTGCGAATTTCGTACAGGAGAGGGCGGGCAAGTAGCGTGGTAATTTAATTTATTTTGCGCACCATGTTTGTCAATGGATTGTATTCAACCACTCTATCGTGTAGAATCAGACAGTAGGCTGTAGTATTTGCAGGCACATTCTCTTTACACTCGAATTCTATGCGCACGTCCACGGTGCCATTCTTGATCGACTCATTTTGTCGCGAGCAATCAATTACCACGAGGGGGCCAAATTGTAAAAATTCAGCCACGGTGAATAATGCCTCGTTGCAACTATACCCATAATATGATTTACGGAATTGCGTATACATGTGATACAAGATGGCGTGCTTATTCTTGTCAAAGTCCAAGTTCAGATCATCATATGGGTAAAATTCCGAGTTGAGAAAAAGTTTTACATTGGCCAATTTGCAGTTGTTGAACATAGTAACGTCTTCACTCATCACATTTCTTCGACCAGTCTGTAGAGCAAGGATCACGCATCGCGGCTTCTCCAGCTGTGCAGATGCCTTCACGGCCCACGAATGCTTGGTCGTGCTCTGTAAGAGAGGATACTCGTACAGATCCCACGATTGAAAACAAATGCTCAGGTTTTGTCCACGTTCCAAAGTATGTAGCAACGATAGCTTATTAACGTCATTTAACGTCACATGGGGCATCCGCCATTGTAGTTTAACCAATTCAATTTCTGGTTCCAACATCGACGATCCTATCAGAGCATTGTTGTCGTTGCGCGATCGTATTAAAATCAATTCGTGACGCGCATTAATAATCATGCGTTTGTAGTCCTCACAAAATCCCAGCAAATATTTGAGTGGGATGCAAAAATTGAAATGACTTTTCACTATTGGCCCATCCCGCCGTTTCAACCCCCATCCAACATTCTCCATATTTTTGTCTTCGCCAGATGTCAGCGATACATAGTTTTTAAGCGTGCTAGTTATTCCAACGTTTCTGCTGCGATCAATCTCCACGCCATTCAGCTCGTATCGAATCTCATCGAATAAGAACGCCATGCAATTATTTCCCAACGTCACCGTTAATGCATCTTTTGGCTTATTTATCTTCAATTTCCCCTCCACATAGAGAAAACTTTCACACGGCAATGTGTATAAATCCTGCTGTTGTATCGGTATTCTTATCTCATCGCTGTATCCAAACGTTGTGTTGACGTATGGGTTGTATGTGTGAGTCTGAAGCTTGACGATGCGGTCATCAAACGTCGGCTTCCCTCCAATACTTAGAATGTCAACCATTTTTCAACCTAAATGCGCACAATGAATCCCAATGATTTCAAAAATGCAATGTTCGCAGCACTGAGCCTCTTCTTTTTAGCGTGATCGGAGCTGTTGCAGTTGTTGTTGCAGTTGTAAACAATTTCACTTGGAAGAAACGGGTTTCTAGAGTCGTTCAATACAAGCATCTCTTTCGTTCGCACCACATGTATTATCGTCGTCGCCGTCGTACGTGCAATCTGATGGTAATCTCTTCACCTCGAAAAGAAGTAGAATTTATCATTGCTCGAGTCGATGTTTGGTATGGTGTGATAAGTTTCAAAGGTTGTTAGACCAAGCTCGTAATCATCGTCGCTCAAATCTATGGGTGGAAAGTAGCTCACCGCGAGGGTGCTACTCTTGCCGGTTAGAGTGAATGTTAACGACATATTCCGAACTGTACGGCTCGATTAGTACTGAATCAGAGTGGCGGGAAGTCAATCCTTAAATTTGGTACCGACCGTTTGTAGAAAGCGTAGACATAGTTGTCCACAATTGCTCTGATTGTACTTCTGATAAGACGTTCGATTGTATTCAATTTTCACAGCATCCTTATCCAGATATTTTACCAATTCCTTGGGCGGTCGAAGATTTCCAAAGCTGTCGAAATATATAGCTCGACACCCTCTCTTCGCATATGCCACCCAATGAGTCCCCGACCCCTCGACATTGTCCAAATTTACAATACCGCTCTCGTTTCGACGTACTCCTCCGACTGGTAGCGCGTTTCGCATAAAAACACCTCTAAAGAATGGAATACGCATACGTTTTGCCAACTCCTCCAATTGTGCATCGGTAGTTACACCCGCGGGCATTTTTATTTTCTTTTCAGCGTTTTTTTTTTTCGTTTCGATATTCCCTGTCCACGCTTGTATGGTGCGAGATAAAGTCCGCGGCCTTCCATGGAGCGATTATGACGTTGCATTTCCTGCAGCTGATGTTGCGCCGCCTTATTATCGTTTACCGCCTTGGCGATTCCCGCCGCTCCACCAGCTAATGATCCGAGAACACCTAGCAGCGGGAGAAGTGGTAATATACCACCCCGTTTTGCCACCGGAAGAATCCGCTTTTTCGGCGCTCTCTTTGGAGTACTTTTGCGAGGTTTTGTTTTCATCCCCATTCCGATTTTCGTCTTGGCTTTCATAGCTGCCCAAACAGCTGTAGCAGCACCTCTTTCACCCAGAGTCGAGTCTCGCGCAACGATGCGTTTTCGCGCTTTGTCAGCGAGAACTTTATCTGCCGCGTGCCTTTCGCCGAGATCGTTGCTGCGCGAATATGCAATATCGTGTTCGCGACACGCCGCGTCCAACGGATTGATGCCTTGATCCCCTCTAGCCAATCGTTTTGCCAGATGTGTTCCTGGACCGCAAAACTGGTATCCCGGAATATGTAATTCGATAGGTAGCGCGTTTATCGCTCGATTTAACAAACCACAGCCTTTCTTTACTCTCGTCGGCGACATTTGCTACAGTTTTTAATCAATGGTGCTGGACCGTCGATATGCGTTCGCTGCCAAGGACGATTATAATGCTCCAGACACCGACGATACTGCCGAACCTCAGAATCGGCTTTTATGTGCTCGGGGAGTCTGTCCCACAACTGATCAATGTGTCTCCCGAACTCTCGGAGTAGAATAATCTTTGGTATATATTTCAACTGCTCAGAGGTTAGGTCTCGAATATCGCAATTATCCGACAGGATCAGAAGCATTTTGAATACTGAGCTGTTTTGTGTCGATGCGGACCTATAAATAGGGCGCTTCGATGTATCAAAATCATTTTTCACAGTTTGCGGAGAGGATGCGATTCGTGCGACAACCTGTAACGATACGCGTGACAAATTTTGACGATAAATCACGAGTGATGTCTTCGAAAACAAGACGCAGACATGGTAGCATGCTACCAAACACTATACGCTGCCTCGTTTGTGGCCCATCAAATTGCGGAAAGACAAACGTGTTGGTGAGCTTGTTGGAAAGTCCTCACGGCGTCCGCTTCGAGAACGTGTACGTGTACTCCAAGTCGTTGCAACAGCCGAAATATCAGTATTTGGAGAATTTATTGACTCCGATAGATGAAATTGGCTACTTTACGTTTTCGAATAACAGTGACGTCATCCCACCGTGTGAATCGCTTCCGAATTCTATTTTCATCTTTGATGACGTGGCATGCGACAAGCAAGATACGATAAGGGAATACTTCGCAATGGGGCGCCACTCGAACGTTGACTGCTTCTATCTCTGTCAGACGTATGCAAAGATACCCAAACATCTTATCCGCGACAATGCCAATCTGCTGATTCTGTTTAAGCAGGATGGTACCAACTTGAAACATGTGTACAACGATCACGTAAACACTGACATGTCTTACGAGGATTTCTGCGCTTTGTGTCGTAATTGTTGGCAACGGGAGTATGGTTTCATGGTAATAGACAAGGATAGCGCGATGTCCAATGGACGTTACAGAAAGGGATTTAACGAGTTTGCCGTACCGTGAGACGGTCAATTGTCATCAACACGTCGGTGGGAAAGCAACGTCAGCGGTACAACGATGATTGATATCGATACTCTGGAGATTAAGGATCGCGAGAGAATAGCGAAGGAAATTGCAAAAACTAGCGAATCCATTCGCAAGAAACATCAGGCTTTGAAGACAGGCAAGATGGAGGAAGATGTCGCGTTGGAGAGATACTTCAAACCTATCGTCGAACCCTTAAAACATATTGTGGAAAATACCTCAGCGACAGAAGCTAGCACATCACCACCGATGAGCATAGACGTTGAAGGGAATGAAACATTAACACCTAAAAAAATCCATCCGAAAGGGAACACATCGCGCAAGACAAAGAGGAAACGGCACATGTCGTCTGAATATTCACCCATAACCTCAACACCAGTTCAATCGAAGCATAAACGACGGAATGCTACATCAAACGAGTCTCCCGTTCCTCACACACCAATAAGTACATTTCCCAGTGTACAATCGCTCGCAACCATTGATGACGACGTTTTTGAAACTAGTCCCAATGAGTCGTTTGTAACATCTATCAGACAGCAACTTCAAACATCCGAGGGACAAGAAACGTTTCGCAGTCATTTCGGTCCGCTGGGGCAAAAATACATGAGCGCGATCCTAAGTGGTGATAAGGATACAACAATGGACTATGTGTACGGTGTATACTTTGGCAATAGTGGAACGATGCTTGGGGATAAGGCTTTCGATATAGACAAGGATGATAATATAATCATAGATGGTGTAAGATACGGAGGAACATCCGGTCTTTACGAACTGATTTTCAAGAGAATTCCCAATGATGCTATATACACCGATGCTGATAAACAAAAATACGAAAGTATACTGCTGGCGACGAATGCCCACAGACGCGGTCATGGTGCTAAAAATCCCATATTGAGCAACAAGGGATACAAGTACAGACATGTAATTGCACCGCTAATCCTACGCACATCAGTCAATAAAGCAGGGAAAGGTCTTAGGACACCACGAGCCATGGTGGTAAACGATAACAAGACCGATTACGTACACTGGGACGATCCCAACGAGCTGGTGGATCGATTGCGTTTGTTGGAAGCGTCACGTCAGGCGGGTAACAACTCTCATGATCCCGAAATTCTATCGATTGTCGAGGAACTACGCGAGGTAGGCCTCATTATATAAATTAAGCCGCACGCCAATGATGTGCACTGTATGCATTGAGATGCCGATCAACAAATTTGGGGTATCGCTCGAGAAGAGTGGAGCAGCTAGAATGGACTATTACAAATGGAGTGGTTTGCTTCGAAATTACATGCGAGATAACGCTCTTTGCGTGGTTGGTGCCGACTTTGATGCAAAATCATGCAAGATACGACGCGTAGCTCAACCGGTGGCTGACACCGATGCTGTCAATAAACTATACATGGAAAAGAACATTAAACTTTTGAGAGAGCGGCAGGAAGAATTAGAGAGGAAACTGATCGCGTTTCAAAGAGATATGCTGACGCTGCAAAACAGCGTTCAAAAGATATCGCAGGCGTCGAATTCTATCCCGCAGCAGCGCTGCGAAGGAGAATCATGCGAGGCGGATGAACTTGCCCCTGGACCGATTGGGAGCACTTAATGAACGTGCCCGATAATTATCGCATCATTCGTGTCAAAGACACCTCTGCGATCAAACATGCAGCCATTATCGAAATCCAAGAGTAAAGAAAACCACGGCCGCAAGAAGCTACAACTCGTTGAGGAATTGCATGCTCCAGCTCGAAGACATTTTCCGCGGAGGCGTGTCATAGTGCATGGATACGATGATCTGTGGCAAGCTGACATTGTAGAAATGCGTCCATACTCACGATTCAACCAGGGACACCACTACATACTCACCGTCATCGATGTGTTGAGCAAGTATGCATGGGCGTTGCCGCTCAAGACTAAAAGTGGCGCTGAGGTGACTAAAGCGTTTGCAAAGATATTTAGAGATCGATATCCGAAAAATTTGCAAACCGATCAAGGAAAAGAATTTTACAACGCTGATGTGCAGAAACTCTTGGCAAAGCATAACGTTAATCATTATTCGACGTATTCTGTGATGAAGGCCTCCGTCGTAGAACGTTTCAATCGAACTTTGAAAAACAATATGTGGAAACTGTTTACGCTCAATGGAACCTATAGATGGACCGATGCTCTACCAAGTCTACTTGCAGAGTATAACGCACGAAAACATAGAACCATCGGAATGCGTCCTTGCGATGTTACCCCTGCGATCGCCGATAAGCTGCTAGCCAGCGTATACAGCAACATAAAGATCGCTGCTCCAGCGAGATTCAAGTTGGGCGAGTTTGTGCGCGTGAGCAAATTTAAAACCATATTCGATAAAGGCTATACGTCGAATTGGACAACGGAGGTGTTCAAGATAGCCAAAGTACAAGCAACTAATCCTGCAACGTATCTGCTGGTCGATTCCTGTGGAAAACCTGTTGCCGGAGGATTCTATGAACACGAGCTGCAACGCGTCACCAATTCTGATGTGTATCTAGTGGAAAAAGTCTTACGTAGGAAGGGGGATAAGGTGTACGTCAAGTGTTTGGGATTTGATAATTCACACAATTCTTGGATAAATAAAAATAATGTATTGTAGCATAATAATACATGGTTCAATAAATACAATGATACATATATATGTTTGAACAATTTTTTTATACATTAATTCCACCATTTATATTTTACACAATAAATAGAATAAACACAATAATAATTTTATATTATACATTCTCAAATAATTTTATATTATACAATAAATACAATTTCTATTTTACAATGGGATATTATAATGACCCCAGGGCAGAGTGTCGATCGAATAGGGTACGATATGCCGCTTGTCATCGTGTGGGCTTAGAGCGATTTTAGATTCCGAAATGGTGTACACTTTATGCAATTTAGACCGTATGCATGATTGTCTGCGAATCATTTCGATCTCCCTATGCAAACATTGCGCGTAGACGGCAAAAAAGATACGAAAAAGGCGAAAGGCGTCAAGACCAACGTCATAGCCAGAACGATAACTTTCGACGACTACGCGCAATGTTTGCATAGGGAGATCGAAATGATTCGCAGACAATCATGCATACGGTCTAAATTGCATAAAGTGTACACCATTTCGGAATCTAAAATCGCTCTAAGCCCACACGATGACAAGCGGCATATCGTACCCTATTCGATCGACACTCTGCCCTGGGGTCATTATAATATCCCATTGTAAAATAGAAATTGTATTTATTGTATAATATAAAATTATTTGAGAATGTATAATATAAAATTATTATTGTGTTTATTCTATTTATTGTGTAAAATATAAATGGTGGAATTAATGTATAAAAAAATTGTTCAAACATATATATGTATCATTGTATTTATTGAACCATGTATTATTATGCTACAATACATTATTTTTATTTATCCAAGAATTGTGTGAATTATCAAATCCCAAACACTTGACGTACACCTTATCCCCCTTCCTACGTAAGACTTTTTCCACTAGATACACATCAGAATTGGTGACGCGTTGCAGCTCGTGTTCATAGAATCCTCCGGCAACAGGTTTTCCACAGGAATCGACCAGCAGATACGTTGCAGGATTAGTTGCTTGTACTTTGGCTATCTTGAACACCTCCGTTGTCCAATTCGACGTATAGCCTTTATCGAATATGGTTTTAAATTTGCTCACGCGCACAAACTCGCCCAACTTGAATCTCGCTGGAGCAGCGATCTTTATGTTGCTGTATACGCTGGCTAGCAGCTTATCGGCGATCGCAGGGGTAACATCGCAAGGACGCATTCCGATGGTTCTATGTTTTCGTGCGTTATACTCTGCAAGTAGACTTGGTAGAGCATCGGTCCATCTATAGGTTCCATTGAGCGTAAACAGTTTCCACATATTGTTTTTCAAAGTTCGATTGAAACGTTCTACGACGGAGGCCTTCATCACAGAATACGTCGAATAATGATTAACGTTATGCTTTGCCAAGAGTTTCTGCACATCAGCGTTGTAAAATTCTTTTCCTTGATCGGTTTGCAAATTTTTCGGATATCGATCTCTAAATATCTTTGCAAACGCTTTAGTCACCTCAGCGCCACTTTTAGTCTTGAGCGGCAACGCCCATGCATACTTGCTCAACACATCGATGACGGTGAGTATGTAGTGGTGTCCCTGGTTGAATCGTGAGTATGGACGCATTTCTACAATGTCAGCTTGCCACAGATCATCGTATCCATGCACTATGACACGCCTCCGCGGAAAATGTCTTCGAGCTGGAGCATGCAATTCCTCAACGAGTTGTAGCTTCTTGCGGCCGTGGTTTTCTTTACTCTTGGATTTCGATAATGGCTGCATGTTTGATCGCAGAGGTGTCTTTGACACGAATGATGCGATAATTATCGGGCACGTTCATTAAGTGCTCCCAATCGGTCCAGGGGCAAGTTCATCCGCCTCGCATGATTCTCCTTCGCAGCGCTGCTGCGGGATAGAATTCGACGCCTGCGATATCTTTTGAACGCTGTTTTGCAGCGTCAGCATATCTCTTTGAAACGCGATCAGTTTCCTCTCTAATTCTTCCTGCCGCTCTCTCAAAAGTTTAATGTTCTTTTCCATGTATAGTTTATTGACAGCATCGGTGTCAGCCACCGGTTGAGCTACGCGTCGTATCTTGCATGATTTTGCATCAAAGTCGGCACCAACCACGCAAAGAGCGTTATCTCGCATGTAATTTCGAAGCAAACCACTCCATTTGTAATAGTCCATTCTAGCTGCTCCACTCTTCTCGAGCGATACCCCAAATTTGTTGATCGGCATCTCAATGCATACAGTGCACATCATTGGCGTGCGGCTTAATTTATATAATGAGGCCTACCTCGCGTAGTTCCTCGACAATCGATAGAATTTCGGGATCATGAGAGTTGTTACCCGCCTGACGTGACGCTTCCAACAAACGCAATCGATCCACCAGCTCGTTGGGATCGTCCCAGTGTACGTAATCGGTCTTGTTATCGTTTACCACCATGGCTCGTGGTGTCCTAAGACCTTTCCCTGCTTTATTGACTGATGTGCGTAGGATTAGCGGTGCAATTACATGTCTGTACTTGTATCCCTTGTTGCTCAATATGGGATTTTTAGCACCATGACCGCGTCTGTGGGCATTCGTCGCCAGCAGTATACTTTCGTATTTTTGTTTATCAGCATCGGTGTATATAGCATCATTGGGAATTCTCTTGAAAATCAGTTCGTAAAGACCGGATGTTCCTCCGTATCTTACACCATCTATGATTATATTATCATCCTTGTCTATATCGAAAGCCTTATCCCCAAGCATCGTTCCACTATTGCCAAAGTATACACCGTACACATAGTCCATTGTTGTATCCTTATCACCACTTAGGATCGCGCTCATGTATTTTTGCCCCAGCGGACCGAAATGACTGCGAAACGTTTCTTGTCCCTCGGATGTTTGAAGTTGCTGTCTGATAGATGTTACAAACGACTCATTGGGACTAGTTTCAAAAACGTCGTCATCAATGGTTGCGAGCGATTGTACACTGGGAAATGTACTTATTGGTGTGTGAGGAACGGGAGACTCGTTTGATGTAGCATTCCGTCGTTTATGCTTCGATTGAACTGGTGTTGAGGTTATGGGTGAATATTCAGACGACATGTGCCGTTTCCTCTTTGTCTTGCGCGATGTGTTCCCTTTCGGATGGATTTTTTTAGGTGTTAATGTTTCATTCCCTTCAACGTCTATGCTCATCGGTGGTGATGTGCTAGCTTCTGTCGCTGAGGTATTTTCCACAATATGTTTTAAGGGTTCGACGATAGGTTTGAAGTATCTCTCCAACGCGACATCTTCCTCCATCTTGCCTGTCTTCAAAGCCTGATGTTTCTTGCGAATGGATTCGCTAGTTTTTGCAATTTCCTTCGCTATTCTCTCGCGATCCTTAATCTCCAGAGTATCGATATCAATCATCGTTGTACCGCTGACGTTGCTTTCCCACCGACGTGTTGATGACAATTGACCGTCTCACGGTACGGCAAACTCGTTAAATCCCTTTCTGTAACGTCCATTGGACATCGCGCTATCCTTGTCTATTACCATGAAACCATACTCCCGTTGCCAACAATTACGACACAAAGCGCAGAAATCCTCGTAAGACATGTCAGTGTTTACGTGATCGTTGTACACATGTTTCAAGTTGGTACCATCCTGCTTAAACAGAATCAGCAGATTGGCATTGTCGCGGATAAGATGTTTGGGTATCTTTGCATACGTCTGACAGAGATAGAAGCAGTCAACGTTCGAGTGGCGCCCCATTGCGAAGTATTCCCTTATCGTATCTTGCTTGTCGCATGCCACGTCATCAAAGATGAAAATAGAATTCGGAAGCGATTCACACGGTGGGATGACGTCACTGTTATTCGAAAACGTAAAGTAGCCAATTTCATCTATCGGAGTCAATAAATTCTCCAAATACTGATATTTCGGCTGTTGCAACGACTTGGAGTACACGTACACGTTCTCGAAGCGGACGCCGTGAGGACTTTCCAACAAGCTCACCAACACGTTTGTCTTTCCGCAATTTGATGGGCCACAAACGAGGCAGCGTATAGTGTTTGGTAGCATGCTACCATGTCTGCGTCTTGTTTTCGAAGACATCACTCGTGATTTATCGTCAAAATTTGTCACGCGTATCGTTACAGGTTGTCGCACGAATCGCATCCTCTCCGCAAACTGTGAAAAATGATTTTGATACATCGAAGCGCCCTATTTATAGGTCCGCATCGACACAAAACAGCTCAGTATTCAAAATGCTTCTGATCCTGTCGGATAATTGCGATATTCGAGACCTAACCTCTGAGCAGTTGAAATATATACCAAAGATTATTCTACTCCGAGAGTTCGGGAGACACATTGATCAGTTGTGGGACAGACTCCCCGAGCACATAAAAGCCGATTCTGAGGTTCGGCAGTATCGTCGGTGTCTGGAGCATTATAATCGTCCTTGGCAGCGAACGCATATCGACGGTCCAGCACCATTGATTAAAAACTGTAGCAAATGTCGCCGACGAGAGTAAAGAAAGGCTGTGGTTTGTTAAATCGAGCGATAAACGCGCTACCTATCGAATTACATATTCCGGGATACCAGTTTTGCGGTCCAGGAACACATCTGGCAAAACGATTGGCTAGAGGGGATCAAGGCATCAATCCGTTGGACGCGGCGTGTCGCGAACACGATATTGCATATTCGCGCAGCAACGACCTCGGCGAAAGGCACGCGGCAGATAAAGTTCTCGCTGACAAAGCGCGAAAACGCATCGTTGCGCGAGACTCGACTCTGGGTGAAAGAGGTGCTGCTACAGCTGTTTGGGCAGCTATGAAAGCCAAGACGAAAATCGGAATGGGGATGAAAACAAAACCCCGCAAAAGTACTCCAAAGAGAGCGCCGAAAAAGCGGATTCTTCCGGTGGCAAAACGGGGTGGTATATTACCACTTCTCCCGCTGCTAGGTGTTCTCGGATCATTAGCTGGTGGAGCGGCGGGAATCGCCAAGGCGGTAAACGATAATAAGGCGGCGCAACATCAGCTGCAGGAAATGCAACGTCATAATCGCTCCATGGAAGGCCGCGGACTTTATCTCGCACCATACAAGCGTGGACAGGGAATATCGAAACGAAAAAAAAAAAACGCTGAAAAGAAAATAAAAATGCCCGCGGGTGTAACTACCGATGCACAATTGGAGGAGTTGGCAAAACGTATGCGTATTCCATTCTTTAGAGGTGTTTTTATGCGAAACGCGCTACCAGTCGGAGGAGTACGTCGAAACGAGAGCGGTATTGTAAATTTGGACAATGTCGAGGGGTCGGGGACTCATTGGGTGGCATATGCGAAGAGAGGGTGTCGAGCTATATATTTCGACAGCTTTGGAAATCTTCGACCGCCCAAGGAATTGGTAAAATATCTGGATAAGGATGCTGTGAAAATTGAATACAATCGAACGTCTTATCAGAAGTACAATCAGAGCAATTGTGGACAACTATGTCTACGCTTTCTACAAACGGTCGGTACCAAATTTAAGGATTGACTTCCCGCCACTCTGATTCAGTACTAATCGAGCCGTACAGTTCGGAATATGTCGTTAACATTCACTCTAACCGGCAAGAGTAGCACCCTCGCGGTGAGCTACTTTCCACCCATAGATTTGAGCGACGATGATTACGAGCTTGGTCTAACAACCTTTGAAACTTATCACACCATACCAAACATCGACTCGAGCAATGATAAATTCTACTTCTTTTCGAGGTGAAGAGATTACCATCAGATTGCACGTACGACGGCGACGACGATAATACATGTGGTGCGAACGAAAGAGATGCTTGTATTGAACGACTCTAGAAACCCGTTTCTTCCAAGTGAAATTGTTTACAACTGCAACAACAACTGCAACAGCTCCGATCACGCTAAAAAGAAGAGGCTCAGTGCTGCGAACATTGCATTTTTGAAATCATTGGGATTCATTGTGCGCATTTAGGTTGAAAATGGTTGACATTCTAAGTATTGGAGGGAAGCCGACGTTTGATGATCGCATCGTCAAGCTTCAGACTCACACATACAACCCATACGTCAACACAACGTTTGGATACAGCGATGAGATAAGAATACCGATACAACAGCAGGATTTATACACATTGCCGTGTGAAAGTTTTCTCTATGTGGAGGGGAAATTGAAGATAAATAAGCCAAAAGATGCATTAACGGTGACGTTGGGAAATAATTGTATGGCGTTCTTATTCGATGAGATTCGATACGAGCTGAATGGCGTGGAGATTGATCGCAGCAGAAACGTTGGAATAACTAGCACGCTTAAAAACTATGTATCGCTGACATCTGGCGAAGACAAAAATATGGAGAATGTTGGATGGGGCTTGAAACGGCGGGATGGGCCAATAGTGAAAAGTCATTTCAATTTTTGCATCCCACTCAAATATTTGCTGGGATTTTGTGAGGACTACAAACGCATGATTATTAATGCGCGTCACGAATTGATTTTAATACGATCGCGCAACGACAACAATGCTCTGATAGGATCGTCGATGTTGGAACCAGAAATTGAATTGGTTAAGCTACAATGGCGGATGCCCCATGTGACGTTAAATGACGTTAATAAGCTATCGTTGCTACATACTTTGGAACGTGGACAAAACCTGAGCATTTGT
The DNA here is from genome assembly GCA_963855975.1 of Andrena chrysosceles. Classification (NCBI taxonomy): domain Eukaryota; kingdom Metazoa; phylum Arthropoda; class Insecta; order Hymenoptera; family Andrenidae; genus Andrena; species Andrena chrysosceles. The sequence continues at coordinate 18,661,441 of OY979769.1, read as the reverse complement.
TTTCAATCGTGGGATCTGTACGAGTATCCTCTCTTACAGAGCACGACCAAGCATTCGTGGGCCGTGAAGGCATCTGCACAGCTGGAGAAGCCGCGATGCGTGATCCTTGCTCTACAGACTGGTCGAAGAAATGTGATGAGTGAAGACGTTACTATGTTCAACAACTGCAAATTGGCCAATGTAAAACTTTTTCTCAACTCGGAATTTTACCCATATGATGATCTGAACTTGGACTTTGACAAGAATAAGCACGCCATCTTGTATCACATGTATACGCAATTCCGTAAATCATATTATGGGTATAGTTGCAACGAGGCATTATTCACCGTGGCTGAATTTTTACAATTTGGCCCCCTCGTGGTAATTGATTGCTCGCGACAAAATGAGTCGATCAAGAATGGCACCGTGGACGTGCGCATAGAATTCGAGTGTAAAGAGAATGTGCCTGCAAATACTACAGCCTACTGTCTGATTCTACACGATAGAGTGGTTGAATACAATCCATTGACAAACATGGTGCGCAAAATAAATTAAATTACCACGCTACTTGCCCGCCCTCTCCTGTATGAAATTCGCAAAAAAATTTCATCGTGAAAATCGAGATGTTTTACGAGAAAGACTGCATTCTCTCGTCTGTCTTGGAAGCGAGTGGACCTCCAAATTGTATCGATAATGGCTGTACCAACGTTCGTTGACATGCAAGGGTTCATCGTTGATGGAAGATTTGTCGTCAAGGAAGTGGCTGTCCTACGAATGGGAACAATTCTCTCGCACTATATTTTTGGGAGTTCGATGCCGCATTATCTTCTTTCGAAATCTGACAAATCAAGCATCCGCTGGTTAACGGCGAAACATCATGGGTTACGCTGGGACGATGGAGAAGTTCCATACAGTATGGCTAAACGGCTAATTTCGAAAGCTGTAGCTGATGCGATCGATGAAGAAGAGGATGACACGTGCCATGTCGTATATGTTAAAGGGCTGCAGAAACGCGACTGGCTTGCGGATTTCCTCGATGAAAGTACGAGAGCAGACGCGGTCATCGAGACGCTGGACATTGACTACGAGGATATCAAATCTCTAAATAAGCTAAATGTAGTTAATACTCTGCGATGTGGTAGACACGCGAAACACTGTGCCATGCAAAATGTATTTAAAATATTCAACTGGTGGTCTAAACACCAGGGAAATTCATAAATAAAATATAATCAATTTTTTAATGCGTATAATTTTCTTCACCCTCACCCAACCCAACCTCATGCGTTTGATGTCCGCTAGATTAAGACGATACTTATGCAGAAGTCGTTCGATACACGTTCGATACCCGATCAAAGCCGTTCGATGCACGATCAAAGTGGTATGATAGACGTTCAATATCCGATCAAAGCCGTTCAATACCCGTTCAATGCACGTTCGAAGCCGTTCAATATCCGTTTGATTCAGTGTTCCTCCTCGCCTCCTAATTCTAAGATTTGTAGACACTGCATAAATCTATTTCATTCTTCGCGCCGCATGTCACATAATGGTTTGGAAAAATATTTGGGGGTGGGTCATTCACTCCCTCCGGTTAGGTCTGAAAAAGTTCTCGGGGGTCATTCACTCCCTCTTAAAAGTTTTCGGCGGTGGGTCCGGTCTACGCGGCGGCTCGGCCTGGAGTGATCCCCTCCATCATCGCAGCTTCCCCCACTCCGCGGCTCGTGCGCGCGCAACCGGTTTTCCTCTCCCCGCAGGCCCCGCGCCCATGTTTCCCTCCGCCGCGCTCCCCCGCGCGCCCTCACTTCCCCCCGCCCCCGCGCTCCCCTCAGAGGACCTGCGTTGGAATCGGCCTTACCATACTACTGACGAGCTCGCAGCCTCTCACCTCCTCAGCCGAAAAGGTTTTTCAAATGGCGCTTAAAGAAGTTGGGGTCTCTTCGAAGTGCCCGGTGAAACCTAACCTCAATGTTAAGATGAAGAAATTGGACGCCTCGCCGGCGCAGACGGATAGACTGCCTGACGTCCCCTCCTCCGCTCACTCAGTTCAAGGTGATGATTCTTGGATTTCGCCCAAAAGGACACTAAGCCCACAAAATTTGAACGACAAAAACAAAGGTAACCATCCTGCTATCACATCTAATCAATTTGACATTTTATCATCGATGGACGCAATTGAAGGAAGCCAAAACTCAATGGAAATAGCGTACTCTGAGGGTGACATCACCTATCCTACTCACAACAATAACCCTACTACCTCTAACGAGGATGTAAATTATACGCAATATACATCTATAAGGAATAAAATAAGACCTCCTCCCATATATTGCGTCGGCATATCCATTAAAAACGTGCTGCATGCTGCCAAGAACGAAATCCCCCGTAATTGCATCACCTTGAAAGATACTGGGCTCGACACCACCACAATTAATGTTTCAACGATGGAACACTACGCTAAAATGAAAACATTACTGAGTAATCTAAAGGCAAAGTTTTACTCATTCACTCCCAATCATTTGAAAAATAAGCTATTAGTGCTTAAAGGTATTATGGGAGATTTTAATGAGTCGGATATTCAAAACGAAATTAAGGATCTGGATCTCCAAGACGTACAAATAGTTAAAATATCCAGAATCAAACTTGGAAGACATGAGAATGCCCCCACACACTTCCTAGTTCAACTTTCCCCAGAAAGCATTCCAAGCTCACTAACCAAACAGAAGAGACTAGCGTGCCAACGTATCCATTGGGAGCCGTACAGGAAAAATAAAGTCTTCCAATGTAAGAACTGTCAACGTGTAGGTCATTCCAGTGCAAACTGTAATCTAGGATACAGGTGCGTAAAATGTCTTAATAATCACAGTCCTGGGAATTGTACCGTAGTAAAAAATGGTGACACCTCTCAGGCCGCATGTATTAATTGTGGTGAAAGCGGTCACCCTGCAAACTACAGAGGATGTAAATATTTAAAAGTTGCGCAAGAACTCGCATCTTTCAAAAAGACAAATGAGAAAGAAATCACGACGAATAAAGCCAACAGAATCAGCAGACAGGTAACCTCCGAATTATCATTTGCTCAGGAGGCTCAAAACTCCACTCCTGTCCCTCGCAGAGTCCAATTCCCCCCTCCGCAGCATTCGGATCGGGCTGTAACACACGAACTTCATTATCCTCCTCCTTATCCACCGCACTCAAGAGTCGGAACACCTGGAAGTAACCGAAATCAGCCTTCTTCCGCACGCAACTCTAATTCTGACATGGAAGAAATATTGAATTCACTAAAATATGACATTATCAGTGCAATCACCCACCAAATCACTGAAGTTAAGCAACAGATCAGCAACAACACGCACAAAATTGATTATCTATACAAATCTCTTAACCTGCAATGGCCCTAAACTCTAAGCGCCTTAAAATTATAGCCTTAAATGTTAATTCAATCATTAGGCACTCGCGTAGAGCCAACTTAAAGGAGTTTATTGTGAGAAATAACCCAGATATCTTGTTACTGAATGAAACTAAATTAAACAAAAAATATAAGGTTGCCTTTAGAGGGTACAACATGGCTCGTAACGATCGCCCCAATGACAGAAGGGGTGGGGGCACAGCCATACTAATCAAAAAGATTTTTAAATATGAAACAATAAGATATAGAAATCCTGTTGCCAACCAGAAGCTGGAATCAACTATTATTAAAATTAAATGCAACCAACAAAACCTATATGTAGCTAGCGTTTATGCAACAAATGGTTCAGATTCCACTATTGTCACTGAATTAAACGAGCTTTTGGACCGGATCAAAGCAAAAGATATCAGTAACTACTTCATCATTGCTGGAGATCTGAATGCCCGTCGGATAGAGTGGGGTGATACCGCATCGAACTCAAGAGGAGGCTACATTAGAAACTGGGAAGCTTCACAGTCCATCAACTACAAGTTTAAAATAATGACGTCCGCTGATCCCACTTTTCCTTCTGCAAATTCGTATTTGGACATATGTATAGCTGATACAAGAATCAAATTTATAAACACGATAAATGAAAAATTAAAAACTTGTCACTATGATAGCGACCACAAAGCAATCATTGCGGAAATCTCTCTGCAAAACGAATTGGACATACCGCTTTCCAACCCCACCCCTACAGAACATTTCTTATACAAGAAATGCAACTGGAAGAAATTTAGAAATAGAATAAATCAAAGTAACCATACCTCAATTCCTGATGACAGGAACCTTACAAACGCAGAAATTGATGACTACCTGCTTGCAATGGAGCACAATATCCGTTCTGCACTTAATAAATTTTCACCAAAATTCATGAAAAGGGATTACACGGATATTTACACAAATAACAAAATAAGGAAACTCATCAAATATAAATCCTATATTGTTTCGCAGATTCACAAGTCGTACAAACAGGGTTACACTACAGCACTCACCACTTTCCTCAAAGATCTTCTAAATTCTATAAGACATTCTATTGAGTCTGAAATACAGTGCAATATCAGTCATTATTGGGAGAACAGAGAGAAAGAAGTGAACCATCAACGTACCGACATCTTCTTTCCTAAAATCAACCATCTATTCCGCAGTAAACCTATTAACACAATAGATACACTCCAAATTGATCTTCAGAATCGCAACTGGATTGAGGAATTCAACATACCTGATGAACATATTGTATATAATGATAATCATTTCTCTGTAGATTGTGCAATAAATATTGCAAACCTTTTGGGCAAACAATATCAAGTCATAAACACACCCTCACCTAATGAAGAAAATAACAGTTTACACAACTTAATAGAACTAGACAGCGCTACACTCAAAGAAGAAATTCATCAATTCAAATCTCAACAAAGGCACATCACATATTTCTCAACCGACAACAGGGCAACCTCTCCATCCGGTCCTGAGGAAGATCTCAACATATTTACGGACGTAAAGGAAGTAGTAAAGCTAATCAAGAAACTCAAGGGGAAAATCTCTTCTGGAATAGATGGTATTCCCAACATAGCCCTAAAAAACCTACCTGGACAAACCATCACTCAATACACTATTTTATTTAACAACATTATTAATAATATGCACTATCCGGAAAAATGGACGTCAGCAATAGTTATTCCTATTCTAACGAAGGACAAGGACCCGGAGAAACCAACTAGCTACAGACCAATAAGTCTTCTCCCTAATATTAGCAAAATTTTTGAAGCTATTATTAATTCTGCACTATACCACCATTGTCGACGAAATAAGATTATTCCACCACAACAATTTGGCTTCAGATACAGACACTCAACCACACATGCAATACATAACATATTAAATGATATTTACATCAGCATCAATGAAAAAAAAATGGTAGGAGCCTGTCTGATTGATATTGAGAAGGCCTTCGATTCAGTCTGGATTGATGGACTAATGTACAAAATGCGCAGGAAGAATTTCCCACAGTACTTGTGCATGCTCACTAAATTAATGTTATCCAACAGAAGATTTGTAACGCAGGTGGGCGGTAAAATCTCAAACACAGAATTTGACATCTCCGACGGGCTTCAGCAAGGCACCGTAAACGCACCAATTCTCTTCAACATATACACCACAGGCGCCCTCAACTTGCACAACATAAATCAAAACAACACAATCAGATCATGTGCTTATGCGGACGACCTAATTATCTACGTGGAGGGTAAAAAGCCACTTCAAATTCAAGAAAAGCTTCAAACGACCGTAAACCACATCTTCGATCTTTATAAAACTTGGAAGCTAAAGATCAACCCGCAGAAATGTGAAACCATCTTGTTTAGGAAACCAACCAGATTCTTGAGCGCACTGCAGAAGAAAGACCTAAGAAACTTTAGTATTAACATGGCAGGCAATGTTCCTAACGAAGGAATCAACATTCCGCACAATAGTTCTGTCAAATATCTAGGGGTACATATGGACAATTTGATGAGAATGGCTAAGCATGTAGACACTCAACTAGTTAAAGCGCGTAATGCATTCCATGGATACGGCAGACTGTTTTATTCTAGAAATTTGAGTAACAGGGCCAAAATAATCTGTTATATGCTACTAATTCGTCCTATCATCACGTATGCAGCACCCACGTGGTATAATATCAATGCAGCCTCAATGGAAAAAATCAGACGACTTGAACGACAGATCCTCAGACATTGCATCCATAAACACAGATCGGCCTCCTCTAACTTTACCAAATATATCAGCAACCTGGAGCTGTACAAGGAATCAAATATTACCAGAATTGATAATTTCATTCTCCAACTTACAAGGGACTACTACGCTACTTCTGTTGCTATTGATGACAACTCTCTTATTGAAAAATTCTTAAAATTAGATGACGACTACGCCAAAAACTCTCTTAGCAACGGTTATATACCCCCTCAGGCATTTACTTATCTAGACAAAAAGGGATATATCCAAAATGATCTTAATATCCCCACAATTTATCACTGGCCTAGACACAAAACAAATAAAAAAATTATATACGATCCTACAATAAACCCATCCAATACTCCAGAAGCCTTCAAATACTCCACAAGTATACCTCCAGCGGACTTCTACAACCCAGCAAGACTCCGGGACAAATACTGGTGGCTGAATACAAACAGCGCCTATCTGACGGAACTAAAAGCTCGAATCATTAGATACAGAAGCACGCAAATCACAAACAGATAATGTTAGTATTTATAAAAAAAACGATAGGCTTGCGGCCTTTGTAAATATACATGTATATATAGGTAGGATAAGGTAGTATAGGATAGTTTTAATTTAGTTTTAGATTTAGCTTTACTATTACTACACACATACCAAAGTGACTTAACTGGTTTCGAGCCGATTTTTCCAGGGAATAATAGAATACAAACGTTCTGCCATCAGAAGGGCAGAAATCTCATTTTAAGTACAAAATAGCTCTTAAGATTAAAGTTCCTATATTCTTATAAGCACGAGCGCTCGTGTAAGATTGTTGCTTAAATATAATTGTTATTGTGACAAGGTGCCAATTTCGGCGGTGTTTATACCTGTGATATTCATTTAAATCTGTTATGTATTTTTTTTATGGCTAAATAAACACATTTATAAAAAAAAAAGCAGCGCCTGAGTTGACCATGACTCGACCGTGCGTGCGAGAGAGTCAGACCGTCGGCGTTATTTTAATGCGTTTCGGAAAACATCGGACCGCACACGGATGGAGTATCACACTGACCTGTTACTTTGTTGGCTGTCATCGTCTCCTTCACTGTCGCTAACAGGTCAGTGTGATACTCCATCCACGTGCGGTCGGATGTTTTTCGAAACGAGTTAAAAGAACGCCGACGGTCTGACTCTCTCGCACGCACGGTCGAGTCATGGCCAAGTCAGGCGCCGCTGGTCGCCGCTGGGAGGCAAAGTTATATTGCGCGATCTGTGGATCCGAACATGGAGAAAATTCGGTGCGCGAAATCCCTAAATTTGGGGTATGTCGATTCTTCCAGTGTTTTGAAGAATTCGGCCCCTTTTTCTTCCCTCGTTTTCAAAAAAATGTCGTTCTGAAGATCGCACAGTTCTTCTTGATATTCGAGGGCTTGGTCTTCGATTTTTACAGTGATCATTTCTGAGCAAATCGAGGTCAGTGAAACGCTCATCGAACTGATTCATCACCGATCGAAGAATGTGCAAATGATTATCAAAATCACACTTGTAGCCGAATTCGAAAAAAGAAAAAATATTTTTCTTCTGACAGGAGATGATTTTGATAAACTTCAAGCCTCCTACGAAAAGATTCGACGTGGCTGCACAACTGCGAAATAGTTTGGCCGGGATTTTGCAGTTTTAAATTTAAGGTGTTCAAGTGGTTAGTAAGATCTACTATAAGTGAGAGTTCACAAAGGAAACTCGCATCTGTTAACAAGGGAAATTATTCTACTGCCTTTGAATTTGAATATTCTTGCAAGAAATGGAAGATCTCGTTTCTTATAGCAAAGAATTGGCTTAAACATTTCGCTGCACTGAGCCAGCATACTTCACAATGCAAAGAGACATCATTGTAAGTATCATTATATGTTTCAAGAAATTGTATAAATTTCCTGTGAGATAGAAATTTATTTCCGCTCTTGATAGAATTGATTAGTTGCATAATCTTCTTCATTGCGGAATATAATTTTATATCTCTGCCACATAACGCTTCCTGATGAATAATGTAGTGCATCATTGGAAATTTGAAACCGCGTTCTTTAAACTGCCCGTTCAGTCCTATTTTGGCACCTGTCATGGCTTTCACACCATCGGTTACCACTGCAGAGCATTTCGATAAATCAACATGGAATTTTTGAACAGTGGTCTCTACTGTGTTAAAAATATCCAGTCCTGTCATTGTGTTGTGCAAAGGCACGAAGTCCAAAAGCTCCTCGACATACGAAAAATCATTTTGCAAAATTCGAATGAAAATGCTCAATTGACTCGTATGCCGATTATCGGTGCTTTCGTCCAAACACAAAGAGAAATAACAACAGTTGGTTAAATGTGCAGTTAACTTCTGTTCAGTAGATGCGCCTATATCCAAGATGGATATACTACGGCATCACCCAACCAACGGAATGAACTGCAATTTTGAGGGGGTGAGCGGGAGGGGGAGAGAACCTCTAATATAAAATTTCAGCTATGGGTATTTGTTAGTATCTGAGATATTATTGTAAGTCCGGGAGAGTTCGACCCCTTTTTGGGAAAATAAATTGTAGCATCGTTGTTTTTCACATGTTTGTCTTTTTGAGCATATTAAAGCAAAGCCCAACAATTTAGGGTATATATAAATTATAGTGTGCAATAATTTCAAATATTTATTTTCATTTTCAACGAAAAACATTGGCACTGCAACTGGTCGATCTCACCCGCATGTCGGGGTTAGACAATCCACCCACTACGGGTGAGACCGACTTTGAAAAATAACCAAAAATGTAGTTAATAAAAAGTATAATACACGAGTAAATTAATTGATATTTTATATCTTCTTTAGTTTTCCACATAAATCACAAAAATTCTCGGATTTGGAGCATCTATCATGAAACCAACGGCTGCAGCGCATACATTTAATCCAATAGTCGCTTTTCGAGGTTTCAAAATAGTTTTCTGCGCATCCCACGCATTCATTTTCGTCCCACTCTTTTACCCATACAGCACACTCTCGTTGCAGCATAGTTGCAGTATAGTTGCGGTGCAAGATTGCAACGATTCACGCAACGTTGCCGCAACTATGCAGCAATAATTCTATGTCCGCCTGCTGCAAAGTTGCACAGCAACTTTGAGGCAACTTTGCACGGCAACTTTGAGGCAACGAAAAACTATTAAAAAAAAATAAAAAAAGTTATCGGTTACGACAGATTTGAACTCCGAACCGCCCGCATGACAATCTGACGCGCTACCATTGTGGCCACGGAACGGATTTTTCGTTTCTTAAGGGCTCCTATTTAAAGGAGATTTTCCGTAGGAGTAGGTGAAAGATTGAGAGGGGGTAGGAACTTTCTCCTATCGGTCTTGGGCCTGAAGGCACCTTATCTAGTTTGCTCATCTTTCCGATGGAAAGTGAGGAAAAGTAGCTTTTGGCGTAAGGGCCCGATTTATGGGGTCCTTCGCGGAGACGAGAGGGTAAAAGGGTTTTGGTGTGAGGGCTTGATTTAAGGACTTCTTGAAGAAATGTAAGGACAGAAAAGAAAAGAAGGTTTTGTCTATTGTGTTCGATCTTCCCAAGGAGAGAAAGTGGTCGGCTGCTGATCTAGGGTGAAGATTCTAGACGGTTGCAGTTAAATAGGGGTGTGGAAGGCGGCAACTGCATCAGTTTTTAGTATTCCCAAACTCACATCCCCCCCCCCGCCCCGTCTATCCAAACGAACACTAATTCCCGGGAGAAGTTGGAAAGTGGAATGCGTTGTATCAGAATAAGTCATCAGCAATAATATCTGAGATTGTACGCAAAACCTCACTGAAAAGTAAATCTGACAGATGTTGGAAATGATCGACACGTTTTGATTAACATAAATTTATTTATTCAAACAAACCAAAATGTGTTGTACTTGTTACGTGAGGGCGTTAATTTTTATTCGACCGAGCGGTTGAGTCTTATTTCCTCGGTAACGCTTAACGAAATTTAAAGAGATTTTATAATTTTGACATTATCAGGTTATTACGCAAAAATCAGGATTGTTTTGGGGCGCGGCTTTCGTCTACAACCCATACAGGTTGTCCAATCAGGATGTGGTATTTTAGAGGAGACCGGTTCGAAACAAAATTAGACAAGTTAAAGAATGATATACCATGTATTACAAATATATATATATATATATATATATATATATAGGAGTTTTGAAAGGTGGTACAAAATGGGGAAAATTACATGGATTTGTGTTACGCCAAATCATATATAAAAATCCAATTACAGTGTGTAAAATGCTAAACTTGTTTATGAGGTTTGGATTTAGTCAGAATTGAATGTGAACGGGAACGACGGACGTTGAACAAACAACAAGTCAACAATAATTGATCGAGGGAAAACCCACAACCCACTAAGTGGTTGGATCAATAATCGCGTTTGTTCTTAATATTATACATTTACTCGAGTTGGTTGAATGGTTAATTTGGTCGCAATTTATACTACTCGAAACAAGACAATTTTTAACCCTGTCACACGCCGGAGGGAAGGTAACAGCTAATTGAGGGGAAACCCATAACCCACTAAGTGGTTGAATCAGCTGCTGCTTCCGTACAATATCATGGATAGATAGAATCACTCACCAACTCTGTACAAGAGATTGTTAATTTGAACTACGGCCCTCTCTCTCTCTCTCTCTCTCTCTCGCTCTCTCGCTCTCTCTCCCTGAATGACCTGAGAGTCCCGCGTACTGGGCGCTGAATCGCAGGAGCGTCGCACAACACACAATGTGGAAACTTGGTTCGGAATATGTTTAATTATTAAAACGGTATTGGTTAAATGATTTAACTAACGGTTAAAGTTGATTATATATTAAAAGTGAAAAACGTGAAAATATATGTATAATGTTTGAGTCTCTACGGGGACTGAGTCCTTCCACGCACTACGGAACACGGGAACTCCGGCTCAAAGACTATTTCAAAGAATAGTTATGTCCCTCGGACAGCACGACCACGCACCAAGCGATTTGACGGTAGACTGCAGTAAAATGGTAATTTTTTATTATAATTTAAAATGGTAAAAACGCAAAAATATATAAGTCTCTACGGGGACTGAGTCCTTCCACGATCACTGGGATGCACTGGAACTCCGACTCAAAGACTATTTCAATGAATAGTTATGTCCCTCGGACAGATCGGCCACGCACTATGCGACTTGTCAGCCGACTGCCCCGAGCGTTCGCAGGGTAGACCCGAGCACTCGGGCCTTTGCACAAAGAGCGCCAAAATTGCTGACTCTGCACCTCGTGCACACGGGCCTAACCGTCGTCGCCTCGGACCGTTCCAAGAACGTTCTGCAGTGTCGAGATTTTTGCATGGGAAAATGCAGTGGCGTAATGAATTATATAAAATTATAATAATTCGGTTTGTAGATCATTGACAACTGATCGAGGGAAACTCCCATAACACATGATGGTTGAATCAATCGTCGACATCTGTGAACTGACTACAATGAGGATATCGCGAAGATTTAGAAATGAATTTCAAAAAATCGCCGGCACGTAACATTCTAAAACATATTTTCAACAACATATTTTAAAATCATTGAATAACAAATGTTCACCCTTATGGGGACAGACCACTGTCTCGGTCCGAAATGTAAGGGTGTTTTCGGGAATTTATTTCAACCAAACAACGCAAGTAAATCAATTTGTTGCTTAGTATAGTCAATAGTGTATATATCGAAGGGTAAGAAAAATTTTTTTTTAATCAAATTCATAAATCCGTTTTCTGTATACACTTCGTCAAAATTTGCGCTCCGGAAAAAACATGCTAGTCGCGTTGACAGTCCCCAGACCATATGGTTCATCGAAATTCAAAAAAACAATAATATTTAGAAACTAGAAGCCTGCCTCTATTACGTCACGATCGAAAAATGTCAAAATTTTAAAAAATAACAAAATGGCGGGCCACTGAAAAAAAGAGTCATGTTTTCGGGGTACAAAATTGGGGAAATGTTGCTAAAAAAAAATAGAAGCAGATCGAAAATTGAAAATATCTGATCGTCACGTAATAGCGACGGGTTTCCGTACAATAAATGTCCTTGATCATACCAATTGGACGTATAGTTTTCTCTGTAGACTGTCAACGCGGTTAAAAAATGTCATTCTGTGAAAAACGCGTTCAATGTTCCGCGTGGCTCAGTCGCGCGTTTGACACCGCTTCACGAAAAACACCATATCTCCATCAATTTTGCGAATTTCTTCATAAAACTTGGAGAGAACATTCTTGAAACTTACGTTTTTCAGAAAATGTAAAAAAAAATTTCAGATTTGAGACAGTGGTCTCCCCCCTTAACAAATTTGCACCATTCGATGCACGTCTCTCGAGAGAACAGGACTAATTTTAGCAATCTTTCAATATTCCAACGCCCTTCAAGGGCAACATCGTAAGTTGACGATGAAGCCATAGTAATAAATATTGAAACTAACAAGGGGAGTCCACAGTGAGGTAGTCATCGATTTTGATGAGCCTTGGCACGATGAATCTATATCGAAAATAAGTAAATACGTGTCCGAGCGTTTCTGCCATTGGGCCTTAATAACAGAGATAATTGCATGTAAATTATTAAAGATTCCGTAGCGCCGATGGAAAGCATAAAAGCCATAACCTCAGTTTAAGAATATGCCGTGGAGCGTTCGGTAAGACGTCGGCGTGGTGTTGTTGCGGTCGTGAGTTCGATTCCGCCTGTTCTGTATATTTTTTTCACACTTTATTTTTTCCACACTGTATGAATAGTGAGAAAAAAGGTAACGGTAGTAACTTTCATTAATTCTTTTAAATGTATAAATACAATTTTTTTTTTAACGTGGGGAAATCTTCAAAAAACACCCCGACACCTCCAGAGGGGAATCCCCCGAGGGCGCCAGGGTAGTGTGGGATTTTTACCCATTACAACCCCACGGTCACCATCTCACTATTCATACAGTGTGGAAAAAATAAAGTATGAAATAAATATACAGACACAGGCGGAATCGAACTCACGACCGCAACAACACAACGCCGACGTCATACCGAACGCTCCACGGCATATTCTTAAACTGAGGTTATGGCTTTTATGTTTTCCATCGGCGCTATGGAATGTTTAATAATTTACATGCAATTATCTCTGTTATTAAGGCCCAATGGCAGAAACGCTCGGACACGTATTTACTTATTTTCGATATAGATTCATCGTGCCAAGGCTCATCAAAATCGATGACTACCTCACTGTGGACTCCCCTTGTAAGTACGTGACAAAAGAGCAAAGGCCTCAACAACAATCGCACTTGGCTTGCGTCCAGTTTCTGTTACCGTATCCCTATACATATGTACATTGTATCGTCGGCTGCGAAACAATCATCGTTGTGTTAGTAACGTCTGTGTAGGTAGATTTCAATGCATTTTGCCGAAAGTTTTTTTATTAATATCTCAGAAACTAATAAATATCCGCAGCAGAAATTTTATATTAGAGGTTCTCTCCCCCTCCCGCCCAACCCCTCAAACTTTCAGTTCATTCTGTTGGTTGGGTCATACCGTAGTACAGCCTCCAAAATTCGTGAGCTCACAGTTTTTTTTACTCAATGGGATGCTCGGAGCTTCTTCAAGTGTTATACACATTCCGAAGGATTTAACCGCTTCAATGAGACATTTCTTTACGGAATCGCCCTCAGTGAACGGTTTACCTTGTTTTGATATTAAAAGAGAAATAGCGGAAGAAGCTATGCGAGCTTTTTCCGACGAAAAAGGTTCTTCAGGAATATACGTACGACCTTCTTGATATACTAATTTGATCCCTTCTATTAAATCAAATTTTTCACGGCCTTCGTGTGATGCATACTCTTGGGTATGATAACATGAATAGTGCCATTCAATAGCACTTTTCTTTACTAGGGCAGGCTTAAATCCGCAAAGAAGACAGATTGTACGATTACTAATTATAGCGAAAAAAAAGTTTTCCCATACCTTGTCAAAATATTGATAATACCTCTGATCTGTGGACATCTTGATCTGATTCGTGAATTCTGAATTTACTGACAATCAAATGCATTGACACCGTCTATTCGCTCTGAACGAATGGAGATGTCTGACGAAAAGACGTTACATACAATGTTGTAAGACAGAAAACAGCCTCTGAAACTGTAACGTCTTTTGATTGGACGTAAGCACCGATAACCGGCATACGAGTCAATTGAGCATTTTCTTTCGAATTGTACAAAATGATTTTTCGTATGTCGAGGAGCTTTTGGACTTCGTGCCTTTGCACAACACAACGACAGGACTGCATATTTTCAATGTAGTAGAGAACACTGTTCAAAAATTCCATGTTGATTTATCTAAATGCTCTGCAGTGGTAACCGATGGTGCAAAAATATGACTGTTGCAAAAACGGGCTGTTTACAAAACGCGGTTTCAAATTCCCAATGATGCACTACATTATTCATCAGGAAGCGTTGTGTGGGAGAGATATAAAATTATCTTCCGCAATGAAGAAGGTTATGCAACTAATCAATTCTATCAAGGGCGGAAATAAATTTCTATCTGACTGGAAATTTATACAATTTCTTGAAACATATAACGCTACTTACACTGATGTCTCTTTGCATTGTGAAGTACGCTGGCTCAGTGCAGCGAAATGTTTAAGCTAATTCTTTGCTATAAGAAACGAGATCTTCCATTTCTTGCAAGTATATCCATATTCAAAGCAGAAGAATATTTCCCGTTGTTAACAGATGCGAGTTTCCTTTGTGAACTCTCACTTAAAGTAGATCTAATTAACCATTTGAACACCTTAAATTTAAAACTGTAAAATCCCGACCAAACTATTTCGCAGTTGTGCAGCCACGTCGAATCTTTTCGTAGGAGGCTTGAAGTTTATCAAAATCATCTCCTGTTAGAAGAAATTTTTTTTTTCTTTTTTCCCTCATGTAGCATAATTTTCGAAGAATTCGGCAACAAGTGTAATTTTGATAATCATTTGCACATTCTTCGATCGGTGATAGATCAGTTCGATGAGCGTTTCATTGACTTTGATTCGCTCGGAAATGATCTAATTCTCTTTGAGAATCCCGTTACCGTAAAAATCAAAGAACAAGCCCTCGAGTATACAGAAGAACTGTGCGATCTTCATCACGACATTTCTTTGAAAACGAGGGAAGAAAAAGGAGCCGAATTCTTCAAAACACTGGAAGAATCGGCATACCCCAAACTTAGGGATTTCGCACTCCGAATTTTCTCCATTTTCGGATCCACATATTTGTGCGAATGTTCGTTCTCGAAAATGTGTAGCAGTAAGACCGAACAGCGCACAGGGCTAAACGATTGCATGCTTTCAACTTTGATCCGTACATCGTCGTCCAGTCTCTCCGTTAATATTTTAGATTTGCCCAGCACGTCTAAACGTGCGCGAAAATCTAGTTTTCCAAAACATGTTTAAAATTTTGATAATAAAACGCGTTATTCCAAACCATTTTTTATCACGCGACACAGTGGAATAGGCCTATAGGGGATACCACTGACAAACAAAAACGCATCGATAATAGTACCCCATGGGTGATATGGAAACCTATTGATACGGGGGAGGCCCCAATGCGCTATGTGTGGTTCATATTAGAGATTCAGATTTCATGTGTACGACTTGTACACGTGTACACGTGTAGTTAATATATCCTTGTTCTAATCCGTGTACTTCTTAATACCCGGATACACGGATATTGAAATACACGTGCACACATGTATCGAAATTCACAGATCGTAGTATCTGTGTACCCGTGTACCTGCGTACTCGTGTACTGAAATTCACGGGTACACGTGTATCGAAATATACGGTTTCACGTGTATTCAGATATCCATATTTAATTTTTCAATTAAATATCCGAATGTTTAGATTTTACGCAAATATTTTGCGATAGCTAGGTACAAACATAATTTACTAGGTTGCAGATGAAAATAAAAAACATGATTTTGTTTAATAAAGTTTAATTTATTAAGCTTTTGTTGTGGTGTAAGAATACTAACGTGTTAACATTCTCTGAGAGTAAACGGTTTCTTTTTTTGGTTACAATGATTCCAGCACACGAAAAACATCTTTCCGACATTGCCGAGGTTGCTGGAATGGTTAAATATTTTTTGGCAACATGGGAAATCACCGGGTATTTATTTGCCCTAGCCTTCCACCAGTCAAATGGGTCTAAGTCGAAGCGTAATTGTAGCTCGGCCATATACGTTTCAAATTGAATATTTATATCATTATTCGCGGTAATTTCATGATATAAAAACTGAAGAGCACTTTTCCCACCTGACTTTATTTTGCTAACAGTATGGACAGGTGCCTCTTGAAGTAAACGTTGTACTTCTGTACGAATCACTTGTCTCACGTGAATTGATTCATGCTCCAGATTTTTATATCGCGGATCGAAGAAGCAGGATACATGACTTACAATTAGTGAAAGAGTATCACCTTCAGTCCATTGGAGTTTAAAAAGTTTCGTTGTATCCGAAATCAAAGTCTCCTTTAATTGACACAAAACCGTGTCATCATCACCCCTTAAAATAAGATGCTTCTCGATCACTTTTTTTGTTAGTGGTCTCACCATTGAGATAGGAGAATGGCTGTCTCCACAAAAAAGTGTTGTTATCAGTTGCAGCGGTTTTAAAATATTCAACAGAGATTCTATCGTTCTCCATTGTCTCTCAGTAATTTCCAGAGATTCTGCTACGGTGGCAGAAGTAATGGCTCTGTCTGCGATGACGTTTGATACTGAGAGCTTGTTTTTATGTAATCTGTTCAACATGAATTACGTTGAGTTCCACCGCGTAGAGCAACTTTGCAATAACGTCGTTTTTGGGAAAGACAGCTGCTCTTGCATTCGCTTCAGTGTCTGGGTTGCAACACTGGAATGCTTAAAGGTCCGCGCACACATATCCGTTCCGTGTCAGTTCCGTGTCAGTTCCGTGGTCGTAAAAGGTATCGGTTGCTTGTTTTGGAATGGAGCAGCGCACACTTGTCAGTTTCGTGAAATTCGACGGCCTCTCCGTACCCGTCAGTTCCGGCCCGTCAGAATCAGTGTTAAAAAATATCGTTTGCGTGTTTTCCAATGGAGCAGCGCAAACTTGTCCGTGTCACGGATGTCAGCAGATGTCAGTGTAGAACCCCTATCCGTTCAGTGAAACTAAAATTTGGTTGCCAACGATATTTGGGTGTTTGGACTGACGGAGTCTTGAAGTCACGGAAAGGTGAAAGGGACGACCTTTTTTATGAACGTGAAAGGTTCTCGAGTCGAAGCTCTCGAACCACGCGCTTCGCATTATCTATTTGGATTTTAGAGAAAAGATGTAGTAATAAACGAGCGAAGAGGAAGCATTGGATTCATTCCATAAACAGCATTAGAAAGGGAACTTTTCATGTATTAGGTATTTCATGAACTTCTAAAATCTAAAGGATTAAGAATTTACAACAGGGACGGATTATGACATAGTGACATCTGAATACACGTGAAACCGTATATTTCGATACACGTGTACCCGTGAATTTCAGTACACGAGTACACGGGTACACGGATACTACGATCCGTGAATTTCGATACACGTGTACACGTGTATTTCAATACCCGTTTATCCGTGTATTAAGAAATACACGGATTAGAACACGGATATTTTTACGAGACGCGTACGCGTGTACACGTGTATCTTCAATACACGTTCTACGCCGGGATCTCTAGTTCATATGGTACGGGCCTGAGGCGCTCCAAGCTCCCCGGCCGCCGCGGGGGCCAAGACGCGCGGCGGGAGAAAGGAGGCGTTGCCTCTGAAAATCAGCCGCTACGTTCATTTAATTCCCAGGCCTGTCGTATATTAAATAAGGGAACAAATTATTTTTTACTTTGTAGTGCAATTTTATTTTTTTGAAGTCGGTTTTAATTTTTTTTTTCAAATTTGTTTAGGGGAGACCGGGCATGGTTGTCTCAATTTTTTATTTTGATTTTTTTACGGGTCATAGCTGAAGGGGAGTTTGTTTAAACTTAGATTAATATAAACTACGTACGTCCGACTTTATAAAAAAAATTGGTCCGATAAGCACTGAACGGGTTACGCACTTCTGCAATAAACACACCCAGTATACCCTTTATTACTGATGCTTTATTCACCCGACAATACTAATTCTCCGACGCCATGTGGTAACGCCGAGGAAGGTTCGTGGCGTTATTATATCAGGCAAGTCCGTATGCTTAAAAAATTTATTCTTTATTAATATCAATGAAGTGATAATATACTGGATTACGATTGTGAAGTAAGGTTTCAGTACGTGACAGTTCACGGGTTGTCACCTCGTCACCCCGTTTTTAACAAGTGACTCTTTTCGTGCAATCTCCCTTCCAACTATTCTAGGCACCCTTCCCTCTCTGTGGGCACAGGACCGACCAATCTTATCCGCCGGTCGGCTCACCGAACCCCGCAATACCCCCGAGCCTCCACCAAGATCGGAACCGAAGGCCCGGCAATCGCACCGTCCAACGGGTCCCTTGTCCTAGCGAGCCGATCAGCGGATGTTTAGCTAATACTGTCGTGAGGGAACAGGATACGTCAACTGTCGCTGAGAATAGCATGACTCGAAAATGTCACCAGCCACTCGGTATCACCCTCCAGCCAGGCCAAAGTCTTCCAGGAAATATACAAACATAAATCTTCTCCAATGACTCTCTCAAAAGCCGCATTGTCCTCTGCGATCGCAGCATATTCCCAACACGTGTCCTTAACATCATGTGTTCTCTGTTCGTACGCCATGCGTTCTCTGTTCGTACACCCCGCGGATGTAGAGGGCGACCTCTTACAGTCGGCCATCCTGTTCTATGATCGTCCTCGATTATCTAGCATACGTTCATTCTTAACATACCACAAATTCTTGTATTGTATACTTCTTATAATTAAATACAAAATGTAGTGCAGACTACTGCAAATTTGTTATAAAAGTATCGCTCAACATCACCTCTTCCGGATGGCCTATTCTAATCCATGGTTTTAACCTATCTGGCGATAAGATCGCCTCATACGCTTTCTGGGTTAACTAATACCCCGGTACATCTGATATCACATATCGGTTTAAATCTAATACATCTTTTACAATATAAGGACCCTTAAACTTAGGAAGTAACTTTTGGATTTCGCCCACCGCATTGCTGTAGCTCTTAATCATAACGAGATCACCTTTGTTATATTTAGTAGGAACTTTATGTCGACCATCATACTGCGCTTTATTGTATGCGCGCGTTTTTTCATCAGTCTGAATCGCCAGTTGTCTAGCCTCCTCTCTACCTGCATGGTTATCTCTGTCTACCTCTGCTAATGCTTTGAAGTAATTTTCCAATGCAGTATCCGCCGCGCATCTTTGTTTATACCCTAATAGTAACTCACTAGGTGTACAATTAATACTCTTGTGAAAGGTATTATTGAGCACGTACTGTGTCTTTTCTAATGCTTGATACCATCCATTCGGCGCATCCACCGTCTTCGCCAATGTAGAACGGAGGAAACGATTAACCCTTTCCACTATGCCGTTAGCCCATGGGGCCGCCACCGCCACCTTTACATGCTCAATACTACGTTCACTGAGAAAGTTTTCAAACTCATCCACAGTAAATGCAGTACCACGGTCTGATATCACTCTCACAGGCACACAATTAGTATTTTAAATGCTTAACACTTTCGCTCGCAGTAGTGGACTTACACGCGAAAAGCCACATAAATCGCGTAAATGCGTCCACCGCCACTAATATATATCTATACCCGAATGTGGACTTCTCTAAGGGTCCGAAGTGGTCCACATGTATCGTGCCAAGCGGCGTATAGTCTTTCGAAATAGACTGCATCTGCCCTTCCGGTTTACCTGCCGGTAAGGAATACACGATACAGTTTAAACAATCCTCTATATCAGGCATGGAACTAAAGTGAACGCAGCGGCCGATTTTCAGAGGCAACGCCTCCTTTCTCCTGCCGCACGTCTTGGCCCCCGCGGCGGCCTTGGAGCTTGGAGCGCCTCAGGCCCGTACCATATGAACCGCGCGTGGCGCGTTGACAAAAAAAAAACGCATCGACAATCGTGCTCTCTGGGACGATGTGGAAACCTATTGATACAATGTCATCCTAATACGCCACGCGCGGTTCATATGGTACGGGTCTGAGGCGCTCGAAGCTCCTAGGCCCGCCGCGGGGGCCAAGACGCGCGGCGGGAGAAAGGAGGCGTTGCCTCCGAAAAACGGCCGCTGTGTTCACTTTAGTTCCATGCCTGCCCTATGTAAAAGTTGTCCGATTTACACGATATTTGCAATGATTTTTATCAGAAAACCCCAAGGAATCCATCGGCGACACATTCATATCCATACGATAAAGAATAAAGAATTATTTTATTTCCTAAACAAATACAGGGTAATTCTGGAGGTACGCCCGTCGCCTCGTGGCGAGGACAACACCCCGCAGTGCCCATCGAATTTTATGGCTTTCGACCCTCGAAGGGTTTGGAATATCATTAAGAAGTGAGAAATGTTTGGGATTTCAAATGTTTGCTTCTTTTCTTCGTCGTATCGAAGGAGAAAGTGATGCCAATGGATTCCTGGCGTTTCGTCGATTAAAATCATGCCAAATATCGTGTAAATCGGACAACTTTTACATAGGGAATACAAATAGCTTGTGTCAAAGTAGTCCGATTTGCATGATATTTGGTATGATTTTCATCAGAAAAACAGAAGGAATCCATTGGCGTCACTTCCCTTTCGATACGATGAAGAAAAGAATTTCTTAATAAGTTGTAATGGATATTTCACCCTCGACTGGGGGGGCTCGACCTCAATTCGTTACGTTCGGCCCAGGATTCGTACCTTTTTCCGGAAAAAGCCATAAAAATCGGGCGAGACCCTGCGAAGGGTTGTCCTCACCACGGGGTACCAGGCCGCATCTTCTTGACGAACGTCGGGCGACTCTTGCCCGAGAGGAATACGATTTACTTTAATTATAGTACATGTGTGTTTTGTAATAAAGTGTTTCTATCGTCTCCTGAATTCAACAACTGGCATCCAGACATCTGCGCTTCTACAATCCATCGGCAATACTCCACGTGGAGAGACACGGTAAGAAAAGGGGTAGCCCGCTGTCGACGCGTGGTCCTCTCGAGTATAAACATGAGCTTCGATATCAAAACAAAACCATGCGTTGACGTATTCCGTGCGAAAGAAGGTGGGCATTGGGGAGAAGGTATTGCTGTGAAGAGGGCCTCTTCAAGAGTGCAGCCGTTTGTGAGGGATGCAAATCCGATTGGTTCTGATACAATCTGCTCCCTATAGTTGAAATTTAGTCTAGCAACTTTCACTCCTCCGAACCTAACCAATCCAACTTGCATCCCTCCCAGACGAACCGGCCATCCGAGCCTAGAAGCAAGTGCGAAATAAAAGTAACGATGCGCTTCTCGATACCGCAGATGTACCTACCTAAGTAGCATTTCTGGCGGAAAAGAATTGTCCAGCCTTTGGGCCTGGCGTAGACCTTTCGCAGGTAGGTATCTATTTCAACAGGCAGTGCCACCCGTGGCGCCAGTAAGACCGTCCCCGGTCCTTGCTATTCCAGAGGGTTTTCTTGCAGTGAAAATCAGTAAATTTGCAAGCGCAATATCTCAAAAACCAGTGGAAATCAAGTGTATACATTGATGCTTATTGAATTCGTCTTGGAACGCACTATCAACTCAGGTCTTCAAAAAAAAGAGTTCCATTTGAAAAACCGAACTTGACCATCGTATCTTTTATAATAATAATCGAAAAAAAAAATTCGTTCGGGCTAATAAGTTGGCCCCCTCGAACCATGCATTCCATATTTTTTTCAGATTTTTTCGTCGAATAGTTTAGGAGAAATCCCGCTGTCCAGTGTTCCCGCGGACACCCTGTATACTGATGCTGCTGAAATACTAAAGATAAAAGTAGAATATAAAGAGAAGCAAGAGAAAATAATGAAGAAAAATAAGGGGCAGAAAGCAAAGAATTCTTTTAATACCTGTAACAATTATGTGAATAATGAGTCTAGTGACAAAAAGGGTAAAGAATATTATTGTCTGATTTGCATGGAATCCTATAGCACATGCAAACCACACGAAAAATTGGTCCCATGTACTGTGTGTAAGGATTGGGCACATGAAGCATGCACCGGATACAACATGTTTTATATTTGCCACAATTGTGATTCTGAATAATAGGTTACAATTTTTACTTTTTTCAGTCATTATTATAATTTAAAATCAATAAATATATTAATTTTGTAAAGTTAAAGTTGTGTTACTATCGACCCCATGCAGTGCTACAACCGACCCGGAGTCGGGGACGCTTGTAACACTTTGTCCGCTTCTCATTTTTTATTAATAACCTGGATATTACTTAACAAACAGCGAATCTGTTGTGGCTCAATAAGTGTCAGATAAGTAAGTAACATTTTCATATAAAAAACTTTTGTTGTAACTTTAATAGTTTTTGCATAATCGTATTCCAAAGTCAAAGTGTTACTACTGCCCTCGGTCTACCCTATGCAAGTTTTGATGAACTATCCATAACAATGACAAAATGATCGGTGAATCGTTGAATAGCAACTGTAAACGTTACAATGCTCATGCGTTAAGTCCGTTAAGATGTTCACGGGCGGATTAAAACCGATTTCCCAGCAGCCGTCATGTTTGCAGGAAATTTTTTAAACAGATAGTGATAAGCATGGCGCGAGACATTTTCTGTGTGTTGAGGGATTTTAGCTTGGAATGATATGGTATTGTTACACAATGACATAATTACTAATGCACATCTCGTTCATATGAAATAATTATACTATTGGGTTGTTCAAAAAGTTTTCTCGTTTTTTTTTTAGATCACTAGTTCAAAGACAAGTTTCATATATAAAATGAAAACTTTTCATACATTTCACTGGATTGTAATAGAGTATGTCTGTAATTTCTCGATTCGGCTTTCAAATTTAATTGTATGTATGGAGCTGAATGAATTCGTATCCATATATGTTGCAACCGAAATACTGTGTTGCAAAGAACCCTTTTTGATCAATCCAATGTTCTCATGCGCCTTGCAGCGCCAAGTGTATAGAATAGGTAACGATAAATATATATAATGTTCGCTGTAACCAACGTCAACGCCGTGGAACCGATACGTCTCAAGTACTTTGAGATGGAGATTGAAGGAAAACACTGCATCTGTCGGATATCATTTTAAAAGAGCCGTGTTAAATTATCTGTTTTCTTGTCCTCGGTAACACGCAATACCTGGTGAACAAAATGCTTCCCTGGGGAGGTCCAGATCAGGAAAAATTGTCGAGCTTTCCACTGAATCACCGCGAGAAACTGCGTGAATAGTGATTTCCTACTGTTCGATGCATGATCGGAAACCTGTTTGCGCTGTGTTTCCAAGTCGGGGAATTCTTTTTTATGTTACAGCACCGTGTTCTCTGGCATTTCATGTAAAATTGATGAATACGCTGAAAAGTGCTCCGATCCAACTGTTCCCGGTACTTTGTGCCTCCGTCAATTAAGTCTAATTGTAATTGAATGTAATTTTTGTACTTCCACGGAAGCGTCCTTCTACTTTTTGTAATTCTATCTTTTTTCATTTCTTTTCAAGGTAAGATGGGTGGAATGGGACAGTTATGACAAGTTTAATGGAATAAAATCATTATTCGCCTCGTACATATCGACGTGCGTTACGAAATGTAGCACGTTTCAATTTTCTTACGAAGAACAGCAACTTTGTCTTCGTTGTCACGTTTCGGTTTTCGCCGCGAAAACTGGCATGTTTGAGTGGTTTGCCAAACAAAGTAGCATGTTCCGTTTGTAAAGACAAAAAGCAGCACGTTTGCATGGTTGGCTACGGAACATCGAGTGCATCAACTTAAATACTGACGCGATTTTTATTGAGTATTAAGGTCGGTATCAAATATATTGGCCGGTGAGTTCGGTTTTGCAGGCAGGAGAATAAAAAAAATTAAAAAAAAACCGTCTTCAAAAAAATAAAATTGCATTAAAACGTAAAAAAATAATTTTTTTCTTTATTTAATCTACGACTCTCATATTTTTAAGACGGCGCCGGATTTACACAGTGCAAATGAGGAGGCACCAACTTAAAAAACACCAAAGTCATAGATTAAACGAGGGAAAAAATTATTTTTTATTGTTACATGGGCCCTGCAGGTCCATTCCGTGCTGACTGTCCTCGCGTGTTTTTCCTAAGGCGATTCAGCGGAATCGCCTCGCGCGTGTCGGTCACGTTGTGACAAAACGTGAAGCGAGCGTCGGGGACAACGACCGCGCTCAGCCCGGGCCCCGATTATTTCTCAATAATCGAGGAAGGGGTTAAGCAAGCGACAGCTGCCGACGGGGCAGTTATCCCCGTTCGTAGGGATCGTCCGAGGTGAGACCGCGATCGCGAACCGCGAAAAAATCATTCTTATTCGGGAACTCGACTTAGGAAGTCAGGACGAGCCAGAGAGCCGTCAAGAAGCCGCGATCACGTCATAGCGTCTAGTCCGCGAAATACGTTCGGCCGTCAATAAACCGTGCAAGGGTAACTCCATCCAACATACCGCGAACGGCATAGCCGGGAGAGCCCCTGCGCGTCACTCGTGTTCGGCGTAGGAACGCGTAGAATAAGAGACGATTAGAGACAGTGCGATTCGACGGTCTTCAGTTGCGCCGACTCCCGTGTGCTACCCGAGAGCACGGAGCGAGCGACCACGACCTGCGCTAAGTTGAGCGTCCTCCTGTACGAAGCGATAGACGGCAAGCGAGCCGAAACCCGAGCGCACTGCGATAACAGGGACGGAGCGCTGTCCCTAGGGTATGTCTAACAATTATTTTTATCTTTTACTAAAGAATATATTTTACTTTGTTGTTTCTTCCTTAAATCCTGAGTATTATTGATTTTACTCCTTTTCACCTTCCTCACTTCCCCGCGAGTATAGTCAAGGCGTGCTTTAGCACCTTGACCGAGCAGCGAACCCTGCGGATCACCCTAACCGCTCGGGGTGGTTCGCAACAGTCCCTTCAGGACGTAACAAACTGGTGTCAGAAGTGGGATTTTATTCCCTCATATTCAATCTTATTATATATTTAAAAGGGCGCGCCGTTTTATCTACCGCGACCCGCCCGACTTATCTGCTCATAACTTGACTATACTTCCTACTATCTAAAAGTCTTGCAAAGCATTGCTTAACCATGACTGGTGGTATCCTGAGATCACCGCCTTCATCTAATACCTCCGGTACTAGTAATCCCTCCAATTCCCAAATACCTCAGTCAGCCCCTCCTCCCGTACCGACTTTGTCGAACAATCGTCTATCGTTAGGCTATCGGACGAACGACCTAGAAACGTCTGCATTAGACGTATGGCGTTCCCGAGAAGATGAGGAGAGAGTATATCGGGCACTTGACAACATTCCCCGTTTCGATCCTGATTTCATAACTTTGGAGGACTTCGCTGCCTCAATACAGCGCGCCATAAAGCGCGTACCACCCGGTCAGGAAGAAAGATTTCTGACCGAGCTCATATACAAATTAAAAGATCCTATCAGATATTATGTCGAGGATAAAGGTTGTAAAAGCGTGGCCGATCTGCTCTCCCTTCTAAGAGTCCGATATTCCCCATGCCGCGGTTATGAGGAGCTCCGACTGGAACTCGAACGTATAAGCATGTTTCCCCGCGAGCGTCTAATAGATTTTATTCACCGCGTGGCCCGCCTGTACCGACAGGTGACCGTAAGGGCGAAAGAATTAATCGGGGAAAATGTCGAGAATACTCTAATAGACGTGGAGCGATTGGCTCGAACTTCATTTATTACTGCAATACCTCAAAGAATCTCAATTAAAGTAGCTTTATCAAATCCCGTATCTTTGAATGACGCGTTTGATCTAGCCTTACATACGCAAAGACGAGAACAAGACCTGGCCGGCTTGCCACGCGACGACACGTACGACGGCAACCGGAGCGCGCGTCCCCCGTCTCCGTATGACCCACAGCGTAGATGGACTGAATGGAGGCAACCTAATGAAAATGATTCATACGAAGAGCCCCGCTCCTCGTACTCCGCGTATAGTGCCCCTCGCTATCGAGACGAATATTATCGCGAGCCTTATTATCGCGATCCGACGCCGGAGCGCCGTCCACCGTCCTTGCTGACGAGGCAAGGCGAACGCCCGTTGGGCTACGAACGCCGACCCAGTGCTCCCCGCGGAAGAGGAGCGCGCGGGAGACCTTGGAATAATCGGCAGTCACAACCTCGCGATCCTAGATTGTATGATCCTTACGAACCTCGCGGATATGAACCCCGCGGGTACGGACCTCGCGAAACGGAAAGATATGAACCTCCTCGCGAGTCGCGGGCATATGAATCTCAAGAACCGCAAAGATCAGAAGCACGTGAAGTTATCCCTGAGAAACCCGACCATTTAAACTCCCAGCGTGCCCGCCCGTTCAACCGGAACGAGGCGGGCGGGTCCTCCTCGCAGGCCCAAAGACCCCCTCAAAATCCACCCCGGAGCCAGAGCCCGCAACAACGCTCCTACGAGCGGACTCCCCCCGCATCCGAGTCAAGGCAGAACAACTGGAGAACGGTGAGGGAGAATTTATCATAGACACGGGTTCGGCATTGAACCTATTAGAAATCGGGTCCGCAAGCTCAAAGGCCCGGGTTTTAAGTACCACACCCCTAGAAATCACCGGATTAAACGGGAAGGTCTTGACTTTAGGGACAACCGTCCTAAAAATTAACGGTAGCTGGGCATTATTCCACGTAATACGTATGCCCCATTTACCCAAAGGGATTGCGGGCCTCGTCGGAAGTCCGTATCTGCTTCAGGAAGAAGCTATCGTCTCTTACCACCAGCGCACGATGGTAACCGCGAAACACCCGATCAGCCCCGTAATTTTCTCAAATTTTGAAGATTTAGAAGGTACGCTAGAAGGCTATAAGCAGTGCCACCAGGATTTTCTAAAAGACCTCAGTAAATCAGAGGCCAACGCGAATGAAATAAACATCTGCCTCCCTGAAAATGGTGATTGTTCCGAAGAGGACGAACGAGATTGCCCCTCCCCCTCTTTCGGAGAAGAGTTCGACACTAACGAAGACCTCGATCTAGGAGAGTACCAAGTAGATCCAAAATCTCACGAAGAACGTTTACAGCATATATTCGAAACGCTGAAATTGGAAGACTTAGATCCGGAATCGCGTCGAAAAATCGAAAATTTGGTTATAAAATATTCGGATAGGTTTTTCGTACCGGGAGACCCTCTTGGCGAAACCTCATCGATAGAACACACTATCCCGTTAACAGATTCTACGCCCACGTTCACTAGACAATACCCCCACCCACCACAGATGGAGGAAGAAATTACCAAGCAAACGCGTAACCTGGATGAGCTGGGAATAATCGCTCCTTCGTCGTCACCGCATAACTCACCCTTGCACGTGGTAGAGAAAAAGGCCGCCGAGGATGGAGTAAAACGATGGAGAGTGGTAGCAGATTTCAGAATTGTGAACGCGAAAACGATTGATGACCGCTTTCCTTTGCCGCGAATCACGGACATTCTCGATAGACTAGGTGGAGCCAAGTATTTCTCAGTTTTCGACTTAGCAAACGGTTTCCATCAAATCCCTATGGCCCCCGAGGACCGTGCAAAAACCGCGTTTACCACCCCGGACGGACACTACGAATACCTCCGCATGCCTTTCGGATTAAAAAACGCCCCGGCTACCTTCCAGCGTTTAATGAACAACGTTCTGAGAGGGCTTATCGGGAAAGAGTTATTCGTGTATCTAGACGACGTGGTTGTATATTCGCGTACACTCGCGGAGCACGAGCAACGACTCGAGACTTTCTTCGAACGCTTACGTAAGCATAACTTAACCCTACAGACGGAAAAGGCCAAGTTCTTAAAAGATAAAGTCACGTATCTAGGTCATATAATAGCAGCTGACGGAGTACGACCAAACCCCGAAAAGATTAAAGCCGTCGCCGAATTCCCCGTCCCTAAAACCCGTAAAAATGTAAAACAATTCTTGGGTCTCGTAAATTATTATCGTCGCTTTATCCCAAATATGGCTAAACGAGCTAAACCCCTTACAACTTTGACTAGCACTAAAATTCCATTCTATTGGACTGAAAAACATCAGGAAAGCTTCGAAGACCTAACGATCTGTACCATTAGGATTCATCGGATCGCTGAGCAAGGCCCTTTTCGGAACCCTGGACAGCGACGATGCGCAATATTACAACAAGGAAATAGATAAGCTGTATAAGGATCAAAATCGTCTCGCCGAATTGTTAGCAAATCAAACGCACATTATAAAATCGGAATTTCAGGATATACACGAGTCACTCAGAACTGTAACGGGATCCGTGGAAACCATGGGCGATAGAATTAAGGAACTAGCGTCGGGTACTCTTCGACTAGACGAGCGCGAAACAAAAATAGAATTAGAATTAGCATTTTCGTCGTGGACATTCTTAATGACCAGACATGTGGACGAATATGTGACTGCGTTAATTGTAATTACGGACGCGCTCACGTTCGCGAAACTTGGTATCTTACATCCGGCCGTTCTTTCACCTGCCCAGCTAGCGCAGACTTGCGAACGAATTCGCAGAACCACTCCGTACGAATTCCCGCTGACCCCAGAAGAATTGAATTCCGAACAGCTACAAGGGGTGACTAAATTAAACGTAGTTTATTCACATGGCCGAATTATCTTGTCACTCGACATCCCTTTATTAGATCAAAATCCCTTCGACCTTTATTACCTTCAACCCTGCCCTTCATTTCAAGCAATATCGACCAATGTCTCTACCCCTATCTTCATAAAACCAAGAACGGCATATTTAGCAATCAACCAAATCAACTCTCAATACTTCATGCCCGACGAGAACTACATCATGGGATGCAGGAAACACCCCCGGATGTACATGTGTGAACTCAGCGTACCACTCCAAGATTTGGAAAAAGCACCAACTTGCGAAACGAACGCCCTATTAAAACCTCAAAACATCAAGTGGTCTAGCTGCAATATTCAAGTTCTTCCCGGAGGCCGAACATACCTGAAGAAGTTGATCGCACCCAACACCTGGATATATTCCGTTAAGGACACCCTGGCACTGCAGGTTCGATGCAATAAGCACGCAGCCGGATATGAAGTGCTACAGGGGGCAGGAATATTACAACTGAGGAGAGATTGTGAGGGACAGACCAGATTTGGGCAACTGGAGTGGACACCGACGAATTAACAACCATCTACAAACCATCTATTGGCATCAACATTTCGGAAATTCTACCAACCCTCACGGAACATCATGTAAAAATTTTAACGGACTATCAACAAAAGGAACCTCAAAGAACCCTTCAAGATTCCCATGCGAAAGCTAATGCAATCGCACTGGACGACATAGAGAGACAAGCAAGAGAAATAGCAACACATCATCGGACAGAAAATTTATCGACATATGTAACCTATGGACTACCAGGATTAGGAGGCACTATCGTAATCATCCTCATTATCTGGATCGGATACTGTGCCTTTAGGGCACGTCAAAATCAACATCGGGAGCCCTTAAGGAAAGAGACAAAGGTTAATATCGAAATGACGCCACACCGACCCGCCCCTCCAATAATTTCAAGACCCCGTCCCCTAGCAATTACATCTTTTCCTCCAGACCTACCCGTTATACAATCCACGAGGACAGGATATAGAGCCGACGTGGAACAATCGCGAAGTTTCGCGGGCACCGAGCCGTACTTTGACGTATTCTAAGAAGTACCTCGCTGATAGCAGCAGAAACACCCGCGCTTTAGCTCTAAGAATCAATCCCCACGAGGCGCTCTGCTGCGAAAATTCGATGGTAGGGACATTAGCATATAAGTTAGCAATTAAGACAAGCGCGGACAGTCAGTACGAATTTTCACGGCTTCAATCTACGATAAGAACAAAATGTACGCGAAATTCAACGACGAGAAGTATCCGCGAACATCTCTCGCCGAAGTGGTGCTGCCCCGGCACCTACACGCCCCGTTCGAAAGACGAGTCTGCATAAGACCAGCGAATACCATAGATGGAGAGGGCAAGGCATGGGTGCACCAGTTCCACAATATATGGGTTTTGGTTTGTCTCTAATTAAGAATCATTTATTGTAATCCCCTTGCGATCCCTTAATTTTAGTTGCGCCCACATATATAGTTTTAAGCCGCGAGGAAAGCGCACGCGACGACAGCTTCACACGGGTTGACGACGAAACAGCCTCGCGAGACCATTTCGTGTCTAGGTGGGGAGGTGTTACATGGGCCCTTCAGGTCCATTCCGTGCTGACTGTCCTCGCGTGTTTTTCCTAAGGCGATTCAGCGGAATCGCCTCGCGCGTGTCGGTCACGTTGTGACAAAACGTGAAGCGAGCGTCGGGGACAACGACCGCGCTCAGCCCGGGCCCCGATTATTTCTCAATAATCGAGGAAGGGGTTAAGCAAGCGACAGCTGCCGACGGGGCAGTTATCCCCGTTCGTAGGGATCGTCCGAGGTGAGACCGCGATCGCGAACCGCGAAAAAATCATTCTTATTCGGGAACTCGACTTAGGAAGTCAGGACGAGCCAGAGAGCCGTCAAGAAGCCGCGATCACGTCATAGCGTCTAGTCCGCGAAATACGTTCGGCCGTCAATAAACCGTGCAAGGGTAACTCCATCCAACATACCGCGAACGGCATAGCCGGGAGAGCCCCTGCGCGTCACTCGTGTTCGGCGTAGGAACGCGTAGAATAAGAGACGATTAGAGACAGTGCGATTCGACGGTCTTCAGTTGCGCCGACTCCCGTGTGCTACCCGAGAGCACGGAGCGAGCGACCACGACCTGCGCTAAGTTGAGCGTCCTCCTGTACGAAGCGATAGACGGCAAGCGAGCCGAAACCCGAGCGCACTGCGATAACAGGGACGGAGCGCTGTCCCTAGGGTATGTCTAACAATTATTTTTATCTTTTACTAAAGAATATATTTTACTTTGTTGTTTCTTCCTTAAATCCTGAGTATTATTGATTTTACTCCTTTTCACCTTCCTCACTTCCCCGCGAGTATAGTCAAGGCGTGCTTTAGCACCTTGACCGAGCAGCGAACCCTGCGGATCACCCTAACCGCTCGGGGTGGTTCGCAACAGTCCCTTCAGGACGTAACATTATTTTTTAGTGCAATTTAATTTGTTTGAAGTCGGTTTTATTTTTTTTTAAATTTTTTTATGTTCGAATTTTTAGTTGTATATATATTGACAACATGATGAGAAGTTATGGTCGTTCGTACATAAAATAATAATAATTAGGTGACAATAGTCTTTATTGTTAACTAGAACTGGCAAAATATTGGGCCAATGTTGATGCAGTATAGGATGGGGCTACCGAGGCATCGCCCTCTTTCGAATAAAAAAAAGATCATCAAAGTCAGTCCATATGCTGAGGAATTATCCGGGGACAAACAATACAAAAATTAACAAAAAAATACAAACGGGTCGAATCTATAACCTCCTCCTTTTTGAAGTCGGTTAAAAAATATAAAAAGTATTCGCTTCGTGGATTCGTAAACTAGAATGTGTAACTTAACACTTTACTGACCGGTAGCCTATTAATAGGTTTGTTGTCCCCGACGCTTACCTGTCATCACTCGGCTGCAAATACATCCTTGACACCGGTAAGCGTCGGGAACAAAAAACCGATTAATAGGCTACCGGTCGGTAAGTGTTAATATTACACAAGAGTGCCTAGAGTTTTACTAATTTCTTAATACAAAAAGAAAGATATTGTTGCGAGCACCGTGTATAACTAACAAAGAGAGTATGCCAGGTGTCCGTCTCCGATTGCCTTTCGTTTTTGGATATGTTTTAGAGGACCGAAAAATAAAAAGACACCTGTTTCTTATTTTTCTTTCATCTAAAACATATTCAAAAACTCCTTGTAAGTTATTAACTTCATGGCCTACTGCCGCTCGCATCCGAAGATAGAAGATGATCGGTAAAAACCTACTTAAATTGTTACTGATTAACCGACAGTCTTCGACTAATTGTACTCACGAACAGAATTGACGGGCTCAGTGGAAATCACGCACACGCCACATATGCATAAGTTTTCGTTTCTTTATACCATCAATTCGTTGCTGCAATCTAGTGCAATAGCACCGTCACCTAATAAGTAGAATCATAAAAAAGTTTCTTCACTCTAAGAAAAAACAAATCCGTAGTGAAAAGGGGCCCATGTCACTCGGCTCCTTGGGAACACGTGACAGATCTTATATTGTTTTCAAGATGGAGATAACAGATATGTTGGCTGTAGGGTAATTAATCATTATAAAAATCGTTTCCGTAATGATAATGGTTGGAACGATAACGAAAGAAACATATTAAAAAATAAGTACAACTAAGGCAAAATAAATAAGAAATTAAAAAAATATATTTTTCAGCTAAAATTTGATAATAGTTGTCATTTACAACCTAATTCAAGTACTATTTAAACTAAAAATATTCTTCCGAATGGCCTATAGAAGGTTTCTTTTGGCCTGTAGAATCATCCCCTAGAGTATTGACTATCAATAGAGTAATAGGTATCCACTCTGTATAATAGGATGGATCGTATCCGCAATTTGCTGGTTCAAATATCCAAACTCACATCGCATCCGTCCGTAATCCAAGGGGGCTAACTACCATTGCGGGGAGGGGGGGGCGCCTTGCGTGACGGTGACAAGGTAAGGGGTGCCTCATGTTCATTGGTCGCTGTCCGGCGCAAGCGCAGTACCACCATATGTACCGTTGCCATAGTGTCCAAAGTGTCCATAGCGTTGCATAGCGTCTTGAGTTCTGATAGCATCCGTAGTGTTCTTAAACGTTTTGAGTTAAGGGGCAACATACACCTAGATATATAAAAAAAATCGATTTTTCAAAAATATTCTTATTCGATTGTATATCCATTTATCTGTGCTCTGTGAAAGTTTGAGTGGAAAATTCGTAAAATTGACGAAGTTACGCCTATGGGAGCCCGCAGCCGTGTCTCCCCTTGCGCGCAGGTATACGGTCACTGGACAATAGTATTGTACGCTTGAACTATTGGAAGTTCCCATGGGTTTCGTAGGTATAGCGGCTCTCTATTCATTGTAGTATACTCAATTTATACCTGCTTACGCCGGTTTTGCTGGTCAGGGAACTAAAACTCCTCGTTTCAAATCATTTCCATTCGGTCGCTTGAGCTGAGCAGTTCGTTTGGTACTGAGTGAGTGTCATTCGCCGTGTTTGCGAGAAAAGTGAAAAATGAAAGGATCTCGTGAATTGCTGCGATCTGGAGCGTACAGGAAGGATAGGAAGAAGAAGAAGATTGCACCGAGAAATCGGTACGAAACAGAACGAGAAGAAATGAGCGCAAGTACTTCGGCGAGGAAGCTAAGTTCGGGAAGTAATATACCCATACCCGAGGAGGATAGCATTGGCTACCGAATTTTAAACTTTTCAACAGTATTTGCAGCTATTTCGCAAAGTGTCAAGTGCAAGAATTGTGACAGCGATATACAGTTTAAGTGCGAAAGCACTCGCGGACTCGGATTTAAAGTGGTGGTTGTGTGTCCAGAATGCAGTCCTGTCTCAATCCTATCCTGTCCATGTATTGGTAGTGCATACGAGGTTAACAGACGATTTTTTTATGCACTACGCCTATTAGGAATCGGCCTAAATGGAGCAAAAAAATTTTGTGGTTTAATGGACTTGCCTCCTCCCGTTGAACAAAGTTCATACGATAAAATAGTAAGTAATATACATGCAGCTTCTTCAACGGTATGTCAATTATCGTGTATGAACGCCGTAAAAGAAGAACGACAATTAACAACCGAAAAAAATCTGGATTCTAATAAGCTCACCGTCTCTGGAGATGGAACTTGAAAGAAGCGCGGATTCACATCATTATTTGGTGTGTCGACGCTTATTGGATGGCTCAGCGGAAAAGTTCTTGACATTTATGTAAAATCAAGTTTTTGCAAATCGTGCGAGTATTGGACATCAAAAATTAATACTGCTGAGTATGAAGAGTGGAAAATGGAGCACGAAGAAACTTGTTCCATTAATCACAAAGGATCGGCGGGAAAAATGGAAGTAGAATCCATGAAAGAAATGTTTTCCAGATCTGTGGAACGTTACAATGTGATGTACACAAACTACATCGGCGACGGCGATTCTAAAACTTACAAAGGACTGCTCGATTTGAAACCATATGGAGATGTGGAAGTGAGAAAAAAGGAGTGTATTGGGCATGAGAGTATTGGGCACGTTCAGAAACGAATGGGTTCAAGGCTGAGGCAATGTGTAAAAAAAAATAAAGGCATCGGTGGCAGAAATAAATTAACGGGAAAGTTAATTGACAAATTAACAATTTATTATGGTTTAGCCATAAGGAGGAACACCACTTCCGTAGAAGAGATGGAGAAAGCAATTTGGGCAACATTCAATCATTACAGCTCAACCGATACAGAGCCAAATCATAAATTTTGCCCCCCAGGGACCGACTCTTGGTGTGGTTGGCAGAAAGCAAAAGCAGACGGAAACCTGCATTTATATCACCATCAATACACACTTCCTCCCAATGTTTTAAGTGCACTGAAACCAATTTACACGGATCTAAGTACTAAAACATTATTAGAGCGCTGTCTAGGGGGATATAATCAAAACAATAATGAGAGCCTAAACAATTTAATTTGGAGAATATCGCCAAAAGAAGTTCATTGTGGCTTAAGTATTGTGGAGATTGCTGCAAATATTGCAGTGTGCAGTTTTAACGATGGGACATCGTCTTTGCTGCAAATAATGGAAACAATGAACGTTAAATGTGGATCAAATGCCCATCGGTGGGCTGCCGCTGAGGACAGCCGACGACTAAGCGTGGCGGAACGCGCAGCTGCAACGGCAACAAAAGAGTCCAGGACACAACGAAAACGAGCCAGAAGGGATGAAATGGAGGCGTCAACGTCTCAAGAAGGTGAATTTTATGGTCCAGGCATTGATGATTCAATGTAAGTATGAAAACTTATATTTATGCCAATTTTACGTACGCTAAAAACTTTAAACGCGTTTTTCTCAAAACGATGTTTTTCAAAACGGTAACCATTATATCTG
Organism: Andrena chrysosceles; assembly: GCA_963855975.1. Lineage (NCBI taxonomy): Eukaryota > Metazoa > Arthropoda > Insecta > Hymenoptera > Andrenidae > Andrena > Andrena chrysosceles. The sequence goes on along the minus strand of OY979769.1, from coordinate 18,626,103 downwards.
AAAAACTACTAAACCGATTTACTTGAAATTTTATACAGGCATTCTAGATATAAGTATCTAGTTTTTCACGTAGGATTTTGTTTCTAAATACAATAGTTTACTTTTTATAAATTAAAGACTCTCATATTTACCACTTAAAAATCGACTTTTATGAATAAATATCTCCAATTCTGCAAAAAATTGAAAAAACAAAAATCGGCTACGACAAGTACTAGTTTTTTTCGTCTCCTTTAGGAAGAATTTTTTCTTTTTTGTTTCAGATAAAAAAGAACCAAGTTACACCGGTTACCGCAGATACCGTCATTGGAAAATCGTTCTGCAGAAATGGCCACCCTGCTGTTCATATTAAATATTTCTTATTCAAAATTTAGTATTTTATAGACAGAAATATAGCATTTCCAATGTACTTAATGTTTTTTTAATAGAAGCATCTATTGAGCCACAAAAAAATCCGAAAATCCAGCCTACATTCCTACCTCCTAGGTGTATGTTGCCCCTTAATTAATGTGAAAAACCGTGGAAGATTAATACAGCCGTCAGCCCAAGTCATTACGATTTACCGCAAGTGCGAAAGTGAAATTCGGGGTGCCATTTATTCAGACGCAATGTTTAGACAGCAATCGATTCAATCCCATTTATCAAATGCAGTACTAGGAGAATTTATTAATACTGATGTATTTAAAAATTTACAAGAACATACACATGACCATTCATGGAAAACCATGTAGTTCATTTAACACGTGCCATAATAAAAAATATATTAATATAAGACCACACTATATTGGGTTAATTAGCATAGATAAATATAATAGCCAACGACATTTTTTAAATAAAATTACACTTTTTAGGGGATAATGATAGAAATGTATCACATTACATGTATTTGATAATAAGTATAGTAATAAGTATGTATTGATAATTTGTAATGTTTAATTTCATACAAGTAATAAATTATTTTGAATCGTATTTCTGTTTTAATTCATCTGAAATATTCTAATAATTGAAGATGCATATTTCTCTTCAATTTTCATTATATTCAAATTCATAAATAATCACTTTTTAGTATTAACTTAGACATTTGCATTAATCTGTGGTTAATTGTTTTTCATAATTATCGGTACAGAGCATGCGCAGCAATGCAACCAATCACCTCCGGGTACCCCTGGGTTGCCCTGGGTGGGGACCCGTCCTTCAATTAGGCTTCGCGTCCCTCCTCCATAAGCTAGCCTTACCCTCCGTCCCTATAATCCTATGTCCATGTCGTATTCATGTTTTAGGATGAATTCCAACGGCGCGTGACACGTCGAACCTGCCCCCAACTAATACTAATACCCGGGACAAGTTAGAAGATGGAATGCGTTTTGTCGGAATAAGTCGACAGAAATACTGAAAGTTTTTTATTTATATCTCGGAAACTAATAAATACCCGAAGCTACAATTTTAGGTTAGTGTCCATACACCCTCTCCACTCCACCCCCCTCAAACCTCGTGTACATCCGACGCCGGGGCCATTCGAAAGTGCAGCCTAAAATAATTACAATTTCGCACCGCAGTCCTTATGAAAATAATTTTTCCTTCAACTTGCTGTACTCTAGAATCATAAAATGCTGGCATGTGCTTGTTTTCCACTGAGCCTCTCAAGGTGGGTCTTTACCTGCGTTCGCAAACTGTTCACGAATAGTGTGGGAACTGAATTTCCTAGGAATCGTCTGTTCGCGAACTGATCGCTAGTGAGGACAAACCTTCAATTGTCAAAGCAACCTCTGAACTATTTGAATAAAGTATTGTATTGTGTTACTTAAATTGTGTTATAGCGTTATAACGTGAATAAGTAAACATGGTTAACGAGAAGGACGTGTATAGTTGTGGCAGCTTCGTCTCTTCCACCACGTTCTTTCTCTTCAGTACTTTTCTTTCCCTACGTTTTTAACTTTCACATTTCTAAATTCTCTTACTGTTTACAACTTCCTGCCTATTCTTCTATAGTTTGTTTCTCGAGGTTTTCGCCTGGGCCTGGCATGGCCTTCGACAAGAACATCTGGCGACCAGTCCCGCGCGAGCCCAAGCCGAGACGTTTCTCGCGTAGCTTTTTCTTTTACCGATCTTAGCATTTCTTCAGTTTTCTGTCTTGCTCTTTTTCTATTGCTTTCCTTCACTTCTTCCACCACTGGTTAAGGGTACGGTTTGCGAGGAGACAGTCAGTCGGTATCGAGCAGTTCCTGTGTACACTTGCCGATGACCTCATGCTAGTCTCTGGTTATATCGTCGCAATTATTGTATTAAATAAATTTAGTGTGGTGTTGGACACAGTCCTACATTATTTTACTACGTACCACCTCATAGTAAATTGTGTTAAAGAAACAATTTGATTCATTTAACTTCCAATACAAGGTATCGCCTTCACATTCTCAGTCTACCAGTATCTTTGTCACTACTTATTGTTTTATCGTCTTTCTGAGTAAAAGAGGTGTTTTGTTCTGATCATCCATGACATCCTTAATATATCAACGATAATGTATCAAAGAAAATATAAGGAAAACCTGGTAAAATTTTATTTCTCCTTAGGATTGCGTTGTCCATACCATCAGCAACAATGGAAGAGTTAAAGATGGAAGGTGCAACACCGTTCTCGCGATGTAGTATGTACGACGTAAACTACAAGGAAAAACTGGAGAATGGTATTAGAATAGCGGATCCATCTTGGCCTGTTAAATCGTGTCAACACGGATGGACATTCAATCTCACTATGATACCGTATAAATCTATTGCCGTGGAGGTGAGTAGATTCAATGTATTTCTCGTACGATTATATTGTAAAATTGTGCCAGAGTGCTATTGTTATTCACAATTGAGTGGAAAACTTGGAGGTTCTTCTTTACATGGTATATACCGTATTAAAGTTCGAATTAAACCCAAACAACAAATTTGTTGTTTAGGCAGGAACATTATGATTCTTCGTTGAAGAACAGATAATGTAGCACGGGAGTTTCAGGTCCTGTGTGCAGAGAGAAAGAGAGAGAGAGAGAGAGAGAGAGAGAGAGGAAAGGGGGAGGTATAACTAATTGGACGGATGAATAGTCATTTTACGAACGCGATAGCGAACTGACATAATTGTGAAATAAAGTGTAGAGAAGCTCATAGACTCCTGACAGTTTAAATTGCTACAATAAAAGATGTAGGATACGTTATTCTGGTTGGTGGTTCAGTTTCGAGGAGATTGAAAATAATATACAACTTTGTTACGAGGTTGTTCAGCGTTCAAAAAACCACTATGTATGTACAATAATTTCTCGATAGAAAGAACTCACTCCGGGCCATCTCGGTCCTTAGAGTATTGTGGGGCAAGAGTGCGCACTTAAAATTTAGACTGCTCTAACATCTTTGGTATTACACTGATAGTCATATCACTTTGTGAGAAATAACTACTATCCCTTATTATTCGATAGAGGGTGACTTCATGTAAATTTACCTGTCACAACTTATATAAAATGAATATTTCCCAAATGTGTCAAATGCGAACTTTTACCCGATATGTGGGACAAAAGTTCGCATGTTATGGGATAAAAGAACGCAACGAGAAATATCCACAGAAGTGTTTTATTTTCCTGCATAAGTACATAGTTGGGGTTATTCCCAATTCTGCAGCGATTTTTCTTTATGAAAGTCCTGCTTCTAGTTTGTCTCGAGCGATCTGAAGCATCTCCTCACTAATTGGTTTTCGGCCGGTTGTCCTCTTATAAGTTCTAACAATAAATGAATAAGACAATAAAATAAAGTCATATTTTTTTAATCAAAAAGTTAATAAAAAACGTATTTTTGAAAAATATTGCGGATTAAAAATTAATAAAAAAACCAAAAGCCGATATCGCATGCGAACTCTTGCCCCACTGCAGGCCTTCCCAAGTAGGGGAAATCTGCTCCTGGAACACATGTTTCGGTTCTCCTTCCAACGCTGCGCCCTCAGCTAAGGTGGGACGATTCCTACTGGCCTCTCTCTCTGCTTCCTAGCGGCGTTACTGTCTCCTCTGAGAGAGGGAGTGTTGGAGGGAGAACCGAAACATGTGTTCCAGGAGCAGATTTCCCCTACTTGGGAAGGCCTGCCCCACTGCATTGTGCGAACTTTTGCCCCCACAGCTACTTTTACATTGTTTAATCAATCCTGTTATGTGTGAGAAGAATTTAAAACTACTATTAGCACTTTTGAATACAAGAATTTCAGTTCTTTCAGTCGGCAAATGAATTAAAATATTTACTGATCGATTTATAGCAGCGCTGTTCAAGGTCGCTTACGCGTAAGCCCGGGGTTCTCCCACTCTCGTCCGCGTTGTCAGGGATACCGCGCGACGCTAAAGAGGCGACCATGACAGACCAGCGCGTCCGTCGTCGAGCGAGTTCGGACGCCCGATACGACATGTGTATTAGTGACACGCACCGTCACAGCCAGCCAATGCTACTACTTCCCGCGAATTTCGGATTATTCGTCATTTGTTTAACGTCGGAGGAGGTCAACATGGGCGAAGACGCTAGCCCGTCATGGCCTTCTTAGCGTCGCGAGAGAAAGATTGGAAGGGGAAGCTGGCGCGTGAGGGGCCCCTACGCTGGCCAGCGCTGATTTATAGGAATAATATTGATTCCTAAAAATGAGAATATTACTTCAGAACTAACGAATTCAGTACTTACCGCATTGTACGATAATAAAACGAAGCACAGCTACACAATTCGACACTGGTGACTCTACCTTGATTGACAATTAACTGTGAATCACCATTGGCAACTGCTACAACTGAAACCATGAAATCCGTATGGCGCGAACTCTTACCCGCTGCGAACTTTTACCTATCTTTACTCTATATTGTGTGTAGTGTTACGTCCCTGCTTATTATTCGGGGCCGCGATTTTTGGGAGTTTATAATTTTTATCCGCTTTCGAGCAAATCCTGGGATTTTATGCTCTGGGTTAGTTGAGCGCGTGGTTTCATGTAATTAACGTTGGATATATGTACTGCCTACTTTTCACTGGTCGATCGGGACGAGTCGCCAAGGGATGGGAACCTCCGATACGCCGTCGATCTCAGCTACTAGGCCTTGTTTGGGTGGAACCCAGGGGCCCGCTTCTATCGGCCTTCCAAAGGATTGGTGAGGGTTATTAATCGTAATCACCGGCCGCGTCGGAACTCCCAATAATATAGATTCCGCTGGCGCGTTCTTGAACGCTAGAGCCAATTTTCGTAATTGGTATTTTCGACCCGCTCGGTGACCTCTAGGCATCGTCACCTTTTATTTAGGGAATTGATTTAATTATGGTTTCTTTCCATTCGGGGATCATGGTTCACGACTAATTTCCAGTGACACCGTGGGCGGCTGTCCTGCTTACAGATGTCACTTTCGACAGACGCAAAACACGATCACGTATTAAACAATTTCGATCGGTTAATAACCGTTTTTAGGGATTAATAACGCGGATCGCTTTTTGCAACCACTGTTTGGTGACACCGTAGGCGGCTGTCCTGCTTATAAGCGTCACCGTTGGTGGAAACAAATTGCAATCATTTAAGAAACATTTAACGATAGCTATTAATCGCAGAAATCGCATTTTACACCCAATACCCGATGACACCGTGGGCGGCTGTCCTGCTTATAAGTGTCATCTTCGACGAGTGCAAATCACGATTAATCTTTATTCATATTTTCCGATTTATAAAAACTATTATACGAAAAAGGTGTCAATGCCTGAGGTAAGGAATCGGAACACTGAGGTAAAACTTTCGTAATGTTTATAACACTCACTTTCGAAATGTTTATAACTCTTTTATTTATCACTTTGTTTTTTATACTGGTTGGTTATAACAATTGACTGTAGTAGTATGTTAATTAATGAACATAGTAATAGCGCTCCGCGGGTGGTCAGTCCCTTTTTATAGGGCAGTCGGTCACTCCTTGTGGTGGGAGACCCCATCCCACAGCCTCCACCTGGAATCTTCCAGGAAGAATCTTCCCATCGCTCTATTCTGTGAGTTTTGTTTACTACTTAGGCACGTTCGATTTTAGCTGATTCCCAGCAGCGACGATAGCAAGATTCTTACATTCATTCGCATTTGATTTATATGTTATGCGTTTACAATATTTTCCGTACGATCGGTTTCGTACAGCTTATTTACTAAGGGATGAAGTTAAACATATTATTTTGGAGATTTGTTTGCGGGAATAACGGGAGGGCAATCTTCTGGCGAGGACCAGGGGCACAGCTCCGCGAAGGTGGTGTCGTCTCCACTGGTTGATATGGGTCTCTGTACCACGCTGGACATCAGCTGGTGTTGACTGGGCCTTCCTGGTGTTTGTGCGGTCAACTACCTGGTATACAGCTGATTATCTGCCACCTCCTCGATCTGGCTGTCCTGCTCGCTGCCGTCCGTATATTTCTTCCCTTGATCTCTTCTTTTCGTTGTTTATTATAATAATGCCTTTTCGGCGATACGTTGTATAAGTTTTATATAGGTTTTTCATACGAGGTACAACAATAATACCCCAGAGTACGAAATAGTAAATATTATGATTTTAAAAGATTAATTAATATTAGACTCCACGTCGCGGGACGTGACAGTAGACTAAAGATGTACCGACTAAAGTCGTGTTCAGATATATTGGCCGGTGAGTGTCGTTGTTTAGTTATGGCGCGCGGGGGAGTGCGGCGGAGGGAAACATGGGCGCGGCCGGGAGCGGGTAGTGGAAGACCGACTGCACGCGCACGAGCCGCGGAGAGGGGGAAGCCGCGATGATGGAGGGGATCAGTCCGGGACGAGCCGCCGCGAAGACCTGACCAGACCTGGCCCCTCTGAAAAAATTTCTGGGGGGCGGGTCTTATCTGAAAAATCTTTTTCAGACTCGATCCACCCCCTGAAATTTTTTCCAACCCCCGATCCACCCCCCGATCCACCCCCGAGAACTTGTTCAGACCGGGCCCACCCCCAAATTTTTTCCAAACCATTATGCGACATTCAGACATTTATTTCCAATGCAGAGAAATAATAATTTTTAATCAATGATTCAGCGAACCATTATGTAGAAAACAAACATATTTTTTCAAGCAAATATGCAGCAAGCATTCTAAAGTTTTTAAAGCTAAGAGTATTTCGAACGCCGCAACGTATCGCGCGATTACGCGAAATTTGATTGCTCTGGAGCAGCCGCGTGCGATGATACCTACCATTTGGCGGCGCGAAGAAGGCTCGAACGAAATAGAATTAAGGTAAATGTCCCAATTAGCGACCCTGTAAGATCTATGCGCACGTTCTAACATATTTACATGTTAAAAATAATTATCGCAGTTACTCATTAATAGCCTATCATATGGCTGGTTCTTTTCCAGTATGAAAAAGGCCCCCTTTTATGATGAAATTGTTCGAATATAATTATTAATAATAAATATATTATATGGTGCACGTGTACCTATTTTTGACCATCAATTCTCTCTTCGTCCCAAATAGTGACTTATTTCGGACCGTATCATAGACTCGTACATAATGCGTGGAATTTCCTAACTACTAACTGTAGTATTACGATATTTTTCCGTTATATTTATAAAGAAGTGTCGTTTTGGTATGCCATATTATTTGCTCACACTTTTAATGTGTGTTGTTGTAATGTAACTGTTGTTGCGAATAGTTTTTTCGTTGATTATACTCTTTATTAGACATCTTCACTTTTTGGGGTTACGATGCAAATTGACATAACGCAAGATGGAAATATGACATAGCATCTCGTGTCAATAATAGGAATTCATACATTTTACGAGTACCGATTATTGACCCCCATAATTATTATGAATTTAATAAAAAATTCGATGCAATTTTTTTAAATAATGAAATTACAATTATTTTTTAACTTATGTGAATATATTTTTCTTACATTAATATACTCAGGCAAGAAATACTTAATACTTAAAAGTTGGTCGTTCTTAAGTTCGCTAACAAGAAACTTTTTCACGGATTTTTATGTGACACACATGAACAAATTTATTAATTAATAAATTACGTAATTATACGTTATGATATGCATCAGCGAAACTATCAGCAAGATACTTTGAATATTCACGAATCGAATTCAATACTTTTATCCCCAGTTCCGAACAGAACAAAATCATATTTAAGTATAAAGGATAAAGTGTCACTAATTGGGACTGGGTCGCTAATTGGGACATTTACCTTATGCGACGTCAGCAAATATTAAAATTATGTGGCGAAAGGAGAAGGAAGACGGATAAGTAAAGAGAGAAATAATATGTTTTAGAAATTTATTTAAAATTAAAAGAATATAATTTAACAATAAGTTATAAACTATCGACCGTATTCTTTAAATATAAATGCTATCGGCGCACAGGTTCGGTCCACAAACAACTATCTTAATTAATCACTAACACATTTGCTTTAATTAACTGAAAATTTTCCAACGTTTCGGTCTGACTTTAGACCCTTATCAAGGAAAGTGATAAAATTTCAGAAAAATAACGCGAGTGAAATTTATCCGGTCGGAACGTTAAAACACGTCCGATACCGAGAGCCGGTGGAATAGTGACTGAAGTAAACATAGGACAAAGCCAACGATCATCTCGAAGGTGAACACAGCCGTTTAGACGCAGAGACCGTTAAATATTTTGAAAACATCGATTCTCAAACCCTCAAGTCACATAATAAAATCAAAATTAATAAAGGAATAATTGGAGCAATACATCATAGGACATTACTTATTCAGTAATGTTGCGTAATATTCTTGTAGTTTAGGCGTTTCATACCTAAGATTTACGCTGGGTTGTTTAATCATATGTAATGTCTCCAAAAGAATCCTCCGGTTCAAATTAGTCTCTCTGTCGACAACTTTAACGTTATCGAAGTCAAATCTGTGATCAAACTCCAGCGAATGCTTGGTCAAAGCAGTGTGTTGAAGGGGAGATGAAAAAATATTTCTTTTGTGTTCACAAACGCGTCTTTCCAAAAGTCTCGAAGTTTGTCCTATATAAACCTGGTTACATCCCATGCAAGGGATAGAATATACAATGTTGGAGTTTTTAACTAAAGGTATTTTATCCTTGATTGAAGGGAATAATTGCTTAGTGTAAAACGGTAATTTAAAAATCGTGTGTATTCCAGCTTTCCTGAAAATTCTTCTGATATCATTTGATATGTTGTTACAAAAAGGTAACACTGTTGTGTTACCTTTTGGAGACATTACATATGATTAAACAACCCAGCGTAAATCTTAGGTATGAAACGCCTAAAATACAAGAATATTACGCAACATTACTGAATAAGTAATGTCCTATGATGTATTGCTCCAATTATTCCTTTATTAATTTTGATTTTATTATGTGACTTGAGGGTTTGAGAATCGATGTTTTCAAAATATTTAACGGTCTCTGCGTCTAAACGGCTGTGTTCACCTTCGAGATGATCGTTGGCTTTGTCCTATGTTTACTTCAGTCACTATTCCACCGGCTCTCGGTATCGGACGTGTTTTAACGTTCCGACCGGATAAATTTCACTCGCGTTATTTTTCTGAAATTTTATCACTTTCCTTGATAAGGGTCTAAAGTCAGACCGAAACGTTGGAAAATTTTCAGTTAATTAAAGCAAATGTGTTAGTGATTAATTAAGATAGTTGTTTGTGGACCGAACCTGTGCGCCGATAGCATTTATAATATAATTTAACATTTTTTCTTCCTACGAGCATCAGCTAGAATATCATTGATGGCGCATGTATCCGCATGTAGCGCATAATCCGCATGTAGCGCATAATCCTCACAGTTATGTTCGCTATCACGTATTATTTTAGCAGCACGACGCGCATCTAATGTTTCACAGGCAACATCGCTCTGTTGTAGCACGTTAACAAAAGTTTCAAATTTTACTCTCGCATCTTCTGCAGTTTAATACAACCGCGGATACATATACTCTATACATAGCTGAAGACTAAATAAAAATATTGCTGTGTCCAGTATGAAATACAGTGTATCATCACATTGTGTCATCTTTATAATTGGTGAATCAAAGATCCGAAAAAATTCCAACATTAAATTATCAATCCGCATTGAGTCTGGTTCAGGTAATTGTGCTATTCTTCGATGGTATCACGGCTGTCGAATAGCGCACCCCATGCATGCCATGATAATATGAGATGATTTCCATGATTGTCGCCGAGTAGAACTTCTACATCGACCATATGTCCTACGTCGATTCCAATTTTCAAATATTTGCTACCCATGGATGTTAATGCGTATCTTCTGACCATGATACACGACCCTTGGCGCGGACTAAGAGAACAATCAAAGTTATGAAATCGTCCGCTCGTATGAGGAACAAACATAAATATTTTGAGAAGATGTGAAAATTACACCGTACCGGTCACTATATATATTCTCCCCACATGGAGCTACACCGTCATCTCGCACGATCGGAACGAAACAATCCTCACACCCAGCGAGTATTTCATCAATGGTATACATTTTTTCAGAGCACTATTTGTTCCGTCGAAAGTCACTGATGCTACTGAGCGATTGATTGAATAGCGTCCGGGAACTGGTTTAAATAGAGGTGCAATTGCTTCCCCCCACCACCACCACCACCACCGCATCTTATTCTAAAGCTACCAATTTTTTAAAATGATATCATCGTATGGAGATGCTCGGGGAGGACTCATATTACACACGATCGTGCGATATATTGCGGTGTTAAGATTGAAAATCATTTTAAAAAATTGGTAGCTTTAGAATAAGATGCGGTGGTGGTGGTGGTGGGGGAAGCAACCTCTATTTAAACCAGTTCCCGGACGCTATTCAATCAATCGCTCAGTAGCATCAGTGACTTTCGACGGAACAAATAGTGCTCTGAAAAAATGTATACCATTGATGAAATACTCGCTGGGTGTGAGGATTGTTTCGTTCCGATCGTGCGAGATGACGGTGTAGCTCCATGTGGGGAGAATATATATCGTGACCGGTACGGTGTAATTTTCACATCTTCTCAAAATATTTATGTTTGTTCCTAATACGAGCGAGTACTTTCATAGCTTTGATTGTTCTCTTAGCCCGCGCCAAACGTCACGTATCATGGTCAGAAGATACGCATTAACAACTATGGGTACCAAATATTTGGAAATTGGAATCGACGTAGGTCGTACGGCCGATGTAGAAGTTCTTCTCGGCGACAATCATGGAAATCATCTCATATTATCATGGCATACATGGGGTCTACTATTCGACAACCGTGATAACATCGAAGAATGTGCACGATTACCTGAACCGGACTACATGGGGATTGATAATTTATCGTTGGACTTTTTTCGGATCTCTGATTCGCCAATTATAAAGATGACACATGGTGATGATACAGTGTATTTCACACTGGATACAGCAATATTTTTATTTAGTCTTCAGCCATGTATAGAGTATTTGTATCCGCGGCTGTATCAAACTGCAGAAGATGCGAGTGAAAAATTTGAAACTTTTGTTAACGTGCTACGGCAAGCGATGTTGCCTGCGAAACATTAGATGCTCGTCGTGCTGCTAAAATAATACGTGATAGCAAATACTACGACGAGGAGTATCTTGTAGATTGCGAACTGGTAGCATGCGCCATCAGTGATATTCTAGTTGAAGCTCGTAGGAAGAAAAAATGTTAAATTATATTCTTTTATTTTTAAATAAATTTCTTAAACACATATTCTGTCTCCATTTTATTTACTCGTCTTCCTCCACGCCTCATAATTCTAAGATTTGTAGACACTGCATAAATCTATTTCGTTCTTCGCGCCGCATGTCACATAATTGTTTGGAAAAATATTTGGGGGTGGGTCTAGGTTGTCCCTTCCCTCGGAAAAAATTTCCGGTGGTGGATCGGGGTTTAAAAAAGTTCTCGGGGGTCATTCACTCCCTCTTAAAAGTTTTCGGCGGTGGGTCCGGTCTACGCGGCGGCTCGGCCTGGAGTGATCCCCTCCATCATCGCAGCTTCCCCCACCCCGCGGCTCGTGCGCGCGCAACCGGTTTTCCTCTCCCCGCAGGCCCCGCGCCCATGTTTCCCTCCGCCGCGCTCCCCCGCGCGCCCTCACTTCCCCCCGCCCCCGCGCTCCCCTCAGAGGACCTGGGTTGGAAACCGCCTTACCATACTACTCTGTACGTATATATACTTTAAAAGTATTTACTCATTTATTATTTTTAATGTTATTTCAAGTTACTTATGATTTTTTTGTTTGTTTTTGTGTGTAAGCAAAAATACAGATGTTCTCGATAAAAGTTAATATTTCCAGATTATAATCAATTAGTTTACTGTTAATTTACAAACAAACAGATAAGTATTTCAGCAAAAATAAAATAATGCATATAATGTAAATAGAATAAAAGAGGAGGAATGCGAAGCATTATGATGTGCTGTAATATTTAGTTTTTCTGGTACTTTGTTAAATACATTAATAGAATTTAAGGACAACTTTTGCTGGTTTTTGTAGATTATTGATTATTTCTTAAGGACATAGTCGAATTTCAAAGCCGAGATTTATTTATTTATTTTTTACCTACTACCGAGGAATATCAAAAAGTAATTTCTCAACATTAACATCGGACGTGATTGCTCTATTGGCAATCCTTCGCTGCCCAATGAAGAAGATAGCGATTGAAATGAAGAATATATTGCATAACTTTGTACATATTTATACTATATATTTGTAATAATATTTCCTATCAAGCACCTATAATGCGGACACAATCAGGCAATATTAACTTTTATCGAGAACACCTGTATTTTTACAGGTACACAAAAACAAGCAAAAAATACATTTAAAGTATATATACGTACAGGAAAAAATAATGACAAAAATAATTTTGCTCAGCTAGAATCGCATTCTAAACCACTGTGGGCCGCCAGGCGGTGATCAGCTCTTTATTATTTTTTTTATTATTATTATTAAATCAACGGGAGAACCCTTCAGAATACAAATTTTCACAGATAAGTACAAAATTTACGAGATAACATGAAATAAAATAAAATAAAATACAATAAAACAGAAAACAGAAAAATAGAAAGTAAACAAAACACAACAAACAAAAACAAACATAACACAGTCTACATAAGGCTGTATCACCATAACAGTGATACACAAAAATTAGGCAGGTGGCAGTCGTCTGAACAACTGCTCTCTGAACGACGCGAGGGAGGCAGTGAATAGATCCAAGTCAGCAGGGCACTGGTTTAACTCCTCCATAGCTCTGTTAATGGGATCGGCGGTGTAGTGGTGGTAGTCTGGTACGCACGGTAACAAAAGAGGCCTAGAACGCAGTGACCGTTGCGGAACATAAAAACTAATCAATGAAACAAGCTCTTGGCAGTTTATCTGACCATGGAAAACCTTAAATAGGAATAAAAGATCTGAGCAGACACGGCGGTCACTAAGAGTATTGAGCCTCGTAATTCGCAAGGCTGAACTATAATCATGGTCATTGAACCGCATTGGGCAACCTGATGCCCTCATGGCTAGCCTAAGGAACTTGTGTTGGACCCTTTCAATAGTATTGGCATACAGCTTATGCTTAGGGCTCCAGACAACCGACGCGTATTCAACCTGTGGCCTTACAAGTGCGACATATAACAATTTCAAAGTCCTAATCCTTTTAAAGTGTTTCGCAAAACGGGCGATAAACCCAAGGGTTTTCATTGCCTTGCAAGTGATGCTGCGATAATGATTACGAAAATCAAGACCCGCCGTAAACGTAACACCGAGGTCTAAGACCTCCGCAACCGCAGTTAAGGTGGTATCTCCTAGCATATAGGACGAGGGAATACCATTGACAGTCCTATGGGATCTCAATAACAAACATTTCGAACCTACTGAGATCCGCCTGCAGCAGATCCACATCGGAAGCACCACTAATAGTGCAGAAAATTTTCAAATCGTCCGCATACATTAGGAATTTACTGTGCAGGAAAATTTCACCGAGATCGTTAATAAAGAGAAGGAGCAGGAGAGGACCCAAGTGCGACCCCTGAGGAACACCAGAGGTCACATGGACTGGAATCGATAGCCGATCCCTCACCCTAACAACCTGCACTCGGCCTTCAAGGTAGCTTACGATCCACGAAAGGAGCGGCCCATTAATCCCGATTGAAGCTAATTTATGACGCAGGATATCATGATCCACCGAATCAAATGCCTTCCGGAAGTCGGTGTACACAGTATCAACTTGAAGACCCGCATCCAGTGCAGCAGATACGAAGCAGTGGTATACCGCCAAATTGGTTGTCGTCGACCGCCCAGGAACAAAACCACGTTGTTCGTCGCAAATAACGTTCGTGAGGCAGGGCGTTAGAAGCTCCGTAATAATCTCCTCAAAGATCTTAGGCATGACCGATAATTTGCATATCGGCCTATAATTTCTAACATCGGAGCGGTCGCCCGCCTTGAAAACCGGGGTAACTAAGGTGGTCTTCCAAGCTGACGGGAAAGTCCCCATGGATAATGAGGAGTTAAAAATGTGCCAAAGGGGCCTAGCGAGAGTGAAGCGACACTCCTTTAACAACCGAGGGGGGATTCCGTCATGACCTGGGTCTATCGACACATCCAGCGACTCGAGCTTGGTATAGATTTGACCAATAGTAATGGATAATGAATACACATTTACATCACTATACAAGGGCGGAGCAGGATTCAAGGCAGGCGCCACCCCAGCTTGAGGATTGGCAGCAGTCATGTGCGACGAAGCATAATTATGGTCGAGGTGCACTTTCCCAGGAATTCCATGACCACCACGCTTAGTATTTACAAATTTCCAGAAGTAGGATACATCATCCAATACCGCATTCTCGACGCCATCAATATAAAAACGGTGATCGCGCGCGAGGGCCAGCTTACACTTCGACCGGAGGCTGGAGAAATTTATATAATCGCTAAAGGCGCCAGACCGTTTAAATGCTCTATGCACAATTTTCTTTTGTCGGATCAGAGATCTTAAGCTAGGGGAAAACCACGGCGGGAATGTGGATCGGACCACAGACCTGACCGGAATATAGGCTTCGACTGCCTGATTGATATGGCCATACAACCGCTCAAGGGCCACACTTGGCTCGATGTCCCGAGTCTCCTTATCCCAATCAATAGAGTTAAGATATTCACATATGCTGAGGAAATCACCCCGCTTAAAATCTCTGTATACAAAGTTATCACCACTAAGGTCAGGACATGATGTCAAGCCACTAAACAATGCATACAAAGGTGGGTGGTAAGCGTCAGGTTCAATAAGGGCGTCAATGACTCGGTCAACAGTGACAATAGGTCCAGAGACGAAGATAAGATCAAGCATACCATCAAAATGATTAAAAACCGAGTTAACTTGACTAAGGTTGCAATACCCCGCACAACCAAGGAGGAGGTCAATAGCAGCCGATTCATTTGACGATATACCCGGTCTTCTAAAACACGCTTGAGCCGAGTCATGGAACCATACCGCGTGAGGGAGATTAAAGTCCCCATACAGACAGAAAGTATCTTCACTGTATTTATGAAATAGTTCCGTGACTGTGTCAGTATGACTAGCGTAAAGTGAAGGCTTGGACGCAGGCGGTATATAGACGGCCCCCAGTATTACGTGTTTATTGTTTTGAAGATATGCTCTGACAATAAACTTGTTCGACCTCAGAACAGCTGACTCTAACTAAGCAGGAAGGCATCGAATTTTTGACAGCAATGAGGACACCACCACCTCTTGTACAACAGCTAGTTCGCAGGGATCTATCACACCTATAAACCGTATAGTTCCGCAACCCAAGTTCGTTTGAAGATATCGCAGACGTAAGCCAGGTTTCGACAAAAATGATAACATCGTATGACACTGCCGATGTAAGAACACAGTTGATGAGAGTGACTAATTTAGTTCGCAGATCACGGACATTCTGAAAGTAAACTAAAGGGTTCAAATTGAGTCTTTTTGAGAAGAGTCTTTGCGTGATCTACTCGGCACGATCTTGGGAACACCACGAATATATCGGATTGTCATGTGGGTCTCTCTATGCTCGTGCAGAACCCGGAGCTTATCCCTGAGCTGCGAAAGGGTCCCACGTTGTTGCCTGGTCTTGTCGTCTGAGATTTTATAAGGGCCTTTGTACCGATGCTTACTTTGGAGGATCTTCTTAACTTCAGCGGCGGAGTCGAGTCGGTCACAAAGAGGCCTACAGGGCGACTTGCCCGGTTTACCGAGGCGATGAACAACCAGAGCCTGGGTTCCAAGGGGGCAAATCTCGCTTAGAGCACCGCGAGCAGCTTCCACCACCGCAGCTCTAATAAGTTCGGCCGAGGATTCATGAGGCTCCGGCATACCGAAAATAATAATGTTTTTAGACCTCAGCTCCCTGTCGTTCAACTCCTCAAAGACGTCATCGGTTGAGGATGTGGGCAGCTGTTCAGCAGAGATGACCGGGCTCTCTTCAATGGCCTTGACGCGCTCGGACAGCGAAACAATATCCGACCTCATAACACCCAGATCAGTTTTGATGCTTGTTAAGATGTCCTCACGAAAAGCAGCTAGCTTCAAATCCATAAGATCTCCCACTCAAATCCATAAGATCGCCCAATGTCCCTGATTACATCGGCTGTAGGCAAGGCAGAGAGCGACTGGAGTGTGTCCGTTGGTATAGCGGCCACTGATTGTGCGGCAAAGCCATGGGCTGACTAATGACAGTTTGAGTCGTTGGGGAACCGGCACGGCAATTCAAAAGACTCTTCTCGAACCAAGGATGACCCGAACGACTGAGGCATGTGGGTCCAGGATGGCAGGTCACCCTGCATCCTGGGCAGATAACTGGGTTTGCCACATAGGCCGAACAACCCTTACATTTCTTAGAACCGGCAGACATTTCAAACACTGGCAGTCAACAGTCACGTCAGAATCCGTCAAAATCCCAGCACAGAACTACTTGTTTAGTAAGAATTAGATGGCTCCTGTCCAGATTATGCGTTAAGGCTTTGCAAAAATTATAAAATCAACACGTCACAGGGTTCTAAGACTGCACCAGAATAACGGTCCAACTGGCTTCACAGTCACACAATACACAGGCACGTGTTAACGCTCGCGTAAACAAAACAGACAACCTGTCACCTCGGCGACTGAGTACAGACTGACAGACAGCTCTCTCCCCCGCCCCCTTCCTCACATCTCTGGGTTTCCCGACCTTAACATCCGCAAACCTTTTCACTGTTTTCGAAAAGGATTTTTCGAGAACTATAAACATTTTATGGTACGTAGCAATGAAAGTATGAATTCATCAAACAAACGGACGTAATCTTTCAAGCTTTAGAAGAACAGTATTTTCGATTATAGCTTCATATCGTAAAAGTACCTACCTGAGTCATTATTAGCTTTAATGGCATGTCGGCTTGCTTTTTATGAGCTTACAACCCGTAATGCTAGTTTATGTGGATCATGGAAGTTTTCCGCGCTATCCAGGCTATTGGACCCGCACCTTCGGGTGACCCAGTAATATGGGCAATCAGGATGCGTTGAAACAATGAAGTATACTAACCGCTGTCCGGAGAAATTCAGGGGAATTCAAAGGAGAAATTCAGGGAGGCGGTGGCAGGGATAGGGGTGAGGAGAGACGAGGGTAGGAATCCAGGAGTAGAAGAGGAGATTACAGAGGGAAGGAACAAAATAAGGGCAGCACTTAAGGCGAGTGGCGGAGAAGAGAAGAGAAAATGGAGAGGATGGTGGGACGAAGAATGTGCGGAGGCAAAGAGAAGCACAAGATTAGCGCTGAGGAGATGGCGAAGGTGTGGAGGTGAGGCAGCGGAGTACAAAGAGGAAAAGAGAAAGTATCAAAGAAAATGCGAAGAGAAGAAAAAAGAAGAAGCAGAGAAGTATGTAAAAGAGGCAGAGCAGGCGAAAAATGAGCGGGAGGTATGGGAGGTGGTGAATAGAGGGAGGAAAAGAAGAAAGAGGGTGAACGAGGAGATAGAAATGGAAGAGTGGAAGGAATATTTTTTGAGGATACTGGGGGGAGTAGAAGGAAGAGTGGTGGCGGTGAATGAGAAAAAGCGGGAAATAGAGACAGAGGAGATGATAAAACTGGAAGAGGTGGTAAAAATAGTAAGGAAATTGAAAAACGGAAAAGCGATGGGGCATGACGAAGTGCCGAACGAAGTATGGAAGTACGGAGGGTTGCAAGTGCACGAGTGGTTATGGAAAGTGATAGGTAGGATATGGAGAGGAGAGGGATGGCCGGAGGAATGGAATGAAGGGCTAATAGTGCCAATAATTATATATAATAAATACAGTGCAGGAGTATAGAGGGGTGACCATAATGGACACAATGTATAAAGTATATGCGTCGATAATCGCGGAAAGATTGGAAAGGGAAATGGAAGCAGGGCAAATGATCCCAGAAAATCAGACAGGATTCAGGAGGGGAAGAGGGACGTTGGACAACGTGTATGTCCTGAATTTCATAATAAACAGAGGAATAGCGAAGAAGAAAGGAAAGATAGTGGCGCTGTTCGTAGACCTAAAGGCCGCATTCGGCACGGTGGATAGAGGGGTATTGTGGAAGGCCATGGAGGAGAGAGGAGTAAGTGAAGGTATAAGGATGTGAATAGAGGAAATATACAGGGAAACAAGAAGTAGGGTGAGGGTGGACGAGGAAGTGGGAGATTGTTTTTGGACAGTGAGAGGAGTACGACAAGGATGCCCACTGAGCTCGTATTTGTTCAATCTGTTAACGGCGGACATGGAGGAAGATTTGGAAAGAGGAGGATGGGGAGGAATAAAGGTAGGGAACGAAAAAATAAGGTCATTAGCGTACGCTGACGATATAGTGCTGCTAGCGGAAGAGGAAGGGGAGATGCTGGGAATGATAAAAAGGCTGGAGAGATACTTGGATAGGAAGAAGCTAGTGCTAAATGTAGAGAAAACCAAGATAATGAGGCTATCGAAGGGAGGAGGAAGAAAAAAGAAGGTTTGTTGGAAGTGGAAAGGAAAGGAAATAGAAGAGGTGAACAAATATACGTACCTGGGGTATGAGATAGGAAGGAATGGAGCGCAGGACGGGCATGTTAAGGAAAGAGCAAGAAAAACAGCAGTTGCGATGAGACAGGTGTGGGGAATCGGGGAAAGGAAGTGGGTAAAGGACGTCAGAAGAAGATTAAGGCTGTTTGACGCTTTGGTATGGACGGTGGCGAGCTACGGGGTGGAAATATGGGGATGGAGGGAAAGAAAGGTAATAGAGGCACTGCAAGATAAATATATAAGGTGGGTACTAGGAGTGGAGTGGAGGACACCAGGGTACATGGTAAAGAAAGAAGTAGAGAGGGTAAAGATGAGGACAACAGCGGGAAGAAGGGCGTGGAATTTCGAAATAAGACTAGAAGAAGGAGGAGGAAGTGGGTGGGCGAGGAAATGCTGGGAGGAAGTGAAAAAGAGGGAATGTAGAAGTGGGAAGTTGTCAGAGTGGGAAGAGGAAAGGAGGGGATATTTCAAGGAACTAGGGTTAAAAATGGAGGAAGTGAGGGAGTTAAGGAAAGAAGGAAGGGAAGGATATGAAGAAGTGGAGCGAAGGGATAGAGAGAAACAAGAGAAACAGACATGGGAAAGGATAGGGAAATCAAGGTTTAATAAATGGTATAAGTGGGTGAGGGGAGAGGGATTACCTAAGTATCTGGACAAGGGCTGGGATGAAAAAAGGTGGAGAAGAATTGCGAAGTACAGACTGGGGAATGGAATGGCTGAGGCGAGATACTGGGAGTGTGAAGAGGAGAGAATGTGCAGAGTATGTGGAAGTGAAGAAGAGACATGGGAGCATGTATGGGAAAGGTGCGGAGGGGAAGGAGAAGGTAGCTGGCAAGAAAATGTAAGGAGGATACTAGGCGAAGAAGGGGAGGGGGAGAGCTGGATAAGGAAGCTGGAGGAGATCAGAGGGGGGCAGGGGGTAGAGGAGGAAGGAACATGAAGAAAGTGACAGGAGATGAATGAAAGAGATGGGAAAGGAAACGGTAGTGGAAAGGAAAGGAGAAGGAGAGGGGTCGTAGAGGGACGGGAGAGGAAGAGAGAGTGAAAGGAGGAAAGAGGATGCGGAAACGGAAGGACGAAAACGAATGGACGAATTAGTAATAAATGAGTAGGAAAGGTAGAATTAAGGATAGAGATACGGAAAAAGACGAGAGCGAGAGAGGGCGAGCGACGGCAAGCGATGAGGAGCGGGGGAGGCGAGAGAGGGCGAGCGAAGGCGAGTAAAAGCGAACAGAGGCGACCGAGAGCGAACAAAGGCGAATAAAAGTATGCAAAGACGAGAGAGGGTACACAAAAAGCGAGAGAGGAAGTGAGGAAAGCGAAAGAGATGTGGAGAGGCGTAGGAAAACCATTAGAAAAGGTGTGAATATAGGGCCAGCGAGGGGAGAGAAGGCGGAAAAGGCAAAATTGTAAAAATTGTAAAATATAAAAATGTAAAAATGAAAAAATGTAAAAATGTAAAAATGTAAAAATGTAAAAATGTAAAAATGTAAAAAATGTAAAAATGTAAAAAAGAAAAGGAATGTCAAAAATGTAATAAGAAAAAAAGGTAAAAGATAATATATGTTATAGGTTAGTAATGACGCAGTAATAAGGTAAAACATAAGTAATATAAGAAATGTAAAAATGTAAAAATGTAAATAGAGAAAGTAATTGGAAAGGGGTAAAAAGGTAAAAAGAGCAGGAGGGACCGGAAGTTCTTGTAACCCTACGGGGAACAATAAATATATACTGCTACTACTACTACTAACCGCTGTCCCTTCGAACCGAAAACTTTTACAATTTGGCAAATTCACGTGATCCCCACCCTGAAAACATTTTAGACCTGACTACAATTTTTTAACGTTCCAAGAATCAGTTGCACTTCAGAAACCGTGCGAACATTCGTGGAATCGCTGCGGAACTCATACAAACCTGACCTGTTTGCGCTAGGCGTATACGACATATTTTTACCGCGATCTTCAGTGACTGTGTACTGTGACAAGATGGATAAAACTTGTTTCTCTTGTAGTGCAAATCTTGCAAAACGGCCAAAGAAGAGTTATAGGCAAGCAACTTCGGGACGTTTCTATTGCGTGCGGTGCTGTAATAAAAGTAATAGACAGGGTGCTCGACAAGGGGAAGCATGTGGCAATGACATCCAAGTGGAAAGAAATGAACCCAATTATTTGAACGTGCCTATTATGCGAGGTCTGCAATCGAATGCTTGTTGCGCCTTTGGATGTAAGGAAAGAATTGGATTGCAACAATTAAGCCGCCAAATATGTGCTCAACTATTTGTTGAGCACCAAGTTTATTACAAATATGGGATGACAAAAGTCTGCGTAAAACATTTCGACGAAGAAGGAGACTTCATTATGCCTGCGTTTGGGATCGTCGAAAATGAGCGGATGTCGTCAGAAATGCATTGCCTGGAAATCGCTGATTTGCTACGAACAATGGCCGAAATGGTGAAGGAAACTCAGCAAAAACTGAATCATTGTCGGTTCAGTGATATGACAAATGGACAACTGTTGTTCCAGACGGGTCTTACTAAACATCAATTCGTTGAATTGACAGAAGTTTTGCCCGCTGCCATGTCCGTTAAAGATCGTACGCAAGCACTGGGTATCTTCCTGGCTCGTCTTCACCGCGGGTATACGTATGAAGAACTTGCTCACCATTATGGATGCACAAGGAAAACAGCAAGTAAATGGTGTCAAATTGTGCGCGGCGAGCTTGCTGGAGATCGATTTGTCGGTAATTTATTAAACATGCATTTACCACGTCCAGACATAATTAATCATAATTCTGGGATGGCAACGGAACTGCTTGATCCAGAAGGCAACAAATTATTTTTAGTACTTGATGGGACATATGCTTTTATAGAAAAATCTAATAACTTCAAACTACAACGCAATACATATAGTGAACACAAACACCGCAACCTCGTGAAGCCATTTATGACAATCTTTAGCAATGATTATATTGCTAACGTTTTCGGGCCTTACGATGGGAAAATCAATGACGCAACCATAATGAAAGATTTATTGGAACAAGAAGAACATTGGGTTAACTTCCGAGAAAACGACGTGTTCATTGTTGACCGAGGCTTTCGCGATGCGATAGAAGCAATTAGAAACAAGGGTTTCAATCCATTAATGCCAGCCTTTCCAAATGAACAATGTGGGAAACTCACTACACAATAAGCCAATGATTCGCGAATTGTGACAAAACTTAGATGGGTCGTTGAAGCAGTTAATGGACATATTCGGACGAAGTGGCAAATATTTAACCGCACAATACGGAACACAAACTTGCAATATATAATGAGTGATTGGCGAATTGCTTGCGCATTGTACAATTAGACATTTACCCCCCTGGATTCTGACAGAAGCACTGGATTACAGGATAAAGTAGCTGACAGAATGCTACAAATGCAAAACCATCCGAACACATTGAAAGATCTAGTGGACCGAGAAAATCTCAACCTTAAGACTAAAGATTTTGTAAATATATTAAATACAGATTTGCAGCTTCTAGAACTCACCGTTCAAGACATGATTGTTTATTGTGCCGGCACATACGCCTTAAAAATGTCACAACATTATATAGAGGACAACATGTCTGCAACAGGAGATGTTGCAATTGAAATCGGGCGTCCTGCGCAAGAAAATAATTTGCCTGAAAATGCAGCTCCATTTGACTTCCAGAAGTACGGAATTGACATTAATTACTTACAAGGTAAATTATTGCGTATGCGAATCCGATCTCGGCATAGGAATTCTACAAAATACTTCGTTTATATATTAATTCATCAAGAAAAAACTGGATTAGAAGCAATAATTGG
Organism: Andrena chrysosceles; assembly: GCA_963855975.1. Taxonomy (NCBI): domain Eukaryota; kingdom Metazoa; phylum Arthropoda; class Insecta; order Hymenoptera; family Andrenidae; genus Andrena; species Andrena chrysosceles. The sequence continues at coordinate 18,603,245 of OY979769.1, read as the reverse complement.
GCACTACTGTTCCTGTAAAGTTGGTTCTCGAGTCGTAGGCTGCTGTTCGCACGTGGCTACGATAATTTGGTACGAACATATTAAGCGCATTGATACAAATGCGGATTTAGAAGATACGTACAACGAATTCATCGACGAACAGGACATCAGTAACGACGACGCAGAGGCTAATTCTGACATTGATTTAAATATTTAAGTGGCGGTAAGAGATATTTTATTGGGATTTTATTACTTCAATCGTCTCAAATTCTTTTCCATCAAAATCAAGATAATTTTTATACCTTCCAGGCGTTTTCAAACTGATTCACACTGAAGGGCTTAACGCAGGACTGAAGGAATGAACGTCACGACATACATTTGGCGCTGCAACGTGCTACACTTGCTTACACCCGATGTTCATCCTGTTCTAATAATTGTTTTATAAGGATTGCATCATTAAGCTTCTCATTGTAGGACCCGAAAAACATAAGCAATACAACCATTGCTAAATACTGAGCCGAACCCTTGCATTTTATGCACTGCGCCAAATCTTCGTTGAATAATTCTTTATAAATGATGCATTAAGTGGCTTGTCCATCGAAGCCTAGTTTAAGTTTAGTTTAGTTTAGCCTAATTTTGTTTCATAGTAGCATTTTCAAAGACGCATTCACATAGATCTGCGTCCATTTTCCTTCTTTTCTGTTTAATTTCGGACATTTTTCTGCAGAAAAAGAGCTAGTATTTTATTCAAAATACTTGGCTCTCCGAATTGGTGTTGCTAAACTGAATAAATATGCATAAATTGCATTCAAATCTTTTTCTTTCTTTCTTGTCTCTGTGGTGTCTTGTCTTGTTTTATTTATTAACCAAGACAATTAACATTTTTTCGGAGAGCAGCGCCAAGTATTTTGAATAAAATATTTATTCGTATTAAAATATTGATTTGTATAAAAATATATCTGCTTAATATTATTAAATACATTTTCTTTGTATAAATAGCCATTCTGATAATTTGCTCAATTGTTGTATATCATTACTTTTGTAAAGTTAAATATAGCACATTAATAAATTTATATTAATTTACGACAATGTTTTTAAATGGGATTCTTTTTGATGAGATTATATACTTGGCGCTCTTTTTTGTACCTTTTCTTAAAAAAGGTAATTTTGTGGGGATTTCACACATTTTGTAGTGTTTATTATGACTGGATAATTTTTCCACCCCCTCGAGTGAATTATTAGTATTAAGTGAAATATTATAATGTCATCCAAACTACGCACGCCTGCAAAGCTACAAGACAAGTGGATTGGTGGAATTGGTTTAAATTTGAGTTTTCAGATATGAACCAAACATACAAGAAGCAAACAGAGGATCGAACCTGAATAAAATCGTTTATTTAATATAATGCTATGTCACAATACATTTTTTCTCTAACATAGATCACACAGCATCATCTTCTGCTTCGATTATCTGTAAATATATAAAATCCACATTTTAGTTACAACTTAACGTAGAACATATAGAAATAGAGTGGCCCTTTGCTATAGTAAGTGTAGAGACTACAAAATGTGTCCCAAGGAAGTGAGAGCACAGAAAGTCTGGTTGGAGGAAATTTAAATGCTAATGGTAATTTAGCGAATATGAACAAAGAGATCCAATATTTTTAACGCACAATTTATTGGTGTTGGAATAAAATTAATTTAGTATGTGTATTGGTGAACTGAAATATTGTTAATGGGAAACTAATAAAATTAATGAATAGCGTAGGAACTATTGTGGATTTTAATAAAGTATTATATTCGTAATACTTCAGAGATTTCAAATCTTATGTGAAAATATCTTTCACAAAAGATTAGAAAGTATTGAGGGAGATGCATTTTCAGCGTACTTTCTTCACTAATGTGACTTACTCTACATTGCAAGCAGTAAGGTAAACGTACCGGTTATGGAACGCTTTTCGGCAGGGATATTCAATTATCATGTAATTTAAATAATTAAACGTATTAACTTGGAAACCTTGTACACCATTTGATAGATAAATGTTTTGTGATTACATAATGAGCCATAAAATTGTTATTCATTGTGAGTAAAAAATAATATGTTTAAAAAACTAAAGTAAGGATCTGTACGTGTTATGAAACACCGCTTTCGTACCATGACCCGGTGTTCCAAATTCCGTGTCCCCATTTTGAAACAGTCATTCAAGTTATGGGTTAGATTTTTAGTTTCATATAAAATCTTCTAATTTGGTATACTTACTCTTATATGCTCGATATACTCATATAAATGGAGTTATAGGTATTATTTTAATCGCTCTAATATAATTATAATAATTAAATTAACTGGATATACAGATGCCACGACAATTCTCACATGCGTTTCATAAACGGTACAGACAGCAGAAAGCGGACCGTTAATTTGAAACACTGATTTTTGCGAGTATCGGAAGTAACTTACTTAATTTTTTTTTTAAGTTAATTATTGCATATAAATCGTCATATTTGTAAATTTTGCAAACAGAAATGTTTACAAATGTCAATAAAATTTTCATAATTATTTTTATATTTTGTGAAAATTTTTTACTTTACTATTTGTGGTACTGTTTCAAAAGGGGGACGTAGTTAGGAAGGTGTTCCATAATTGGCACGTTTACCTTACGCCATAATTTTCTTAACCCTTAACTGGTATACTCGGGTCGTGACAGACCCCAAATAAAAAAGGGCACAGAAATATGTAAAGTCAACACTAGAACAACCTGTATGAATATTTTGTTCTTAGGTAATGTATAAAATAATAGAACTGTAGAAATTTAAAGTATTATTACAAAGTTAATTAGAAATTCAGTTTACGAAATTAGACAACCAAAAGTTTCGCAGCGAATTCTGCGTGCCTGGGGTCATGAGTGACCCCAGGATACCATATATAAACTTTATTAATCCCCTCAGGGTTATAATCTTCCCATACAAAGACACTTAAATCTACCTTAGCCTACCTCTTCTCCTTCTCCTTAATCCCACCTTAACCTACTCTTAACCCTATATTCTATAAACTATCGCTCGCTCGCTCGTCCTCTCCCCCTCCTGGACCCCCGCTTTCACTCGCCGCCTTTTCACTCCCAGCTCCTCATTCATCTCTCCGTTCACCCCTCTTTTCATCCACACCCCTCCCTTCTTTCTTCTATACTCTTTAACCACTCCTCCCCCTCCCCCTCCTCCCTCAGTACCTCACCCACCATCTCCTGCCACCCTCTCTCCACTCCCCACCCCATACATACCTTCCACACATGCTCCCAAGACTCCTCCCTCCAACCACATACCCTACACCTCCTTTTTTCCCTTCCTCCCAATATCTCCCCACTCTCATACCATTTCCCAATCTGAACTTGGCCACCCTTTGCCATCTACTCTCCCCCCAACCGTTCTTTAAATATCCCGGCACCCCCGGACCCTTTACCCTCCCATACCACCTATTATAACTTGACTCCCCAATCTTCTCCCACCTCTCCTCCTACTACATCTTCCTTTCCCTGTCCACTATCTCCCCCCCTTATCTCCCCCTTTCCCTCCCCCTTTCTACCTCCTTTACTGTCCATCCTCTTTTCCGAGAAAAACTGCTCCCTTTCCTTTTCCCATCCCTCCCAACACCTTTCCCCTCTTAAACCTCCCCTTCATCTCCTCCCAACACAACCTCGCCAGCTCCCCTCCTTCTCCCTCTTCCAATTTTTTCTCAAATCCCCACGCCTTCATCCCTGCCCTACCCCTCAACAGCCTACTACCCCTTTGAAATTCCTCCCTGACCATATACCCCGGTATCTCTCTATTCACCCCCAGCACCCACTTCAGGAATTTATCCTGTAACGCCCCCACTTTCCCCCTCTCCCTCCAACCCCACACCTCCACCCCATATCCCACCACCGCCCATACCAACCTGTCGAACAACCAAATCCTTCTGCCCCAATCCTTCCCAAATAATCTTTTCCCCAACCCCCACACCTTCCCCATCACCGCTGCCCCCTTCCTCACTCTCTCTTCAACATGCTCTTCCTGCCCCCCACTCCCCATTAACGTGTACCCTAAATATTTGTAGCTCCTCACCTCCTCCAGCTCTTTCCCCTTCCATCTCCATTTCATTTTTTTCCACCTTCCTCCCCCCTTCTGCACCTCATTATCTGCGTCTTTTCAACATTTACCTGCAATCCCTTCCCATCCATATATTTTTTCAACTTTCCAATCATTCCCCTCATCCCCTCCTCATCCTCCGCTAGCACAGCCACGTCGTCAGCATATGCTAGCGTGTATATTTTCCTCCCCCCTAGTTTTACTCTCCCCCACCCTCCCTTCTTTAGCTCCTCGTCCATGTCTGCTATAAGCTGTGTGAAAAGGCTTGGGCTTATGGGACACCCTTGTCTCACTCCCCTTGCTGTCCAAAACAACTCCCCTTCCTGGTTCTTCCTCCCCCACCCGTACCCTGCACCCTGTCTCCTGCAGCACTTCTCCACAACTCTCCACTAGCCCTTCCCTCACCCCCCTCTTCCTCATCGCCTTTATCAGCACCCCCCTGTCCACCGAGTCAAACGCAACCTTCAAATTTACAAACAACACCAACATCTTCCTTTCCTTCCGTACCACCTGCCTATTTATGAGATAGTTCAGCACATACACGTTGTCTATACATCCGACCCCCCTCCTGAACCTCGTTTGACTCGGTGGCAGCAAACCCCCCCCCCCCTTTCCACCTATTCCCTTAATCTCTCCGCCAACACAGAGGCGTAAACTTTATACGCCGTCTGCGTTAGCGTGATTCCCCTATAATCCTCCACTTTTTCTCCCGCCCCTTTCTTCAGCACAGGTACCACCACCCCTTCTTTCCACCCCTCTGGCCACCCTTTCCCCCTCCACACCCTGCTGCATATTATCCACAACCACTCCATCACCTCCTCTCCTCCATACTTCATCACCACTCTTTTTATCTCCTCCAGCCCCAAAACCCCCTCTTCATCCCCATCCCTCCCTCTCCCCCCCCCTTTCTCACCCTCCATTCCACTCTTCCTAATAACCCCCTAAAATACTCGTCCCATTCCCTTATTCCTATCCTTTCGTTTATCCTCCTTTTCTTTTCCTCCCCATGTTCACCACCTTCCTATACCTGCTCCTCGGTTCTTACACCTCTCTACCTACTTTTTCCTTTTTTCCTCACACAACTTCCCGTATTCTCTCTTTCTTGTCCTTCTCCATCTCCTCAACTCCCTCCTTACCTTACCCTTCTCCTCTCTACACTCATCATCCCACCACCCTCCTTTCTTTTCCCCCTTCCCCATCTTGCTCACTGCCTCCTTTATTCTAGCATTCAGCTCCCCCCATTCCTCCTCTACCCCCCTCCCTTACCTCCCTTATCACAAAGCTCCTCATAAATTCCACTCTACCGTCCTGTGTCCAATTACCCCTCCCCCAATTACCTCCCCCCATTCCGCCCCGCGCCTTTTTTCCCCATCACTCCCTCCTCCCTCCCTCCTCCTTTCACCCAGATCACTACCGGGTGGTGATCTGAGTCGACTCTCTCCCCTACCTCTAGCCTTTCCACCCTCTCCCTAGTATCCTCATTCCATATCACATAGTCTATTACCGATGCCCCCCTCCCCCCGGTAAATGTCCATTCCCCCTCCTCGTCCCCTTCCACGCTTCCATTCATTATCCCCCACCCCCTTTCCTCCAGGAATTTACACAACTTCCTACCTTCCCAGTTCACCTCCTTATCCTTTGATCTCCTGCACCTCTCTCCCTCCTCCTCTCCACCCTCCCCTACCTCTCCTCCTTCCTCTCCTGTCCTACCATTAAAATCTCCCCCTATTTTCGTACGCTCCCTCCCTCTCCTCTGTCCATTCCCCTAGCTCGCCCAGCTTCCTATCCAGATCCTTATTTATATATACCCCTACTATCCTCCACCACTCTCTCCCCATTCTCACTTCCTTCGTCAATATCCCCTCTATTTCTCACCCTCCTACCCCTCTCATTTCCAACCCCTTTCTCACCCCCATCAACATCCCTCCCATTGCTCTCCCCTTCTTATTCTCCCTCTTGGCCCATTCCCTTTCCCACACAAACTCCCTAGCTTCCTCTCCACCCACTCCCATTCCCTCTCCTCCAACCACGTTTCGCTCAACACAAACACATCCCACTCCTCCAACCCTTTCCAAAAATCCCCATCTTTTCTCCTTAGCCCTGCCACGTTCTAAAACGCTACTTTATATCTCCCCCCTCCACTCCTTCCTTCCTCTCTATTATTCCTTTCCCCATTCCCCTCTCCCCACTTCCCCCGTTTCCCTGCTTCTCATTCCATTTTTCCCCCAACTAATCCCACGTCCATATCCTCCCGTCCACCCACATCTTAATATACCCCACTTGCACTTTCCTTCCTCTCTCCCTCTCCACTTCCGCCTCTCTTTCTATCCTCCATCTTGTCTTTCTCTCCTCCTCCGTCAGGTCATCCTCTATTCTTTCCCTCCTGGCCCTCTACTTTTTCTTCGCCTCCATTACCTTCCTCTTTTCCTCCCTCCCCCAGTTTTACCAACACCATACCACACCCCTCTTTCCGTTTTACCTATCCTCACACCCTTCCTTATCCCCTCCTCCGCCAACCCCATTCTTTCCCATAACTTCTTCACTTCCTCCTTCTCCTCCTTTCCCTATATTTCTATCCCCCTTATCACCACATTATTTCTTTTTCCCTCTCTCTCCTTTTTATCCTGTTTTATCTCCATTCTTCTAACTCTCATTATCCATTCCCTCCTACCTCTTCCACCACCACTTCTTTAACCCCTCCGCTCCTTTTTTCCTTTTCCCAGTCCTCCACCTTCCCAATCACCTCCACCATCCTCCTGTCCCTTTCTTCCATCCTTTTCTCCTCCCACCTTCTTCTATCCTTTCTCTATATTTCCTGTTCCCTCCTTCTCTCCTCCCTCTCCCTCGTCATTTCCTCCTCCACCCTTTTTCTCTCCTCCCTATCCACCCTCATTACCTCTCTCATTTCCCTCATCTCCCGCATCATTTCCCTCATCATTCCTTCTAACCCTCCCGTCCCTTCCTCTTTCCCTACCCTTTCTTCTTTCTTCCCTCCCACCGGTGATCTCACCGTTTTAACACTGCTTTTAAACTCGTTCATTTGTTTATCCGCCCCCCTCTTCCTCCTCCCTATCCTTCCTCTTTTTACCCCCTACGCTTTCTAAACTACCCACACTCCCTACACTACTTTCACTATCCTTCCTTCCTGTTTCCACTTTCTGCACCCTATCCCCAACTTCCCTACCTTTTCTTTCCTCCTTCCCTCCTTCCCTCTCCCCCTTTTCCTTTCCACCAGCCATTTACCCTCTTACCCCTTTACTTTCTTTTATTTCCTTGCACCTCTTCCCTATCCTCCTATTGCCTTTTTCTTCTTACCCCCTGTCCTTTTTCCTGTATTCCTTTCGCTTCACCGTCGGTCCGTTTAAATTTCCCTCCTTTCTGTCACTTGTCCTACCTCCTGCTCTCTCCCGCAGAGCGCTCCACCTGCCTACTGCCTCTCTTCCCGCTCTACACCACGCTTGTCGCGCCGCCCTAACCACCAACTCTTTCTCTTTCCCTTTATCACCTCCACACCCCACACCGCTTTCCCTTTTCCTTCACCCTCTTCCCTTCCTTCCCAACAGCACCCTTTCTCCACTTCTCACCGTCCCTTTCTCTCACTTCCACCACTCTATCCACACAACCAAACTCCACGCACCTATCTCACACGCGACCGGAAACGGAAGTCCCGACCCCAGGATACCAGTTAAGGATTAAATCTAAATGCTACGCTAATTTGAAAAATGTTATCGATTTACCTTATTTGATAAATTTCCAGAAACTTGTGCGAAACAAGATGCTTCTCTGTCTATCTAATAACCTTCTTCGGATAACCTCCAAGCCTGTGCATCCCCTTCATTTCTGTCCAAGCCCGTGCGTCCCTTTCATTTCTATAAGCTTTACATAAAAACTCTAATGCAAAAATAGTGTGCTGGTATAAAAACAATATATTATTTTGTAGAAACTTGTGGGAAAGAAGATGTTTCCCTGTCGAATCTTCTGTGGATAACTTTCAAGTCTGTGTGCCCCCCCCCCCCCCCGTTTCTATAAGCTCTACATAAATAGTCTATCAAAAAATTTTGGTGACTTACCTTGTTAATTGAGTCAATAACTCAGTGTCCTATATGTTGTAAAACCCCGTGATATTTCAAAAATTTTGACAGGTTTCCTCATTTAACACTTCGCAGGTTATGATTGTTTTGACACTACCTCGACAGATCTGCTCTCAGTCTAGCTGTCAGGTTACAACAATTTGTTACGCGATTAGCCGAAACCCGCATCCAATGAACGACGTGCCTGAGAGACATTTCCTCGCCCTTTTATACTCCCCTCTTGCCTAAAAGTGTAGGACGATGACGATGACGATGCTGAATCTTAAGAACATAAAATTCAACAAATTGCAACTTTACATCGAAATATCTCAGCTCATAAGGCCCGTAGGAACGAAACGAAAACACTTTTCTCATGTAAATCAAACCCAAGCTATCCATTAAGACCATTCAAAATCTAATCGGATCAGCCGTTATTAAGATTCGGAAATCTCAGGGTTCTTGATAGCGAGTCGTGGCGTAATAGATCCACTCTGTGTCTCGCGCTGCGCATATACCTATATATACTTGACGCGAGACACTGCCGTGTCTCTTGATACGCTGACAGCCAGAGTTTGGCACTGTTAAGAATACATGAGTGTGCAATGCAAACAGTGAACCGGTACGTGTATTAGTATGTATGGGTAGTGGAGAGGATGTGTATTGGTTATGTTCAAGCGTCTCAAATGTGCTGTGCGTTTAGTGAGTTTGCTATATTAAAATCTTTATTCATTTTCATCCAACAGATAGGCATTCATATTATTTCGTTTACGCTAAAGATATATAAATAACCCATAATTCTAATAGGCACTATTCGACTAAATTTTCATCCGAATGCGTATTTGTATAAATCCCCAAGATTTATTCGCGAATAACGAATAACAATTTTATTTGACGAAAAATTATTTCGTTATTCACGAATAAATCTGTACCGTTATTCGAGTCAGATTTATTCGGATAAGAATTTATTCGTTATTCGACCTGATTGAACGACGAATAAAGGTGCGTGCGCTCCATCTCTTCAAGCTCGATCCACGTGCGCGACTATATACAATGTGTCAGTGAATAGGTAGAGCATACCAGAGTTGGGCATTATCTCGATAAAAAAGTATTTAAATAACGATCGAATAAATGATACTTTATTCGTTATTCGAGGTTCCAATAATCGAAGTTATCTTTATTTGAAGAGCAACGAATAAATAATTTTATTCGATGAGAATTTATTCGACGAAAAAAAAATTATTTTTTATTCGATGAGAATTTATTCGACGAATAACGATCATTTTTTATTCGAAGGTTTTATTCGTTGAATAAATTTTGCATCCGTAGCTCTTATCGTTTCGAAGCCTTCGAATAAAGCCACAAATATCTTTGGTGATTCACCAAGACCCCAAGTCGCCGCCGCCGGTACTTTGTGTTCGGCGCTCGGCCGGGCTCGATCTTCGGAGGCTTGAATAAACACGCTCGACGCTGACGAAAGTAAATTGTTAAGGATTCCAATGTTTCCCCTCCGGATCCCTATTCATACGGCACTGCGCGTCGTCACACCATGAACAAGTGGGGGCCCAACTGCCGGGCGAAGGATCTAGAAGAGCACGCGCAGCGTTTACAGATAGATACATAGTAGAGATCGATGTATGTCCGCGCTGTGTGCCCTCGTGGGCTTTTGTGTAGTTACTTATAATTATAATACACTATTTTCTATCATACTTGATTCCACGTGTGATCCATTATTCGATCCCTAACTCTAACAGGTTATGGGCCCAGATAAAGCGAAAGGTCTGATGGAACAGTATTAATTGTAAGTGCAAATTTTGAGGTTAGTATTCTCACGTGCACGTTGTGAATCGGAAGCATGGCTTCGAACGAATATAGAATTGAACGCCTGGCGAGAGATAATTATGAATCGTGGGTCATACACATGAAAGCTATTCTCAGAAAGAAAAAGCTATGGAAATATGTAGACGGATCTGCAGTTAAACCAGAGCCAGGTGCAGGAAATGAGGCTATTCAAGAATGGGTAGAGAAGGATGAAGACGCGAGGGCAGAGATAGAATTGGCTATTGCTTCCTCGCATGTAAATCTGGTAAAGAATTGCGAAACCTCGCGCCAAACGTGGGAAAAGATTAAGGAAACTTATCAGTCGAGAGGACCGGCCAAGAAGGCCATGCTGTTAAAACAGTTAATAACGACCAAAATGAACGAAAATGGCGATGCGAGGCTGCATTTACGGCAATTCTTCGATATAGTCGATAAGCTGGATGACTTAGATACTCAAATCAATGATGATTTACTGGCTATAATATTGCTGTACAGCTTACCAAAATTCTATGATAACTTTAGATGTGCGATTGAATCGAGAGACCAGCTTCCAACGCCAGATATGTTAAGAATTAAAATAACCGAAGAAAGCGATGCTCGTGGGGAAAGTCCTCAGGTTTCTGAAGTACCGAATGCGAATGCAGTAACAAATAAAACAGTAAGAGATCACCACGCAGGTTTTCAAGGTAAGCCAAAGTTATCTTACCAAAATAACCCAAAAAACGCTAGCTTTTACAGCCAAAATAAAGTTAGGTGCTACAAGTGCAATAAGATAGGCCACAAATCATTTGAATGCAGAACGAAAGATAAATCTTTAAGAAATAGAAATAATGACGACATAGCTATGTTAACCATGGCTAATAATGTAAGCTGTGGAAGAGACTCATGGTGGTGCCTAGACAGTGGAAGCACGAGCCATCTATGCAATAATACAGATAAGTTAACAAATATACATGATTGCAAATCAGAGAATTTGAAATTAGCCAATGGAGGTTTAATCGATGTAACCGCCAAAGGAAAGGCCCAGATAAAGGTAACGCATAGACACGGTGAGGTTAACAATGCTAATCTTGATGATGTTTTATGTGCACCACAGTAAATATGAACCTACTATCAGTAGGAAAGATTACAAATAAAAATTTAAAGGTACTATTTCAAAAAGACGAAGCGTTAATTTTAAGAGAGTGGCACTGAAGGCGCAGCGTATTGGTGATCTATATTATGTGATAAGTAACGATAAAGAGGAGGCACACCAGATCCGCAATCAATGCAATGATATGGAAATATGGCATCGGAAACTGGGACACCTAAATTCAAAGGATGTATTAGAATTAGAAAGGCGAGGAATAATACCGAATCTGAAGAATAAGAATTCTAATATGAACTGTGATGTATGCCTGAGAAGTAAGCCAACCAATTTACCTTTTCCTAAAGAATCTAATAGGTCAACCAAATTACTGGGATTATCCACTCCGACGTGTGCGGTCCAATGAGAGTCGAGTCACTGAGAAGATCAAAATACTTCCTGACTTTCACCGACGATTATTCGAGGTATACAGAGGTTTTCTTCATTAGACACAAAAGTGAAGTATTCCAAAAATTTAAAGATTTCAAGGCAAAAGCCGAAAAATTAACAGGCAAAAATATTAAGTATCTACAAAGTGACAACGGAAAAGAATATATCAATAATGAATTTAACGAATATCTAAGAAGGCATGGTATCCAGCGAAGAATCACGACGCCCTATTGCCCGCAACAAAATGGTGTAAGTGAAAGGAAAAACAGAACACTGGTAGAGATGAGCAGATGTTTGTTAACGCAATTTAACCAACCTCCAACATTCTGGGCAGAGGCGATTGCTACTGCGAACTACATCAGAAACCGATGCCCGACCGCAGGTTTGCATGGAAAAATACCATTCGAATTATGGTACAAGAAACTGCCATACACGAGACATTTCAAAGAATTTGGTCTAGTCTGATATACCATGAGAGTTGGTACAAATGGTGGTAAATTTGATTCGAGATCTGATAAATGTATATTTGTTGGATATAGCGACGAAACCAAAGGGTACAAGGTATGGTTAATCAATAAGGGAAAGTTCGAGATAGTCAGAAATGTCAAATTCATAAATGCGATGATGAATAATGGAAACAGCTATGAGGATTTTTACTCCGAGGAAGGCCCGAATCTGCAAGGAACACCCAAGGAATATTATATTACTCATGAAAATGAAACAAGTCCCCAAACAAATGAAGAAGACGATGACAATCCAACAAATGAAAATAACGAATCCAATGATATAACGCCAACTCAAAGAGGCCCTGGCCGCCCAAAATTCGAACGGACAGTATTAAGGGGGAGACCTCGGAAGTTATACAATGAAATCACTGTAAATGAAAATAATGAAACGAATATCATCGAAGATGGATTCGTATGTGCGACTGAACTGAGGATTGACGATGTAATGAAGGATATAAATGCGAACGGATGGTTAGAGGCTATGAGTTCAGAAACCAAATCAATAATAGAGAATGGAGCTTGGGAAATAGTTGACCGACCAACCAATCAAAATGTTATAGGTAGTCGGTTTGTACTTACACTAAAAAGAAACTCAGAGGGTATGGCTGAGAAAAAGAAGGCAAGAATAGTTGCCAAGGGTTTTGCCCAAAGATATGGGGTGGATTACAGTGAAACTTCTTCACCGGTAAGTCGTATGAGCTCGATTAGATTAATAATGTCTTTAGCTTCCAGGTTCAATATGAAGGTGAACCAGATCGATATAAAAACGGCTTATTTGAATGGATGTTTAAATGAGGATATCTTTATGGAGCCTCCTAAGCACCTTAAGGCCGCGCTTAAGTATCTCATTGAGCATGAATCAAAAAACAGTCAAGTTGGGGTGAAAGCTAAAAATATGTTGGCTGAATTGGAAAAGGGAAATCGAATATGTCATCTAAGAAAGGCCTTGTACGGTCTTAAACATGCTGGTCGACAGTGGTTCCAGGAGCTGAGTAAAAGACAATTGAATTACGGTCTGGAGCAATCCAGACATGACCCCTGTGTATTTTTCTGTAATAAGTCACAGTATTTAATGATTGTCTGCGTCTATGTTGACGCCAACCTAATTTGCTGTCGAGATGATGACAGAATTAACAAGTTGAGAGAGCACCTACAGAAGCATTTCGAGGTTAAAGACCTTGGGGAAATTTCAAACTGTCTGGGTGCTGAATTTAAACGACAAGGTAATACAATTACCATGAAACAGTCGGACCACATTCTAAACTTGTTGGAAAAGTTTAATATGAGTGACGCAAATGCGTGCAAAACACCAATGGTGACCGGTTTACGGTTGGAAAGGGCGACCGAATGTGACAACAAGCCCTACAGAGAATTAATCGGTGGTTTGATGTATCTAGCCACCACGACAAGGCCGGACATTGCTCATGCGGTGAGTGTATTGAGCCAGTTTAATGACTATCATAACGAGGAACACTGGCTTGCCGCAAAACGTGTACTACGATATTTGAATGGAACGAAAGATGTTGGCCTGGTATTTGGAGCTAATAAGGATTTGCTGACGGGATATGCGGATGCGGATTATGCCAATGACGTAGCGGATCGCAAGTCTTATACTGGCTATGTTTTCTCTCTTGGAGGGAGTGCAATATCATGGGAATCTCGAAAGCAAAGATCCGTTGCCACGTCCTCTGCGGAGGCAGAATACATCGCAATATCAGAAGCTGCCAAATAATCAATATATTTGAACGATTTTCTACAAGAATTAGGTTTCAACAATCTATAGAACAAGCTAATTTACAATGACAATCAGAGTGCTAAATTGTTTGCAGATGGTGGAGGACGCTACAGTAGAACCAAGCACATTGATGTCAAGTACCATTTCTTGAGGAGCTTGGTACAAGAAGGGTCCATCATTATACGATATCTGCCAACAAATAATATGATTGCAGATATCCTGACAAAAGGCTTGCCACGAATAAAGCACGAGGAGTTTATGGCGGACATGGGTTTGTCAACATTGAGGGGGAGTGTTAAGGATTCCAATGTTTCCCCTCCGGATCCCTATTCATACGGCACTGCGCGTCGTCACACCATGAACAAGTGGGGGCCCAACTGCCGGGCGAAGGATCTAGAAGAGCGCGCGCAGCGTTTACAGATAGATACATAGTAGAGATCGATGTATGTCCGCGCTGTGTGCCCTCATGGGCTTTTGTGTAGTTACTTATAATTATAATACACTATTTTCTATCATACTTGATTCCACGTGTGATCCATTATTCGATCCCTAACTCTAACATAAATAAAACCTTCGAATAAAAAATTATCGTTATTCGTCGAATAAATTCTCATCAAATAAAAAAGTTATCTTTATTCGTCGAATAAATTCTCATCGAATAAAATTATTTATTCGTTGCTCTTCAAATAAAGGTAACTTCGATTATTCGAGCCTCGAATAAGTTCTCTGACGGAGAATCCTTAAAGCTTCATTCTGTCATTTCTCAAATCTGTCTCAGTACACGATTCATAAATTGATTATTATTTCAACGTACGGTGGTTATTAAAGCTCAAACGAACCAGGCCACTCTGCACGGATGTCTACTGGAGGCAACTATACCCACAAAAACTTCCTTCATGTCGATTCCAGGACGAAAGTTGTAATTGACAGTTTGTTTACTGTAAACAATCCGTTTCAACCAACTTACGTCGTGGAATCGGCAAGAAGAAAGCTTTTGCGGGTATAGTTGCCTCCAGTAGACATCCGTGCAGACGGGTCTGGTGCGTTTGAACGCTAATAAGCACCGTACGTTAAAATAATAATGAATTTATGACCCGAAAACTGACAGAATGAAGCTTCAAGGCTTCTCCGTCACCGGCGTTGGTGGTATATTCGAGCCACGTAGTGTTGTGCCCTGCGTGATGGCTCGCAAGGCTGGTACGGGATTTGGCGATATCGTAGGTTCGGGAGTGAACAAAAGATGGGAATCTACTGGGTGAACTATACCAAGTTCGATTAAACTCAAAACTAAGTCTTTATTCAAACTTTAACTAGACTGAGATGTACAAGAGTTTTAGCCGTGTTAACAGGTCGAGAGCCAGGTCTAGAATCTCCTGGTTAGCGGTGTCGAATTGGTTTTTATATCCCTGTTGGGCGTGGTACGCGTTACCATGCCCGATCGCGGCGATGCGTTCGCATATTGCTGATTTTGTAGATTCGGTCGCTAGCGGCTGTCTTAGCTTGGAAACGTCTCGAACGTTCCGTAACGTAATATAGTATGTATAATATATAGCGGTATGTCTGACACGTGTGCTTGGGCGTTGCCTGGGCACAACAGTAGCACGAGCGTTATACGTATACGCGACGTAGTAAACAATCCGTTTCAACCAACTTACGTCGTGGAATCGGCAAGAAGGAAGCTTTTGCGGGTACAGTTGCCTCCAGTAGACATTCGTGCAGGTGGGTCTGGCGCGTTTCAACGCTAATAAGCACCGTACGTTGAAATAATAATGAATTTATAACTCGTGTACTGAGACAGACTCGAGAAATGACAGAATTATGCTTCAAGGATTCTCCGTCACCGGCGTTGATGGTATATTCGTGCCATGTACCATCAGAATCGGTGGAAGTCCAAGCTAGCCGATAAATGTAGGAAAGACATAGTTGCCGAGACGTATCGAAAGTCGAATCGCGCTGTTGCCTCATTTCCCCTATTACTATTTTGTCGTCACCGAGGATGAATGAATCACGACGAAGCGGCTGGAGAACAGAGATGGGCAAAGATAATATCTGGATAAACTCAAATAAAAGATGCAATAGTATTGTCTCATTACGGGCTCGGTTTGGTGTACACGATGTGGACTTTTCGCTATCCCCACCACTTCTGTCTCACTCTTGTCCGGCGAAGGCGAGAACGAGATGGAACGAGAGCGAGCGAGAGGCACTGAAAGCGAGCGAGGGCGGTACGAGACAGACGACGGGATGATGTTTTGTCTCGCTCCGTTTTTCGGACGCCTGACACTCCGTCCTTTGCGTTGGCGCTCGTCGCGCAGACAAAGCGTTCCATCCAGGGCTTGAAACCGTTATTATAAAGATTTAGGTTCATGAAAGAGTTATGAAGAACCTTTATTCTGAATAACCGTTAAAAAGAACCTAAATATCAGACTATAAAAGTATAAGTTAAGGTTCCTATACAGGGTGTCCCAAAAATGCCGCGGGTCCTTAAAGGGGGTGATTCGGGGGATGATTGCAAACAACTTTTTCCTTCGCGAAAAAGCTCTCCGAGGTTTGGTTAACGAGATATTAACAAAAAGCACCGACCAATCAGAGCGCGAGTCTGACGGCCGAGTTCCCGCGCTAGCGTGGCTACGAGCCGCGCTGCGACTTGTGAACAAGCAACTCGGCATGCAACGAAGAAAATTGCGTAGAATGGCAAATGAAAAAGACGTAACAAATAAAATCGAACACGTTGTCATGGTTTGTTTGTTATTTGAAGTGAATAATGAATAAAGGATAAATGGATGAAAATCACGTGTAAAAGACGAATACACAATTTTTTCAGAAGATTCGAAAATAATAATTATTTGAAGTGGGAGGATAAGGAATACGTAAAATTCCTTGTGTTAATAACGTATCCACGAAAAGGTAATGTAACGGGAAATTAACGAAAAGTGATCGTAGTTCGTTATTGTGATAAAAATCCGTAACTCAATAACGGCCAGCACTGTTGCTGATAACGAATAAGTCTGTTTAAAAAGCCCGAATAAATATTTTCGTACGAGAGTTTTGAGAATTGTCGCCGGAAATAAGCCATAGCTTGCGTTAAATTTAAAAATGAATGATCACCATTAAAGTAACTAAAACTCACCCTTGACGAAAATTCACCTGCAACTTGAAAACTTGTGTCACTGGGTCACTGAACCGATCCTGGTCATCGATGGACGAGCCCAGTGCACAGCTGATCCCAGGTATACGAACTACCCAAAGTTAAGGGTCGCAATGTCAGGTGCGTCCAGGTCAACGTACCGAATATTCACTTCACTGCACGGCTACTAACACTGATAACTTTGTTTACTTTTTATGGAACGTGTTCTTCCTGCGTTTCAAAAATTGGTGGCCCCGAAAGGGGCCGATTGTTATCAGTTAAAGAACTGCTCCACATGGCGACCGTCATTGTCCACGCAGGTTTGAGCGCGGAGAAATAATTGTCGTTGGACGCCCTGTAATGTCTGCGGCGTTATGTTCTCCACCGCTGCGTGGATAAGCGCTACTGCTTCCTCAGGAGTGTCCACCGGCCGACGATACACCCCATTCTGAAATGATTGTTGTACAACAAATACAAAACGTAAGTAAAAAAAAAATATCTACAACAGGAATAAGTAAAGAGTAACAGCAATAATCAAATTACCTTTAGGTAACCCCAGAAGAAAAAATCCAGCGGATTCATATCCGGTGACCGTGGGGGCCACGCAACGTGGGCCTCTCGCCCGCCGCGGCCAATCCACCTGTCCTGAAAGGTTTCACCTAAATAGGCGCGGACAATATCGGCATAATGTGGCCCAGCTCCGTCATGCTGGTAGTACATGTTCTGTCGGATCTCATATGGAATATCGTCCATAAGATCCGGCAGAACATGTTCTAAAAAATATTTATACGCTGGGCCGTCCAGCCTGTCTGGCAGAATGTACGGCCCAACGATAAATTCGCCACAAATGCCGGCCCATAGGTTGATCGACCAACGGACTTGTGCGGCACGTGGACGAAGCGCTAGGGGATTTTCGTCGCTCCACACATGCATATTGTGGGAATTGAAGCAACCTTCCCTGTTAAAAATTGCTTCATCCGTCCACAATATGTATGTAGTGAGCGACGGATTTCTTAGCACTTCTCCCAACAGCCACCTGGAATATTGAACCCGCTGGATGTAATCTCCGGCGTGCAAATGTTGCACCCGTACATATTTGTACGGATGCAACCTTCGATCCCTGAGGATGCGGTGTACCGTCGTCTTGCTGACACTAAAACAAAATGCAAAAACATCCACTATTAGATAACATTTTTTTTCTTAATTAATAATTGCTGCAGTGTGTTGCCTTTCGAGTAGCCTAAGCTGGTACTCAAACAGACTCGCGTCAGGCTCCTACGTGTTGCGCATACCCGAGGATCGCAGTCGCTTGTAGGAGAACAGATACATGCTTTCCCATTGCACGAGTATACTGCAACCAGTCGCTGCGACCAGTCGCTGCGATCAATCGCAGCGACCAATCGCGGGTAGGAGATCCCGCCTTTACGCGGTTGTGCCGGATTTCGGCCGCTCGATTGTGGCAATCGGTATGTGCGTGGTGTCAACACGCTTAGGTGTCGGCCCGGGCACAACAGTTTCGCTCGGTACAACAAAACACAAGGATTGTTCAAGTTGTTGGTATAGAATGTCTAGAACTAATAGTTAATTGATATTAAAAGGTAATATAATGTAACGATACTAAATCGCTAATTGAACGTAAAGTCTCGACGTTAGATCGATGTATAATACAGAAAGCGATCCTTGATCTGTTTAATATGTTAGAGTTTGAGAACTGGAGAGGATTCCTTCTCTCGGATTTTGAAGTACCTTCAAGTTGCCTATAAGCTTGCCCACGCTTTCTAGGATGGTAGCTGAGTGCTAGTGAAAGTGATCTCAGATGGTAGCCAGGTAGCCGGTTAGGGCGTCCCCAGATGGAAGTTGGATTAATGGCTTCCTTCCTTCGTTTTGATAGTGGCTTCTCGTGCCTATCAGCTGGCCCACGCCTGGGAGGATTGAGGTGTTGGGGCTAGTAAAAGCGACCTCGGATGGAAGTTGAGGAGGCTAGTAAAAGCGACTTCATATGGGTGTTGAGGGGGCTAGCTAAAGCGATCTCGAAAGGAAGTTTGGTAGAAGATTTAAGATAAACTTGCTTTACACTTTTCAAAACAGAGGGGGCTAGTTAAAGCGACCTATGTCTTGTAGGTACGGTGGCAGAACCAAGTCTGCCTTTCTGCTGCTGGCGGACCTGTATTCGGACCTCGGTTTATTCGGCGTCCGGTTTATTCGGCGCGGTTCACTCGCGGCACTGAGTCTACTGCTTGAATACGCGGCTATGCGCATGCGTTGCGCGTCACTCAGTTCAATGTTTTTCCCGTCGCATGGGATGTCGCTTGCACGTGTTTCGCGTGTTACAACTTAGGTATAACTAAAACAATGATTAATTTAGGAAAACTGTATGGCGGTTCGTAGCGGTACGTTACACCTTCCACATCTTTGGCAACGCTTATTTACTCTGGTCGAAAATTGTCTATTTTAGCTTTAAACATCTCAAACTTAATTCTTTTAAGCGGTTTAGTCAAAATGTCTGCCAGTTGGTCATTCGTAGGGAAATATTTTACATTTATTTCTGCTTCTTCCACTTTTTCATTTATATACTTATATCTTACGTCGATATATTTTGTCTTCTTATTTATTGCACCGTTTTTGAGCATGTGCATTGCACTCTGATTATCGACTAAAAGATTAATTTTTAACTTTTCACCTGTCATATCACTTATTAGTTCTTTTACATATAGTAGTTCTTTTATACATTCAGCTGCCACAATGAACTCAGCCTCCGTAGACGACAAGGCAATTACAGCCTACTGTCTCGAACACCAGCTTATGGGGTTGCTTTCAAGGAAGATTATGTATCCTGTCGTAGGGTAGGGTGGGGCTAATAGTCCCGTTTTTCGTATAATCTTATGTAAAATTTAGTACTAACAATCTAGAGATATCTGGTGTTATTTTGTTAAAACTATAACTATTAGGCTTTACGTTCGCGAAGTTCATTTGGTGATATTGTTATTTTTTGTTGAGTTATACCACAAAATGTTCGTCAATTCAAAATGGACTTATTGCCCCACGCGCGGAGCAAAAAGTCCATTGCTTGGGGTAAAAAGTCCCTAATATCTTCTAACCAACCTTTCGTGTAATATAAAACTAAACAAGTAAAAAACTCTTCTTAAATCAACAAATATTTATTGAACCAATTCTTTTTGGCATACAATATGAAAGGAAAGCATTATTTCCTTAACAAAAAATAAAAATATAAGTCAGAGACTTATTTTGAACTAAACACTATCAAAAATCTTCTCTCAACTAAAACAAAAACACTATTTAAAGGCTTCGGCATCGTTTCTTTATGCTTTGGCCATCTTATTACGCAAGCAAATAATAAAAAATATAATTTCATTTTAAACTGTACCTTGCTTATATAAAACAAAAATAATTTTGTTAGTGTTACTTGATTATGAAATCAATGACTACCGTCACTATTACAGGTGACGCAAACGTAAAAATCGGATTTCGCAGTTTCAGCACATCTGTCGTGAGCCCAACCCTTACAGATGCCACACTGAATCCACCCTTCCCCTGGCCTGCTTTCAGAGAAGGCCTCACAACAAACTAAACAGTCTTCTTCTTCAGAAACAGATTCAGCCTCTTTATCTTGTAAAATTTTCTTCTTGGGTATCTTCTTCCTTTTAATTTCAATCTTTTTACCTTTCCTTTTTTCTTCTTCAGAAACAGATTCAGCCTCTTTATCTTGAAAAATTTGCTTGTTGAGTATCTTCTTCCTTTTAATTTCAATCTTTTTACCTTTCCTTTTTTTAGAGTTTTCTTGTTCACTAGCCAGGGCATCTCTCTCTATTATATATCTGTTAAAACGGCTGTTTTACGGCGTTTCCTTGTGGTTATTTTACGAGGGCCTGCCTTAGGGAATGACCTGACAATTTCTACTGAAAACGTGCCATTTCTGGAAGTCGATGGCTGGGGGGAAATAACAATTCTAGATGTAGATTCTGATTCTGGAGGCACGTCTTCTTTTTCAACTCCAGCAACCTCTTGGACTTCACTCCACTGTGGACGATCCGTAACATAGCTAGGTGCAAAATCACTATCGGTAAATATGTCCTGATTAAATGGGAAAACACCCGTTGCTTGAAAACCTTTCATACAGTTCACGGGAGAAAGCGCCATTGGGCAAAGCAGTTCTAACTATGGACGGGATGTCGTAAATTGTCATCATCTTTCCAGGATGTGATCTCATCCATCCGTCTTATGCTCCCGACAAAAATCGTTTGAAAGGTCCAAAAACAGAAACATCAAAGGGCTGCAGTTTGTGTGAACAATGTGGCGGAAAGGACAGCATTACTATTCCATTGTTTCTGGCCAAATCCAGGGTTTTGACGCAAAGCTGTGAGGAGTGGTTGTCCAGTAACAGTAACACTGGCGACTCTGGAGAAGGTTTGACGTGATGGATATAATGCTCCATAAAACTATAAAACTCATCGTCCGTTATCCATCCGCTAGAATTGGCTTTTCCAATATAGTCTGGACCATCACGCACAAAGTGATCATGATAATTTTTCCTAGGGAATATAAACATTGGAGGGATATTGGAGCCAGCTGCAGATATGGCTACCACAACAGTCACATTTGTTCCTCTTTCTCCTGATGTTACGGAATCAACATTTCGTTTCCCTTTAGCTGCCACGACTTTGGAGGGTTTCAGAACGGTGGAAACTCCAGTTTCGTCGACACTCCAAATGGAAGATGCATTAAACTTATATCTGTCCATGATCTCACCCAATTTTTCAAAGAAGCATTGAATATTTGTTTTATTAAATGAAGTAGTTCTGCTTAAGCTAGTTGCTTCGGGTTTTCGTAAAGAAAGCTCAGATGGCCTTTTTAAAAAACCATTCATCCAATCCTTTCCAGCCATTTTATTTTGACGCCAAGATTCTGGAATATTTACGTTGTACTTAACAGCACACTCATATGCTAAACGACGAACGTCTTTTGGACCCAAGCCATGAAACATTTGAGCTAACTTTAACAAATATTCAGATAAAATTTTTTCCTTTTCAGCAGAAAACACTTGTCGTGCTGTTCCATATCCAAAAGAAACTTTATCCGGATGTTCTTTATACCTTGCAATAAATCTATTCAAAGAATTTCTACAAATATCATATTCTCTGGCAGCTTTACATAATTTCATTTTACCCTTTATTACGTCCTCTGCAGCTCGTTTCATGATTTCTAAGGGCTTCATGCCGCGATCGGTTCGTCTTTTGTAGTGGCGCATTCTAAAAAATGAAAATAAATATAAATAGTTCTCTAATTTCAAGTGAAGAGGCCATAAGTTCTCATGCGAGGTAACAGTCCCAATAAGGGACTTTTTGCCCCAATGGTACTTCTATAGTTTATGCGATATTTACGGTAGAAAATATTATCATTTACAAATAAACAATATTATGTACAGATTATTAAAGGAACATAGAATCTTAACGTACTTACCTGATACGCTGATAAACTTCGGTTTACTTCGTACAAAACAATAAAGACGACGTATTTATTTCACTTTTTAACGCGTATAATACCAAAGACGTCGTGTAATCCGAACGAACGACCAGAAATGACTGGCAACTCTGTGGTTACCTCTGTTTCTTCTCGCTATTTACATAGTATACTGCGAAACTCGATACACTGTTTAGGAACAGAGATTTTGCATTCGGGACTTCTTACCCGCCGGACTTTTAGCCCCACCCTACCCTACTTCTTCTTGTTACAGGATCACCGGCGTAGTCCGCATCGCTGTAGGCTGTTATTTCTTTGAAGTTACTGTCTATTCTGAATGTTAATCCATCGTTCATGGTTCCTATCAGGTATCGCAGGATGTTCTTTACGTTGTTTAAATCCACTTGACTTGGATTTTCCACGAATCTACTGTTGAAGTTGACTGCGAAGGTTATATCTATTCTCGTTTTATTACTGAGGTAGAGAAGACTTCCTATTGCTTCTCTGTATGGGAAATAGACATTATTTTCTAGCTTTACGGAGTTTGGGTCAACTGTTTCCATTGGAACATATGTGCTTTTGGCTTTGTTCATATTGAATATTTCTAATACATTTTGACAGTAATTGAATTGTTTAAGTTTTATTCCATCCATTGTTTCGTGTAACTCCATTCCTAGGAATGTTTCCAATTTGTTGTACGTTTTAATGTCGAATTCTGATTTGAGTGTATTTAGTAGAACATTGATTTTCTGTTGGTCGTCACATATTATTACGCCATCATCTACATAGATTGCCAATATTATGTTCTCTTTTGGGTTTTTAAATATGCACTTCTCCGACCGTATCTGTGTCAGTCCTTTTTTCTTCAGAAAGTCAGGGAATCTCTTGTTCCATACCATAGGTGCTTGTTTTAAGCCATAGAGAGATTTTTTTAGCTTGTATACTTTTCCTTTTTCATTGTAGCCCTCCGGAATCTCCATGTAAATTTCCTCTTGTAATTCGCCATTGAGGAACGCAGTTTTTACGTCAAAACCTACTATACGATACCTTTTTTCTGCAGCTAAAGCCAGTACTGCTCTGAGTGCTATGCTGCTTACCACTGGATTGAAAACTTCTTCGAAGTCCACTCCCTGTTTCTGCTCACACCCCCTAACTACGAGCCTTGCTTTGTACTGGCCGCCGTCTTTAATCTTGAAAATCCACCTATTAGTGAGTATTTTCTTGTTTGCAGCCTCTTCTCTGTTGACTAGTTTCCAAGTCTCGTTTTTTCTAAGAGACTCCTTTTCCTCTTCTATCGCTTCAATCCATCTTGGACTGTCTTCTGCCTTGATTGCCTCTTTGTACGTCAGGAAGGCAAAATCTTTATATCTTTGAGGCATTTTCCCTTTGTTTTCTCTTTTTGATCTCCTCGGCTGTATTCTGTTCTGTGCTGCTTCTTCTTCTTCATTCGTTGTCTCTTCTTCATTACTTTCGATGGATTCTTCAGATGTCATCTGTGATGTGGCATCATCTACTTTGTTGTCTTCATCCTCGTATGTCATCTCTGACATATTCATTTTTGGTGGCATTTCTTGACATGCATTCTCTTTAAACACAACATCTCTGTGCACTGTGATTTTTTTATTTTTGCTATCCCACAGCCTATAACCGTTTTGTGCGTAACCAATCATGGTGAGCCTTTTGCTTCGGTCACCTAGTTTTCTGAGTGTTCCTAGAATTTTTGCGTGAGCCTCACAGCCGAATACTTTGATATTGCAAAGACAGGGTTTTCTATCCATCCAATATTCGTATGGCGTCTTGTCTAAGGTTGCAGTTTGGCTCCGGTTAGTTAGATACGCAGCAACTCTCACTGCCTCACCCCACATCGTTTTTTTCAGGTACGACTCTGCAATTAAAGCTCTTCCTTTCTCCATCAAGGTTCTATTCAACCTCTCAGCTTTGCCATTTAATTGTGACGTGTGTGGTACTGTTGAATCAATCACAATTCCTCTTGCTCTGCACCAATTTTTGAGGTTATTATTTATATATTCCTTCCCATTATCGCATCTGAGTTTATGCGTCTTCATATTCCATTTAGCTTCAGCCGCAGCAATGTAATTTTTTGTAATTTCAGCCACTTCATTCTTGTGTTTCATTAGATATACTTCACAACAATGAGTGTAGTCATCCAGATAGGTTACAAAATATCTATTTCCATCCCATGTAGGCGGGTTGATTGGTCCACATACGTCCGAATGTATTACTTCTAGTGGTCTTGAAGTATTGGTTCTGTCATTTTTGAATGGTAGTCTGCATTGCTTTGCTTTTTGGCACACTTCACATACCAACTCAAGGTTATCTGTTTCTTCTTTGGAGAGTTTCATGCCAGTAGACATTTCTTCCAGTTTCAATAGATTTGTTTTCCCCATATGACACAATCTTCGATGCCAGATGTTCCCTGATTTCGCGATTGTGGTCAGTGCTTCTTGTTTCATTCTGTGACCAAGATCTACCATGTATAACCCATTCTGTTTTCTCCCTTTCAAAATAATTTCATTGTTTTTATAACTATCAACTTCATCTTTTTCAAAAATGATGACACCACCGTTTTCTGTAACTGTATTTACTGACAGAAGGTTTTTGCGAAGCTCTGGTACATACAGTACGCTTTTCAATGTACATTGGTCGGATTGAACTTCACCCAATGCACTGGCTTTCATACTACTGGTTTTATTCGCCACGCCAATGTCAGAATCCAGTGATTTTGGACTCCATAGATGAGTTTTATCATTTGTTAAATGTGATGTGGACCGTGAGTCTACCACCCACTCATCTTTTTCACTATTTCCGGCTTCCGCCAAAAATGACACCTTTTCATTTTTCTTATTTCGGTTCGCGAACCCTTGTTTATTTTTCTTAAAATAGCAGTTTTTATCGGTGTGATTAGTCTTTTTACATATGTTGCACTTTACGGTCTCCTTTGCTTTGCATTTTGCTGCAATATGTCCCATCTTATTACACTTGAAACACCTTTTTTCATTCGTCTGGAAAGCCACTGCTTCTTCTGTGTCGGCCTTGTTTCTTGCTTCTTCTGCTAACAGTCTAGACGTCAAATTTGTTAGAGTCTTTTGGTCCTTCGAGGCTGACTCCCAACCACTCACAAAATGTTTGTGTTTCTCTGGTAAGGAAGACAATATTTTTGATATTAACATTTCATCGCTTATGTTATTGTCTAGATTTTTTAACTTGAATGCCATGCTTTCTAATTCACTTATGAATGTTGCCATGTCTACTTCCCTTTTATACGTGTAATTGAAGAATTCTCGCAAGAGTGTATATTTATGTTGTTCCATATCGCCTTCATAGATGTTCACGAGTTTATTGTACATTTCCACACTCGTTTTACAATTTATGATGTGTGTTAGACATGTCTTAGCAATGGTCGTTACCAGAATCCTCTGAGCCTTTGCATCTTTTTGATACCAGTTAGACTTTTCCTCTTCTGTCTTGCATCTTTCCTGCTTGACTTTTTCCTCCACGAAATCATAGAGTCCGTGTGATTTTAATTTCCATAGTTTAAAATTATCCTTGGTTTCCAATTTTACAATTTGGCTCAGTTCTTCCAGACTAACCAAACTTGCGATTGTTTCTACCTTTCTCTCCGCTCCTTTTCTTTATTACTACTACCCTCCTTCTTTCCAACGTTTCTAATTACCACGTGGATATTTTAACCTAACCAAGACTGTTTATAGAACTGGGCCCATAACCTGTTGCAGTTATAAACTTGTTAGTATTTATTGAAGGAAGAGATAATCAAGCAAAAGGGTAAATATACAATGACTATTTACATTTACAAAAATAATCTGTCTTAAGGAAACATTCTTAGCATGTTCAACGTGCTCTCTAACTCTTACTCTATATACAGCCATCCAACCAATAAAGATAAAGACTTAGTTACTAGACTGCTAGGGATTAATTCTGCAACATGGAACATTACTTATTCGACAGCTCTTCATATGCGCTGGATGCACTCGCCGGTGCAATAGTGACTTTCGATTGCAATTGTTTATTCGACAGCTCTTCATATGCGTTGGATGCACTCGCCGGTGCAATAGTGACATAGGATTGCAATTCTTCTGACGTCATTCCAGCTTTCTTACCATGGTTGGCGGCTCTTTATTCATTGCCGTACTCAATCTGCTAAACGCCTCTTTTGTGTTATATTGGACGACTGCAGCGGTGACTCTACCCTGACACGAGCCCCCACGTCCAAAGTTTATCCCCTTGCCTCCGATGAATTTAGCAATGATATTATTAAAACTTTCAACAGCATTGTTATTTAGACCGTGCAGCAAACTCTCAGCTTTAGGGAAAAGTGGCTGCTTCGCTTCTTCGATACTTTGATATATACCAGCTTCTCTCAGCCGTGGTACGTAGTTCTCTCTGTTGGGATCACAGTATTTCTTACAGAAGTATGCTAACTTCTGACACTCCTTGTGTTGACCGAAAACATGACTCGGTACATTTGTCAAGTCTTGCTTCAAATTTCTTATTCGTTCCTCGAGCGTTATTCCTTCTTGCAATCGGTATTCTGCAGCTTTCTTTATACCAGTACGCACGCGAAAAGCATTATTCTTTACGACAGCTCTTAGGTCTTTATCGCGGCCTTTTGATGCGATTTCTTTTATTTTTTTACTGAAATTGCGTAGCAAGTGATTGGCGCATTCTATTTTTCGTACCTGCACCATGTACTTGTTATATGAATCATTGTCCAATATCTTCTTGTACACACTGCTATCGCCATCGGCAACTAATATAGAGTATACTAGGCCGTGCATATCTATGCTGCAATTGAAGCTTTCAACAATAGCAACACTCTCCATGCCAGTTGAATTCTGATTATGACCCCAGTTCTTGAAGCAACGATGCTCGCGCGGTTCTTCCTTCTTCGTACCTGCTATTTGGCAAGTCATGCAGAATTTATTCTTCACGCTGATGTACAGCACTTTCTTCGTGTGGTATTCCACGATGGCTCCTACGCCAGAAACAGAATTGTAATCTCCTCCGCGGTATGACCTTTTCATCCAGCTACCATCTGCGACAACTGGGCTAAACGGTACATTAGATTCTGGATATACGTCGCCTCTTGCTATAGCTAATGCTTTTTCTTCTTTTCCAGCATCTTCCATTTCGCGTTGTGCGGCCACTTCGAGGGCATCGATTAGGTCCTTCTGACAGTTCTCGTAGATCCTTTTCGTCATACGGGACACGTTCAAGGCAGTCAGTATGTCCTCCAGTTGATTATATCCGCCGCCCGTCATCATTGTTGCGGCAACAGCGGCGCGGTTGATATTCATAGTGGCATCACTCTTCCGAAGACAGGATATGTGCTCTGTGTATTTGCACATTTTGCACTCTACATAATACACATTTTCTAGTCCATTCCGTTGATATCTAATCATTTCAAAATGTTCGATGCAACAGCCAATAGTCGAATGTTTTCGAAAAATTTTTATTTGTTCGAAAACATACAGAAAATCAACGAAGTCTATTCCTTCTGAAATTGGATTTTCCCGCTGTTCTGGTTCTGCATTCTCCACCACCCAGTAATCGGCATCATTTCCAAAATCTTCATTCGTTTTTTCGTCGATGTCTGTTACGGAATGTATCTCATCCCTGTCTGTGTCGAAATCAATTTCTTCTTCGTTCAACTCGAAATGCACTTGTTCTTCAATTTCCTCTTCGTCCGCATTGAAATGTATTTCTTCTAAAATGTCTTCCGCGTCCGTATCGAAATGTACTTGTTCTACAATTCCTTCGATAATTGGGATGTCTTGAAAATTTCCTACGTCTTCTTCGTGTATTATGTTTGTAGGAAAATCATACGCAGCAGTTGTGCTGGGAAGTGTTTTGTCGTACGAGGTACCTGCACGCGTACCTGCTTCCGCCACGGTGCCCTGACCTACCGCGAGGCACGCTACTCTTTTTAATCGTTGCCTCCACGTAAAGAGTCAATAATCAGTAACACGTGATACATACATAGAAATAAGCAAAATATACAATAGAAAAGAAAAGCAAGCATAGTAAAAGAAGATATAGTACAGTAAAGTCTCGATGTAAGCGAAAGCGTCGGAACGTAGGAAAAGAGAGCGAGTGGAAGAAAGGACTGCCGATTGTCCCTATCTTTTTCACTCGCTGTCCTTCTCTGCGGCCGACGTGTATTACCACTAAATATGTATTATCCAAATTATATCGTGTTTGGTGTCATTTATCATTAAGGAAACATCACAAATGTTACGCTGCATTATTTATGAAAATATTATTATTATTGCATTACTGTGAATATCATTCTAATTTATCTTCGCGATACGAAGAGGGACGTAGCGTGATACAAATGTTCCTCTCATGCCGCGTTTACAAGGCGAACAAAAACATTGTTCGCGAAAGTTTTCGTCTGTTCTTGCCGTGTCCACACCGCCATAAATAGAATAAAACATTCACATACAATTCGTACACTGAGTTTTGCTCATGTTTGCGGCGGTGTGAACACGGCAAGATCAAACGAAAACGTTCGCGAACAATGTTTTTGTTCGTCTTCACCTTGGTGTAAACGCGGCATTAGACAACGCGATTCCCTCGCTACGCACATCGAAGGACATACACTTTTGGCCCGTTTTCTTTTCACACGCACACATCTGCACAACCATCTCCGCTACTCGCAAGCGAAGACAGCCGCAAGCAGACATGTCTGCGCTACGATACGCGGTTGTGTGTGTATGCAGGCACGCGTGCACTTGACCGCATGTGAAAAGAATACTTTTCGCATTTCAATCATAGGTCATTCAACGCGAAATCGGACACTTTTCGGAGTACCATTTGGGATTTTTGTGAAACTTGCATATGTTGTAGTCTTTAGTGATACATAAACGTATTTCAAAGGATTTTTCAAAATTTTCAAGATCGTGGAAATTTACTTTTCTTCATTAAATTATAACTGTTGAACTAAGAGAACGGTAAGAATGAGCTTTTAGGTGTTTACACTGGGGAAGTAAGAGTACCTGATAAAAATTATGTCACTTAAAAAAAAAAATTTTAGACCATTTATTCTGCAATTGTTTTTAAGAAATGCAATTTTATACCAGCAGGGCGCTATTTCAAAATTTGAAAAAAATTGAAGATACAGCCCTACTTGTGCTCTTTGCAGACACCTTTTCAGAAACGCGGATACTTTAAAATTGGTCGCATGAAAATTAATTAAATGTGACGCTGCATCGCCCAATACCGGCTGGACTAGCTAAGCCGCGCGGTACTAGCAGCGGCCAAGTGGCTATATCTGATATTGTTATATAGGGTTCTCACGAATGGTAAGTATTTGATAAAAACTGAAAGAGGAAAACTTTTAATATATTTTATATCCAACATAATACGGTATGTCATCTTTTGGTGTTCGCGATATTTTCCGTGAACCGAGAGTGACCTTCAGTTTTTTAAATGGAATGCTACATATTTCATTACCCGATAAGGTAAACGTGCCAATTATGGAACACCTTCCTAACTACGTCCCCCTTTTGAAAGATTACCACAAATAGTAAAGTAAAAAATTTTCACAAAATATAAAAATAATTATGAAAATTTTATTGACATTTGTAAACATTTCTGTTTGCAAAATTTACAAATATGACGATTTATATGCAATAATTAACTTAAAAAAAAAATTAAGTAAGTTACTTCCGATACTCGCAAAAATCAGTGTTTCAAATTAACGGTCCGCTTTCTGCTGTCTGTACCGTTTATGAAACGCATGTGAGAATTGTCGTGGCATCTGTATATCCAGTTAATTTAATTATTATAATTATATTAGAGCGATTAAAATAATACCTATAACTCCATTTATATGAGTATATCGAGCATATAAGAGTAAGTATACCAAATTAGAAGATTTTATATGAAACTAAAAATCTAACCCATAACTTGAATGACTGTTTCAAAATGGGGACACGGAATTTGGAACACCGGGTCATGGTACGAAAGCGGTGTTTCATAACACGTACAGATCCTTACTTTAGTTTTTTAAACATATTATTTTTTACTCACAATGAATAACAATTTTATGGCTCATTATGTAATCACAAAACATTTATCTATCAAATGGTGTACAAGGTTTCCAAGTTAATACGTTTAATTATTTAAATTACATGATAATTGAATATCCCTGCCGAAAAGCGTTCCATAACCGGTACGTTTACCTTATGAAAGTGTATAAATCGCAAGACAAATTCCACCATATGGTGTACTATGACTTTCAAGGCCACGCAAGGTTAGGAATGAAAGAAATAGATAGTTGTATATTGTAGCACGCACGGCTCACAATCATTCTGTCGAGCCGGTGCACAGTGGCGTGTTTCTGCGGAAAGCTGGCCAAAAGTAATATTTTTGAATATAAGATAAATTGTTGAAATAAAATTCTATTCCATGACTCCAAAATGATAATAATGTACTATTTTAATGATAAATCTTAAATATAAAAATTATTTTGTTTAAATATAAAAATAATGAAATTAACTATAATTATAAAAATTTAAAACACATGAAGATATTACGAGGAGAAGAATATTGTAATTAAGAGTATAATAATCATATAATTAATTAATTAATAATATATAATAAATATGAAGTGGAATACATTTTACATTTTTATATTTACAGGTAATGAATATCATATTCAACAACAATATTGTAATTAATTAATTATAATATTCTTCTACTGTTTCTTCTTCTTGTACTTCATCTTCATCTTCTTCTTCGTTTTGTTTCTGCTTCTTCTGCTTCCTCTTCTGCCTCTTGTTGTCGTCGTAATCGTCGTCGTCCTTGTTGTTGTTGTTCTTCTTCTTCTTCCCCTCCTTCTTCTTCGTCTTCTTCTTCTTCCTCCTCCTCTTCCTCCTCCTCCACCTCTTCCTCTTCCTCTTCTTGTTCTTCATCAGGAGTATCAGGTGTATCAAGAAACTGAATGACATCTTTCGGATATTTTCTGACTTTTTGGGATATATTTTTCTCATGCTGCTTATGTAGGGATCTGAAGAAACAAGCAAATTATGGAAAACATCTTCCATTGTTTTCTGTTTTGAAAATTTTCTAGACTGATGTTGTTTGTAGCTTTTAATATCTTTGTTGCAGCTTTCTTGTGCTTCTTCTCCTAGTTGCCCAATTGGAAGTATTGCATGTTCCATGATGTCCGCGAAATGAATTAATATTTTGTGTACAGTCGTTGGCATATTATACCACGGATATAGTTGTACAAATTTCTCCGCAGTTTCTAAGCAGTATTTTTTAAAAAGATCTATTTTTATTCTGTACATGCTCGAAATTGTCACCAAGATTACGTGGAAACGATTTATTAGGTCTTTATTCACTCCTGTAATTTTTGCTGACACAGAAGAATTGGTGAAAAATCGGCGAGCGGTATTTCCATCATTAGTTGTACCGAATCCCGGCTTGGGTTTATCTACAAGCAAACCCATTCGAATTCTGAATGATTCTTGAATTCTCTTCTTATTTCTCGCTACCTTGTTCTTATTGGCTTTCCCTCGAACTTGCCACTGACAGATGACCAAGTTATACGATATATGTATTAAACATTCAAAAAATCTTATCCAGGCGTGTAACGGCGATAACCCAAATCTCATTTTTGACTCGTCCTTGACTTTTTGTTTTTTTACCAAATCGAGGTTATTAAAATCTTTGCGGGTCAGTTAGCAAAGGTAGCATCTTTGAGTTCCGGGATTTTCTGCTATCGCATTACATACCTTCCCATCAATCATTGTAAATAGCAATGTGTGGCGTATGGATACATTGTTGCCGTTCATTTTCCCTGTTGTCGGCTTTAACAGCTTAATTTGATTTTCGATCTTTTTTACTTCTTGTACTATCACATCTGTTGTCTCGCGTATGTATTCAATTCGAATAGGCCTGCAAAATCTGGGCGAGGATGTTTGGGTATCTTGCCACAACACAATCTTTTCTCTACTATTTAGATCACCTGATATCAGTTGTACCGGAACAATAGATGAAGCAAATATGCTTGAATCGCAAATAGTAGAGTTTTCAAATTTTTGTTTATATTCGCTTATTCCGGATGTCCCATCGCAGCCCCATTTAACTATTAGATTAAGATTATTTAAACTATTTTTGTCCACGGTAAATATTTTTTCTTGATGTTGAAGTATCCTCAGAACCGTATGATCCAGCAAACTTTGCACAGGTACTTCTGTGTATGTTTCAGTAACAATTATATTTTTGGGATAACAGTCCTTTCTGGCGTTAGTTATAGATCCATAACACGGGTACAACTTGCTATTGTGCATCTTGGTTGCATCTCTAATAATATTATACTGATATTTTGTTAATTTTGCCCCCACTGTTATAGATAATGCTTCATCGCGTGAGTATGGCTTTATCAGGAGATTGGATTGCCTCTGTGCATCTATGTATTTGTTAACACGTTTTGGCGAGGAAATTATGTCTTTTATAACATTGGCAGCATCTAATTCTTTTTCATTTCTGAGCTGCATTTGAGCAGCGTAACAGAGCTCCTTAGAACTGAAACATGCTCGTACTTCTACAGTCTTTCTTCGTTTGGATCTTTCGCTGCCATCAGAAAACTGAATCGATGGTCTTCCAAAGCTTTCACTGTATGTTGCACTTGTAAGAAATTCCACTCTACCCTCTAACCACGAACGATTTTTATTGCAGAAATTATTGTAATTTCTAGCACACGCGTTCCACTTGCTTTTCCATTGGCAATTAAAGTGTTGTATACGGTGCGTGTTTTCCTGTGACAGTGCCTCACATCCAACAGCCTTTTTTACGAACTCGGTCAAATGTTTACACTTGTCTTTAAAACTGGGTGAGGGACAATTTCTAAGACACTGTACAAGTTCATTCCTAGATAATGAAGTGTAACCTGCTTGAGAAGTTCCAGGTACTGGCTCCATAGCACTTTCCAATACTATCACTTTTTACTGTTCAAAACAACGGATGACCAAACTGCACAATGAAACTGTACAAATTGCACAAACAAACTGCGCTATTCCGATATAGTGTAAACTCGATTTGGAGATCGATGTAACTATCACGAACTTTGATTGATGTCTGTTGCTTCAACGACTGTTTCTTTCTTATAATCCCTAACTTTGGTTCGTTTCTATTGGTTAATTTTATATAGTGGGAGTAATGTATTTGTGTTATAAATGTTTTATGGGGGTGTGTTTCATATTCTCTTGTCTCAATAAAAATTTCGGTGCAAGGAGAAGAAAGGGACTTTTCGAAAATAGTTGTAAAACAATTTACAATTTCATACCTACAACTGACCAGCTGGTACGTATTCTTCTGCTCCAAAGAATCACCGGTTTATGACGGTCAATAGACTTTAGGTGTCCGCTGGTATCTATTGTTGTTGCTGAATAAGTCATTATAACTATGTTTTGCCTGTTTCGGATGTTTAGTACATGCTGTAAGTGTACTACTTTTGAAACTAGCAAGATCACTTAGGTATAGAATTAGGCATACTAATGAGGGGAAACACGATATTCCGATCCCATGCCATAAATGCACCCCTCCATGAACGGTGCGGACGGCAAAGAAATGACAATCTATACTATTATAATAAAGCTACAGCGTTTATTTGTATGCACACGAAAATCTCAAAAAGTACTGAACCAATCACTACGAAATTTTAACTACAGCATCCTTGAACAACAAGAATGAACATAGGCTATGTATAATCACGTACAATATAATTAATCTGTGTAATTTTATGTACATAAAAGAAGTCATGACGCGGCCGTCTGCTATGGATAGTACGCGACGCGACCGCCAGGCGGCGATCGGGCCGGGCGCTTCTCGCAGTTGAAATAAAGCAGACACGGGGCATTACTAATTCGGGCGAAGCCGACACGGGGCATGCTAGTAACTCATAAGATCGCAATTTATCGCAGGAAAATACAACGGGCCTTTCATCAAGAACCTCCAAACTTTATTTTGCAACAAAAATTGCCGCTTGAGCACGTTTGTAACATAACTATTTGCTTAGGTGAAGAAAAAAAATATATAGATCGTGTATTCTCCTCTACCACAGTTGTAAAAAGTGAAATGAACCAATAAAACCAGAATCTATATTAACTTAGAGCATGTCAGATAACTGCCAGCACAAAAAAATGATCATAGTTCCACATTCAATGTAAAATTTACTTTCAATTCGGGTCTAAAAGTTCCAGATCATAACACTAGCAACTTTGAGATCACATAACTCTAAGAGGATCGTACAATAAAAATTAGTATTAGTGGAAAATCATGCTTTGATAAGTCATAAATGAAATGCAATACATAGATCTGTAAAAATCAGAAAAAAAATTTTTGACTTTTGGCCAGCTTTTTGTACAGGACGCGCCACTGTGCGGTGCTGGGCGGCGCAGCGTCACATTCAATTAATTTTCATGCGACTAATTTTAAAGTGTCGGCGTTTCTGAAAACGTGATCATAAAGAGCACAAGTAGGGCTGTATCCTCATTTTTCAAATTTTTAAATAGTGTCCTGCTAGTATACAATTGCATTTGTTTAAAACAATTGCAGAATAAATGGTTTAAATTTTTTTTTTAAGTGACATAATTTTTATTAGGTACTCTTACTTCCCCAGTGTAAGCACCCAAAAGCTCATTCTTGCCTTTCTCTTAGTTCAACAGTTATAATTTAATGAAGAAAAGTCAATTTCCACAATTTTGAAAAATTTTAAAAATCCTTTGAAATACATTTATATATCACTAAAGACTACAATATACCCATGTTTCACAAAAATCCCAAATGTTGCTCCGAAAAGTGTCCGATTTCGCGTGGAATGACCCTGCTTGAAAGTTTAGAATACTGTAGAGAGAGAGAGTTGGTAATAATATAACTGAAATGGTACAACATTGTATGCGATACACAGGACCACATACCTATCTAATAAATTATGACCTGAAGGAATAAAAATGTTGCTAAACAAACATTTTGTCCTTTTGCGCTTTCAGACATTAGTTTCCGAGATAATAATCAAAAACTTTTGGTATCGGTTGATTTATTCCGAAATAACGCATTCCACTTTTCAACTTGTTCTGGATATTAGTATTGGACGGGACTAGATCAACGCGGGTGGCGCGCCTTTCGCTTAGGGTCGCGTAAATCGTGGTAGCGAGACGATGAGAGTTTACAGATTTGAACCAGAAACACTATTATACAGGATAGTTACCTGCTACTCTATTGATAGTCAATACTCTAGGCGTGATTCTATGGGCTAAAATAAGACGAAAATACATATACAATACAATTTTTTAATATCGCGCTTCGTTTGCGAGAAAATTGGCTTTGAATTTCAGCTAAACCATAGAAACTGGGACCTGGTGTTTAAGGGGGGAGACCACTGTCTCGGCCCGAAATGTAAGGGTATTTTCGGGAATTTATTTCAACCAAACAACGCAAGTAAATCAATTTATTGCTTAGTATAGTCAACAGTGTATATATCGAAGGGTAAGAAATTTTTTTTTTTAATCAAATTCATAAATCCGTTTTCTGTATACACTCCGTCAAGAAAAAACATGCTAGTCGCGTTGACAGTCCCCAGACCATATGGTTCATCGAAATTCAAAAAAATAATAATATTTAGAAACTAGAAGCCTGCCTCTATTACGTGACGATCGCAAAATGTCGAATTTGTAAAAAATAACAAAATGGCGGACCACTGAAGAAAAAGTCGTATTTTCGGGGTACAAAATTGGGGAAATGTTGCTAAAAAAAATAGAAGCAGATCGAAAATTGAAAATGTCTGATCGTCACGTAATAGCGACGGGTTTTCCGTACAATAAATGTCCTTGATCAAGCCAATTGGACGTATAGTTTTCTCTGTAGACCGTCAACGCGGTTGAGAAATGTCATTCTGAGAAAAACGCGTTCAAAGTTCCGCGTGGCTCAGTCGCGCGTTTGACACCGCTTCACGAAAAACACCATATCTCCGTCAATTTTGCGAATTTCTTCATCAAATTTGGAGAGAACATTCTTGAAACATACGCTTTTCAGAAAATGTAAAAAAATTTCAGATTTGAGACAGTGGTCTCCCCCCTTAAGGGCCTATCTGCAGATGAGGCCGTCGAGGTATTATACTCGCATCTGTACCTTGCTATTGATCTTCCCATACAGCACACTTCATTGCAAGAAGGTTCCATCAGTGTTGCAGGAAGGTTCCGGTGAACGTTCCAGCAACATTGATGGAATGTTCCAGGAAGGTTCCTATGTCCGCCCCTGTAGACCATTCCACGGAACGGTCCGGACATTCTCTGCCATATATCATGAACATTTATATACTAGGCGAAATGCAGCGTGGCCATCAAGTGGACTCCGTATACACCGATTTCCAAAAGGCTTTTGATACCGTTAAGCAGGCCATACTAATTAAAAAGTTGAACGCCATCGGTATATGTGGTGATCTGTTGTCATGGTTATCCTGCTATCTGTCTAATCGTTCTCAGACTGTTAAATTTAATGCTTGTCTCTCCATGGCATATCGTGTTACTTCCGGGGTATCCCAAGGTTCCCATCTCGGTCCACTTTTATTCAACCTTTTTGTTAACGATATTGTGAGCGTATTCGAACACTGCAGTTTCCTCCTCTACGCCGACGACTTGAAAAGCTTTCGCAAAATTTCTGTTGAAAGTGATGCTGTATTTATTCAAAGCGATCTAAATAGGCTTGTGGACTGCTGCAAAAAGAATGAAATGTCGTTAAACATATCGAAATGTCACGTCATGCGCTTCACGCGCAAAATGCGCGTATTTGTAACGTCATACAGTTTAAACAGTAGTGTGCTTAGCTCTGTCGCTACCATCCGCGACCTAGGGATCATCTTTAACCCCTCTCTCTCCTTTCGCGAGCATTACCGCTCTGTTAAGAACGTAACGTCTAGAATGCTGGGCTTTATCATGCGCGTATCGTCTGATTTTTTTAATCCTGTCACTTTTACTACACTGTATAATGCTCTTGTCGTCCCTCATATGCTATATGCATCACCGGTTTGGAATCCGTACCACAGGAAGTACGTGACGTCATTTGAATCCGTACAACATAGATTCCTGCGGCTGCTTGCACCCAAATTAGGTGTAGCTTTGGAGAGATTTTCGCACGACTATACCCAAATTCTTAAGGCCAGTGGGCTTCTCACGTTGGAGGATCGGAGATCTTTGTTTGATCTTGCTGTAGTCTTTAATCTACTGAATGGATTCATCGATTCTCCGGATCTTTTGGTGCTTTTGAAGCTTCGTGTGCCACACTCGGCACTAAGATCATCCCAGCTTTTCTTTTTGTCCTCTCATAGCACCGCGTTTGGGTTGCATAGCCCAATAAACAGGATGTGTAGGCTAGCAAACGCATATAACAATCAGGTGGATTTTTTCTGTGGCACACTTGTCACTTTCAAAAATCACCTGCGTAGTTTGCTGCGGAAAAATTTGGTCCTGTATGGCCCCTAAAGAAGTGTTGCTAGTTTACTAGTTCACTATATTATGTTACACTATATTATATTATTGCTTAAATTTAAGTTTTAAAGTTTAAGTATTAGTTTTTAATCCGCATGTTTCTCTATTAAGCTCCTCTCTTTGTAAACTAAAGGGCGTTACGCCCGTGAATTATAATAATAATAGTAATAATAATAATAAATACGCGTGCCATTTAGTCACCTGAGGGGCACACGTAGGTAAAGGGGGGGGGCAGGATGGATCGCCGTTCATATTCAATATCATTGAATATTCAATATTGCACAATAATATCGACCGTCTACAGGCCGTTTTAGGACTACGTGTATGCAGTTCAAAAAAATAATTTGTAAAAAAGTTAACAATGGGGCCATTCGGAATTATATCCCAAATCATTATCATATTTGTAACGTTGTATCTCTTAAAATTCAACGAGGGACTGCAGGGTGGTATTTCGCTTTATGGAACGTTGTAAAATAACGAAGAAACGAAGCGTCTGATAAACCGTGTCGTGTGTCTTTCGTGAAGTAAACCCTACTTGAACGTGCCGGTAACAGAAATCAGACCCACTCCATTGTTTGAAACATTTTCTGCAAGCAGTTTTTCGAACTGTTCACAATTGTGTAAGGAAGTCATAACGCCAAATGTGGGAATATTGAAAACAGCACTGGGTATCGCTCGCCATCTTGTAAGGCGAGGCCCAGGAGGATGCATCTAGAGACGCGGTAGCGTCTCGACGCCAAGTACATGAAAGAAAAGACACCTTGTATATGCCTGTCGCTGCCGTGTATCTTTACTCGACGCACAGCTATTCCAACCTAACCTGAAACTTATTTCATTAATATCTCATCACGCCTGCAATATTTTCTAAATTTAAAGGCATTTTTCTTATGTAAACCGCATATAAGCTTTCGAATAAGACCAATTTCAATAAAATCGGTCCACGCATGACAGAGATATCGTAATATTGTCTCATGAATCTGTCCAAAATAAGTTCTTCTTCTGATTCTCCAGGAAATTTTTCGTCAACCATAGTACATATATATATTTTCGTCGTCAAACAGAATATACGTATATACGCGTTACACACACACACCTTCAGCCAACACATGTTTCGTTCTTCGTTCGTCGACTCTCGGGATTATTCGGCGGGGATCGTCGTCCGTCATTGTACATACATATATATATACTATTTTGAATTTTATAACCTACCAAGTGCTAAGTGTCAAATAAAGTAAGTTGTCCGAATTTGGAATGTCACGAGTTTTTACACTACATAGGAGACTGAATTATTGTCTCAATTAATAAGGTAAGTCGCCAAAAATTTTGTAATAGATTTCTTATGTAGAGTCGCAGACTTGGAAGTTGTTCGGAGATGGTTCGACTGCGAAGCATCTCCTTTCACACAAGTTTCTGGAAATTTGTATCATGCATGTACAAAATAATATATTGTAGTAAAAAATTACATTGCATTTAAATTGCCAGATACTTGTTTTTGTATGTACCAGCAATTTAGAGTTTTTATGTAAAGCTTATTATATATTATAGAAATGAAGGGGACGCACAGGACTTGGATAAAAATGAAGGGGACGCACAGGTTTGGATAGTAGAATTGAAGGGGACGCACAGGCTTGGATGGATAGAAATGAAGAGAATGCACAGGCTTGGAGGTTGTCCGGAGAAGATTAAATAGATATATAGATAGACAGAGCATCTTGTTTCGCACAAGTTTCTGGGAATTTGTCAAATAAGGTAAATCGGCAAAATTTGTCAATCAAAAGACATAGCATTAAGAATTATTAAGAAAATAGATTATGGTGTACTGCTTGCAATGTAGAGCAAGTCACATTAGTTAAGAAAGTATGTACCTTGAAAACACATCTCCCTTGATGCTTTTCAATCTTTTGTGAAAGACATTCGTAATACTTTAATAAAATCCACAGTAGTTGTCACGCTATTCATTAATTTTTTAGATTCCCATTATTTCAATTCACCAATAAACATACTAAATTATTATTAGTTTTATTCCAACACCAATAAATTGTGCGTTAAAAATATTGGATCTCCTCATTCATTTTCGCTGAATTATTACCATTAGCATTTAAATTTCCTGCAACAAGACTTTCTGCCATATGCTCTCACCTGCTTTGGATACATTATGTAGTCTCTACACTCACTATAGCAAAAGGCCACTCTATTTCTATAAATAATTAATAAGTTCTACGTTAAGTTGTATATAATTATTAAAATGAGGCTTTATATATATATATAATTTACAGATAATCATCAAAGCAGAAGATGATGCAGTGTGATCTACGTTGGACTATGTACGCACAAATTTTCACGTAGGGTTTTGCATACGCAATTATTCATTCAATGTGAGCACGTGTGATAATTTATATAAATAATTAGTAAATTTGTCCTATTTTTCAGTTAACGATGCAGATGAAGAGAATTATTTTAACAGCTGAAAGAGAAAGTAACTCTGCTGCATGAGCAAATGAAATAACTACATTTTTATGTATGAAAATAACGAATTTATTTTTTTATATGTTATTGGCCGCCGCCACGTCCACGGCCCCGCCCCCATCCACGACCCCGGCTCTGGCCACGTCCCCGGCCCCGGCCACTATGTACTGCACACAAAGTACATTCATATAATACATATAGATCGGCAATGCAGTGCACATGTTTTTTGGGGGAAGGTGTTAAACTTACGTAGAATTTATCCTTAATCAAAAAATAATAAAAGTACACTCGCTGAACTGCTTTGCGCTATTCCGAGTATTCCGAGTAAGCTTTACTGGCTACAAACTAGCTTTATCTTCTAACATCACTCGATAGGCTGCAGTGCGCCGTAAACGCGTGGACGTGTAACGAAGATAGATCAGAATTTATAATTTATTGGGATTTCCTTACTTTATCCTTACTTTTAGTACCCGTGACAGGGAAAAATTTGTAAAAAAGAAGAAGCTGAAATTCTGAATCCCCAAAAAAAACTTCAAAAAAGTAAAAAAATATGACGCCAAGAACATGAATTATCTTTGTAAAAAGAAGTGAGATCCCCATAAAAAACTTTAAAAAAGTAAAAAAATTACGCCAAGTACATGAATTAGCTTTGTAAACACAAGTGTGATCCCCAAAAAAAACTTTAAAAAAGTAAAAAATACGCCAAGTACATGAAAATGTCGAGGACAAAAAAAGTATTATCAAAAATCACAAAAAAAAGAAAATAGTATACATGAAAAAGTCGAGGAAAAAAAAGAGTATTATCAACAAATAAATATAAAAAAAAAGACAAAGAAACATGAAAAAGTCAAGGACGAATAAAGTCCTTGAATTTTTAAAGTTTTAAGGCTATACAATATACAATGTCGTTTCGACGCACAAGCAAGGCCGATGACGTCAGTGTCATCGACGAGCGTTTTGAGAGCGTTGCACGCATCGGAAGTCAGAGTCATTGCTTGGCATCAGAGTTGGACGTTATTTAAATAAAATATCGAATAAATTTGTTCAAATAATAAGTTATTCAAGAATAACGAATAAAAGTTTATTCGAATAAGAATTTATTGGAATAAATCGTCGAATAAAAGATGGCCGCTAAACAGGCAATCTGCTAACATATTAATTAAAAAACTAGGGGTTTCTTAGAATGCAGAAAGCGAATATGAACTGTGTTTTGTAGAGAAAAATTATTTACGACCCCGTTATTTAGAATGAATTATACATTTGAGCTCCTAACATCATCATTTTTGGAGATAGAATTATTTTAATTATGTATAAAAATTATGTAGAGTTGTAAATATTTGTCGCTATAACTTTTGAATATGTACCCTATGAAGCAAATACAACAAATAGCACAAAAATTTTCAGGTTCCATGAGGTTCCTCGATATCTAGAGCTTT
Organism: Andrena chrysosceles; assembly: GCA_963855975.1. NCBI lineage: Eukaryota > Metazoa > Arthropoda > Insecta > Hymenoptera > Andrenidae > Andrena > Andrena chrysosceles. Next base: position 18,561,465 of record OY979769.1, on the reverse strand, counting down.
CCCAACGAAAGTTTTTGAAAAATTCCATCATTTTTATGATTATATTCTAATTTTCTTCGTTGGAAATTAAAATACTCATGGCTGAAGCTTGATTTACTACTTATTTGTACCTCTGCAATCCATTATTCAAAATATCGCGATACAATTGAGCACTTTTGATATATAGCTCATACTGACGCATTCTAACAATCGGGGCTACTATGTAAGCGGGCGACTCGCGTTCGCCAAGACGACTCGCCGTCTGACTTCACCTGAAGACTGGGCTTTTCAATGATACAATTTCGCTAAAGGTACACGTATGGACGTAGATATTGCGGTCAAAAATCCACAAAAGAAGAAGCAATGTGTACATATTTCGTATTCAACAAGTAACTACATATGCTCAACATCTAATCGCAAAACATCTATGACTGTTGCTAATTTTAAATATCTTCTACGTCACAGAAATAAAATATGAGTTACATTTTTTATCCATTGAAAACTACGTACAAACATTGAAATAATCACAACTGCATTATAAAGGAAGCATATCTAACGAAACGCGTATACTGGTTTGAACGTTTGATACTAACAAAACGCATATAGTTTGTATAACATACATAACGAAATTTAAAATTCCTACATTTCGTCTCATCGGCACGAAAGTTGCAGGAACGTGCTGCTGACATTTTTCACATGAAAATGAATCCAAACACGGTATACATCGGATTATTAATTAATTAAATAATGATGAACATACGAATTGGAAAAGAATGAGTGGGACAAGAAGGTAAAGTAATGACATGCGTCGCAGTGCGCATAGCATCGAATATGTGTACGTAAAGTGTCAAAGATAGCTGTTGATATACATATTTGAAGAATATGAATAATACTGTATTATATACAACAAAATACCGTGCTACTACTACTACATCAAAAACTGTAACTGCATACAAATCTGTACCATAACACATAACTTACATTTCTCGACGCTTTCTATTTTTTGACAAACGCTTTGCAGATAATTTGGGCTGTTTCGCTTTTACAGCACCCTCCAAATAGCGATTGTTCCTTGCATCTGCGGTTTCCTTCTTTGATTCCATGCCAATGGAATTGTCACACACACACACATACACTTATCGACACTACAGTAACGAACCACGCAGGAATGGAACAATTCACAAATTATGAATATTCCATATGTATCAATATCTGCGCAGTAAATAAAAGCCCGATGGCTTTCTGCGTCTTCACTGTAGTGCAAACGGCAGAAACTGATCAGCTAGCGTTGTCGCTGCATTAGTTACAGATGCTGAGAAGCAGAACAAAAGATAGTGGGAAAAGGACGGATATATGCGTTCTGTTCCTCTCTTTCTCATTAGGATTGGTGTATGCTGATACATTTACACAAAGTATTGTAGACTGTTTAGTCTAGTAGGCCGCCTCCTTGGGCCTGTGAGATAACGCAGACGCCTTTGGCGTCGTAGGGCCTAAAGACGTGACTTAAAAGTGCGTGACGAATTCGGTCCATCCGCCTGCGTCACATTTTATAAACAGGCCAGGCTCTGCTTGTCCTGGGAGCCTGCGTGAAAGCTCAGTTCGTCCCTGATCTCCAGACTGTAACCAGTCTACATAGCTTTAATAAACGTTCGTAGATGTTGTTACCTTTTGCGTTTTATTGAGACCACCTCCTACAAATCTTCAGAAGTGGGATTCGTACGGGTTTTTGGATAGTGTGTGAAGTTTTGTTTATTCGCGACTATCAACTTTGGACAGATAACGGCTGTGAACGTGGTTCTTTTGTTTCGATCGCGAAGCCACCAGTGTGCTCGTGATATTTAGTGAGTCAGGAGGTGACTCTTTTTGTGGTGAACGTTTATCTTTTGTGCGCGGACGAACTCATTGGACCAGCCACAATGACTGGAAAAAGGAAGACGTTACAGGACCTCACTATGAGTGATTTGAAGGAACGGCTGCGCGCTAAGAATTTGACTGTATCCGGCAGCAAGAACGAGTTAATTGCCCGCTTGATAGCCGCCGATCCGAATATCGAGGATGATATTCAGCCACCATCCGATACCGAGGGGTTTCACGATGCGCAGCCCCCCGTTCAGCCATTTGGTGATCAGTCTTCAGATGAACCTTCAACGGCTCCTATGGTTGATGCGCCTGTTGAGCGAAGAGAAATAGAGCTTCTTCGGCGTGAACGAGATTTACTTCAGTGCGAATTAGATTTTGAGCGGCGCTCGAGGGGTTCGTCAACGACACCGCGATCCGCTGACAGCCGTCCCAGCTCGCGGGCCAGAGTCGGTCTTAAAACAATCGCCGATCTTCTGACCGAGTTTTCTGGGGCCGAGAACGATTTTGAACCTTGGAAGATGCAGGTGCAACTTTTAAAAAGAATGTACCAGTTAGATGACGAAGCTACCACAACCTTGATGGTACTGGGCCTCCGCGGTAAGGCTTTAAAGTGGTATCAGTCAAAACCGGGGCTCGTCGAATTGCCTGCTTTGTTGTTGTGGGAAGAAATGCGGAAGATGTTTAACAATCGACCGAACAAACAGGCCGCTAGGAAAGAATTCGAGGACCGTGTTTGGCAGACAACCGACTCGTTTAGCGATTATTTTCACGATAAAATGACGCTTGCGAATCGAGTTTTGATTGATCCGGAGGAACTTGTCGATTACGTCATCGATGGAGTTCCCGACGGTTGGCTAAGAGACCAGGCACGAATGCAGCGTCTCAACACTGCGGATGAACTTTTAGACGTGCTCGGAAAACTTTCGCTAAGGGACGACCCAAGGAATGATCGGGAGCGAAAGGATTAAAAAAAGACGGCACCGGCGAAGCCATTGCCTAAAGACGACGGGCAAAACAAGGAGACACGTTGTTTCAATTGCAACGAGACGGGGCACCGGATGAAAGATTGTGTCAAACCAAAGCGAGAGTGGGGCTCCTGCTTCAAGTGTGGGGCCACGGGGCACCTGGCGAGGCGTTGTCCGCAAGATGCTTCCACGTCAAAATCGGGGCGGAAACAACAGGAGCCGCCGACGCAGATGACGACGCCGATGACGACGCCGAAGACGACGCCGACGCCAGGGCGGTCCACGAATTTGGTTCAGCCGGACTCCCCAGGAACACCATTTACGGCACCGATAAAGTTTGCGGTTCGCGACGACGCGTCGCTAGGACAATTTGAATACTTACGAATGCCTTTTGGATTGACCAATGCACCCCGCATTTTTCAGAGGTACCTGAATGAAATTTTTAATGACTTAGTTAGGAAAAACGAACTTTTGCTTTACCTGGATGATTTTCTAATAGCCACACAGACTGTTGAAGAACATCTTGAGATATTGCAAAAGGTGTTCAGGTTGGCAAAACGATATAATCTACAGTTTAGGTTAGATAAGTGCTTCTTTTTATATCGTCAAATTACTTATTTGGGTTATTCGATAACAGACAATGGCATTGTGCCTGCCAAGGAAAACGTAGAGTCGGTTATTGGTTACCCTGTTCCAAGGAATATTAAGGAGGTACAGCGTTTCGTGGGGCTGGCTAGCTACTTCCGACGATTTATCGAGAATTTTTCATTTATTGCGAAGCCGTTATGTGATTTGTTGCGAAAAGATGCAGTTTTTTGTTTTGGACCAGAACAGAACCACGCGTTTGTCGCGCTTAAAGACTACTTGATAAGCAAACCAGTTTTAGCGATTTACTCTCCAAAATTGAAGACCGAACTTCACTGCGATGCGAGTTGCAACGGGTTTGGTGCAATTTTGTTGCAAAAACAGCCGGATGGAATTTTCCGACCTGTTTTTTATTTTAGCAAAAGAACGACTGTCCAGGAATCAAGATACCATAGCTTCGAGCTCGAGTGTTTAGCAGCTATTTACGCGATTAAACGGTTCCACATATATTTGTTTGGCATACCATTTAAAATCATTACAGATTGTGACAGTTTTAGATTGACGATGAGCAAACAGAACGTTAACCCACGAATTTCTCGTTGGGCGATGTTTTTGCAAAATTATAATTATGAAATCGAGCATCGAAGTGGCAGCAAGATGTCACACGTTGATGCGTTAAGCCGCTGTCATAGTATACTTATATTAGAACCAAACACATTTGAACAGGTATTGTCAATGAAACAATGTCAAGATCCTACAATCCGTGAATTGCAGGACGAATTGGAAGTAAAGGAAAATAAATTCTATGAATTGAGAGACGGGTTAGTGTACAAAAAAGTTAAGAAAGATAAGTTATTGTTTTATGTACCTGTATGCTAGGGTGTTTCATATTATAGGGGTAAAATTAAAATATGATATTTTTATTTCACTTTGCGCATGCCCTGATTCCTATTAATATAAAAAAAATATCTGACAAATTTTAGGAAGATTGAGTAATATTTAGAGGTTGCACACTTTGCACACTAAATAATATTTAGTAGGCTAAGGAAACACGATTTCCAATGATAATTATTTTTACTCTCAAGTCCTTAAAACTGAAATTAAACTTCAAAGAAGATTTACATTTAGATAAATTTACATTTTATTACTTTCTATTATTGTTCATACCTATAAAAATTCTGTACGTTATTATTTTACCCGCATTTTCAAAACCTGGAAAAGCGAAAATATGTAGGGTAGATCGGGGGCAATAGTAACAGGTGGCGAATGTAACACATATAAATTGTGTTGAATATCAAAACATATAATGAATATTGACATCAATTCTAGATATACACATGATAAATAATGACATTTGGAATACACACATCCATGTTCTGGCAGTATAGATACGCAATAGACATGGATAGTGAAAAAAATAACTTTTCGATATCCTAAAGTAACTTTTTCTTACTGATTTATGAATCTAATGTAAACACTCCCTTTGCAAGTATGTGCGTTTTTAATCTGTAATTTGACCTTTTTTAAAGTAATACCGATCGTTACCTAGCACTTTTAAGTGTCTCGTTAGTCACAATTTATAATTGAAGTTCAAAAGCATGGTCTGGGGTGATTGTAACATCAGCAGTCGGGGTCGGTTGTACCACAACAAAACCGAAAGAAAGCGAATAATATTGTCTTGTTTGCATAGAATCTATGTAGTGTTACAACCGATCCTAGATCAGCTATGGTTGCAACACTTTACACTGCATCGTTAGGGCTATAACACTCCGCTTCTCATTTTTATTAATAACTTGGATATTACTTGACATACAGTGAACCTGTTGTGACTCAATAATGTCAGATAAGGTAAATGTCCCAATACCTGGACACGTCCCAGTACTTGGACACTAGTCCAAATAAAACTGATTATTACATTTAACATTCACTTTATCCATAATAGAACTATTTTATTCAATTACTCATATCTTTAATAAAATATGTTCATATACATATTTTTCTTAGTAAACTTGTAACACTCGTAATAAAAATAAATTTTCTTGAACTCTCCAGTTTACACCATTTTAGTATTGCTCTTGTCTGATTTGCTAAACAGTATGCACTTTTTCTTAAGCGAATATTATTAATAATGTTTAGTATATTTGTACAACTAATTCAGTTTTAGAAAAATGGTACCTTGTAGTATTATTTTTTGATTGGTAGATTAAAATTAAAGTTCGTATTAGTTTTTTATTCGCGTGTCTATCTACTGGTACAGTGAAATCACACAACGACTCCAAACCTGACAATGTGTATAAACTGTGAAATAAGTACGCGTTATTGTTGACACAATAATAAAATAATTATTTAACACCTTAACAATAATTTGCACCCTACCAATTGTTCTTATCTTGTTTTAATGATAATATTGTTGCGAGCACCGGGTATAGGCCCGTGCATAGCCTGCTGGTGCTCGTAGCGAAAGACAGAAGAGGATCAACCCCCTTCGAGAAGACTATCAGGACGACGCCGTGGACTGTCTTGTACCGAACGCCGTAGCGTTCGGACGTGCGGGTTGTGCTGTGATTGCTCTGTATACCCAAATATAGACATGACGTGCAATGTTCCCGCGTTTCATTCTACTCCTTTGCGTCGGGGTGGTCGTCGGTGGAAACACCCCGGCGCAACAATATTTAATTCATGTGTAAAATTCGTGTGTTACACACGAATACACATAACCTTAAAATTAGTCATTCAATAACCCATACAGCACACTCCGTTGCCCGAAGCTTGCAGGAAGTTTCCATGGGGGTTGCCGTGGAATGTTCCCTCGGTGCGGACATAGGAACCTTCCCTGAACATTGCCGCCATGTTGCGGTGGAACATTCCACATGGAACCTTCCTGCCAGCTTCATGGAACGTTCCGGACATTCTCTGGCAATGCTCACGGAGCGTTCCGGTCATTCTCTGGCAATGCTCACGGAACGTTCCGGTCATTCTCTGGCAATGTTCACGAAGCGTTCAGGACATTCTCTGGCAATGCTCACGGAACGTTCCGGACATTCTCTGGCAATGGTCACGGAGCGTTCTGGACATTCTCTGGCAATGGTCGCGCAACTTTTCGGACATTTACAACAAAGGTTCCAGAATCGATTCTTGTATCGACTTTTCCCTAATTGCTATCAATAATAATTATTGTTTTGCAAAATCCTTATGGAAAAACGAGAAACATTTATACACACCATTGATTTGTTAAATAAATCAGCTACACATTTTTTACATTCACACACACTATATTATTCCGAGTAGGAAGTTTAAAGTTTCTCCTGTATATTAGGTTACGCTTTGTGTAGACGATGTAAGGTCAATTGTTGTATGCTTTATGTAAATTGTAAACTATGGGACTATTCCCGTTTAAAATAATAATAATAATAATAATAATAATAATAATAATAATAATAATAATAATAATAATAATAATAATAATAATAAAGTAAACCAACCAGTAATTGACCGCATACCAGTGAATGACCATTAGGCAAAGAAATGTAAATTATAAATTTAAAAAATACTATATGTTTATAAATGGAGTTTAGTTGCACTTTTAATATTCCATATTTTTAGTTATGCGTTTTAAACAAACATTAATAAGTACTTAATAAAAGTATGCGGTCATTTACTGGGCTTCTCATTCAACAATTCGGTCATTCACTGGTTGGTTTACCCTAATAATAATGTCAAAACGAGCCTTCATTTTTTAATAATTTGAGTTTAAAGTTATGCACGACAGGAATTTAAGTTCGAATACGTAAGCAATCTTCTCAATCAACGGTTGTAGCTGCAGCGGTAAAGTGTTCGTCTACGGTGCTCGAGGTCGTGGGTTCGAATCTTACTGGGGTGTAAAAGAATTTTATATTTTTTAAAAACACACGGACGTTATACTACTACGATTCTGCACACATTATACTACACTATATTGATATTTTTATTTTTGGCTTTACTGTTTGGAAGGTTGCGTGATCATTGCCAGAGAATGTCCTGAACGCTCCGTGAACATTGCCAGAGAATGACCGGAACGTTCCGTGAGCATTGCCAGAGAATGTCCGGAACGTTCCGTGGAATGTTCCCAAAGGGCGGACATAGGATCCTTCATGGTACGTTCCATCAATGTAGCAGGAAGGTTCCTGTGATGCACCGGAACCGTCCTGCTACATTGATGGAACCTTCCTGCCATGGGAGTGTGCTGTATGGGAATAGATTTTTTTTACTTCAGTTTGTTTACTGATTTGAATATGTTACTTACATAGCAGAAATATGCCAAAAGAAAAAACTATTGTGTTGTTTTTTTCTTTAATTTCCTTAGAAAACATCCAAACTTCATCATGTGTCCAGGTAATGGGACAGTAAATTCGGGACACCGGGACATAATAGTTAAGCTGTCCAGGTATTGGGCCATTGTAAGGACTATGAATCTTCAATATTTTACAAACTTATTCAATCCTACAATATGTTGCTTTTTTTAAATGATAAAATACACACGATGCCCCATGTAATTGCAAAATCGTTTTTATATAAATCGATTTGTATAACTGAAAAATTCTCGAACATGTGTCCGCCGTACCTTAAATGTCCAGGTATTGGGACATTTACCTTAAGTAAGTAACATTTCCATATATGGGTTTTTGTTGTAAATGTAATAGTTCCTGCGTAATCGTATTCCCAAGCCAAACTTTTATTACCGCTCCAGGCCTAGCCTAGTGATAAAACTGTGCAACCCCTAAATATTATTAAATTTGTCTAAAATTTGGCATACAGATCACTTAGATGAATAGAACCAAGGGTGCGAGCAAAGTTATATGAAAATAGCACCTTTAGAAAATTGAAACATCCTACTTTATGCTTAGAAAATAACGTGATTCGTGCGTGTCACGATGATTTAGGACATCTCGGAGTAGATAAAGTTGTCGAGAATATAAGTAAAGTTTACTGGTTTCCGCAAATTCGTCGGAAAACCAAGGATTACATAGGGAACTGCTTAAAGTGCATAGAGTTTTCTCCTTCTAGCGGGAAAATCGAGGAATTTTTGCATAGTTTGGGTAAAGGTAACCTGCCCTTCCAGACGATCCATATTGATCATTACGGTCCTTTGGAAAAGTGTGGAAGTGGTTATAAATTCATTTTGTCCGTGATAGATGGGTTTACCAAATCATTAAATTATATCCATGCAAGACAACAAAAACAGAAGAAGTAATTAAGCACACGAGAGAATATTTTTGGGCATATAGTAAGCCTAAACGAGTCAGTGATTGGGGTACTTCTTTTACTTCCGGCTTGTTTAAGGATTTCTTAGCGACTGAATCAGTTGGTCCAGTGTTGATTGCGGTCGGAACGCCACTTGCGAATGGGCAGGTGGAGCGCTTTAATCGGGTCATAGCGCCAATGTTGGCAAAGTTGTCAGAGACGCCAGGAAAATGGGATCGCGTCTTGGGATCCGTAGAATATGCCATTAACAATACGGTTTGTAGATCAACGGGAGAGAGTCCTTCTCGATTATTATTCGGTATGGATCAGTTAGGTGCTGTAACTGATAGCTTGCGTTTAGTTTTAGAGTCGTATTCTGAGACCGATAGGGATCTTACCACGATACGTGGAGAAGCTGCTAACAATATTGTTAAAAGTCAACGGGTTAATGAACGTTTGTATGATAGAATACATAAGACACCCACCGTCTATCGAATTGGGGATTATGTCATGATACGCAATTCTGATGTCACTGCAGGGGTAAATAAAAAACTTATTTCAAAGTTTAAAGGGCCATACGTGGTTAAAAAAGTTCTAGATCATGATAGGTATGTAGTTACGGACATTGAAGGGTTTCAGCTGACGCGTATACCTTTCACTGGAGTTGTAGGGCCCGACCAAATGAAATTTTGGATTCGTTCGTGATAGTGATAGAATAAGTGTAGTAATTAGTAGCAATGAATATTTTATAACATTTCCGTTCGTTTTAGATCTTGCGTGTGTGTTTGTGTGGAAGAATGTTATTTTATCTCAATATATTGTATTTCGTATTCTGTTTTATATCCGTGTTTGTTAATGTACTCTATATTGCTAGTTGAATTGTATGGCGTAGTCCATAATTTACGAAGATTTTTCTTCTTTGCTATTTGTTTGTGAGTCTTAGCAAGTAATGCGCCGTGACCGGGGACGGCCACCATTGTCAGGTTTGGCCGAACTGTAGACTGTTTAGTATAGTAGGCCGCCTCCGTGGGCCTGTGAGATAACGCAGACGCCTTTGGCGTCGTAGGGCCTTTAAGTGCGTGACGAATTCGGCCCATCCGCCTGCGTCACATTTTGTAAACAGGCCAGGCTCTGCTTGTCCTGGGAGCCTGCGTGAAAGCTCAGTTCGTCCCTGATCTCCAGACTGTAACCAGTCTACATTAGAGCTCTTACTACCCGCCCGCCCGGGTACTCGAGTACCCGGTGAGACCCCGGGTAGAAAAAAATTACCCGGGTACCCGGGTAGACAAAAACTACCCGAGTATCCATGAGATACCCGAGTAAATGAAATGTGATGAGATAGTGGAGAATTTAGATTTGACAGCCGATCGTCTTTCGACTTTCTATCATTTTCGACTAACCTCAGTAATGAACGGAATAAACTTCAAGCAATTATATGTGGTATTGTCCGCAGAACACTTTCTGTATCAGAATGTGAAAATTGCGAACTGTCAACGTCTTTTGCATTTACAATAGGGTAGTTCGCCCTATTGCAGTGCCATGTGTCATGTGGTTTATGACCTGTGCCAGATTAAACTGTCGTGATTAATCTGTGAGAGGTGATAATAGTGATTGTGTACCCAATAAGGTACAAACAAAACGCTCATTTTCGGCGAAACAAGAGGAGGAGATAACTCAGGCATTGGCAAGGGTCGTTGCGGCAAACATGCTGCCTATTTCATTTGGCAATAGTGCGGGGTTTAAAGATTTTATGACCGTGATGGATGCCGATTATCGATGTCTGTGCCCCAAAACTCTTCTGAAACGCTCCATTCGTTTCAGAAGAGTTTTGAGAATTCAGTTGTGACGTCCTGGCCCCACCACGGTATCGCGACTTAGTGTCGACGAGCGCCACCAGAGGTCTCAAATCTTTCCCGCTAGTCCTAACTCTCAATGTCATTCGTATATATACAAGTTCCAAATCATATCCTCTGTGTCCCCGTGTGTGTCTAGGGCAGGGGCCGTCAGCTATAGCCCTACTGATGAGTCTGGCTGGCGATCCCAAGACGAAACACACCTCTTCTTTTCCTCCTCGATCCTCCAACGCCGATCCACCAGCCCTGCATAGTTACTCCATAGTGGCGTTACCGGGCCGGCCTTAGGGTTTACGGTGCGACGGGGCAAGAACACCCATCTAGTCCTGAATGTTCCGGCAATTCAGGACGTGACACAGTTTTGAGTATTCAGAGAATTCCAAGCTATACGGGGGAGAATCGAGAGAAAATTGAACAGGAGCTTGCTAAAGCGTCCTCGATGTTCTGTGGCCATCGATGAATAGTCATCCCGATCGTAAGATTCCTATTTATCCCCAACGACGCATTTTATAACAAATAATTGGGAGATAAAAAACTTCACATTTTCCTCGCATGATATAGAGGGACAACATACCGCCGAAAAGGTCACAGCCGTTATAATAGGAAATGGGAATGCAGGAAGATTGGAACAGTACAATATTACAAATAAATTAATTGCTCTAGAACATGACAATGCGACTAACATGAATGCAACAATCAATTTATTAGAGATTAAAAAATACAGCGTTTCGTGTACTGCATACAATTTACAGTATTCATAACAGACGCCCTTCATACAGTTGAAAAACTCTCAGATGCGGTATGGAAAGGTTTTAAAATAGTTCGGCATTTTCATCATTCGAATTTGGTGACTTCTGCACTGCAAGACGCGCAGAAGGAACTGAACGTACCAGAACAGAAGTTAATTCAATCCTGCCCGACCCGACGGAATTCGACGTACAGTATGTGTGACGGTCCTGTAAAAAATCGAAACGTAACAAATTAAATATTAACAATAGAAACGGAACCAAATTAAATATTAACAATAGAAACGATTCAATTTAGCGACCATAGAATTATGTTCTGAAACTAAGGTAACTATTTCCTTAGTTCTGTCAATCATTTATGGCTTAATTAATAATCATTTAAAAGACAATGATTGGGACACTGTATAAGCAAAAGAATTTAAGAACATTTTAAAAAAATTAAAAATATTTGAAAAACCCAACTGCTTAAAAAGCGAACTAAAATGATAAAAATAATAATAAGATGACAATTTAAATTAACTCAATTGTCTGCAGTCGGAGGATGCTAATGATTTAATGTAATTACATTCGAACAGTTATTTCGAAATAGAAAATTACATATTGTCTTAATAAATATTGTGTATCGCTGTTCGCCCTAATTTGATGGGCTATTAACACCGCTAACAGTATTCTCCACACAAAGAAAAAACATATAAGTTACAAAATACGCTGAAGTTGAAATATCAAATTATAAGCATGAATTTGCACTGATGTTGTCCACCTCTTTTTGTTACCAGCTTGAAGCACTTCCTTTAGTCATTGTGGTACATGCAGTCGGATAAAAATATCCCTTGCTCGTAGATTCGATATACATTTATATATATAGTGACAGTGCCCGTCAAATTGCTTATTTTCTTGGCCCTAGAAGCAAAGATTTAACATTTGAAGATAGCGCATTAAAAATATAATTATAGATTCTATTCACAACAAGATTGGAAATATATCAATTAATAAAAATAATACAGATAATTATAATACCATTTCAAGTGCTTCAGAAATTGATATGTATATGGACAAATATAAAAACCTGGCAGAATTGGCAAAAATGTATTTAAGTATTCCGATTACATCTGCCAGGTCGGAACACACATTTTGTTCAGTTTGGTTATTACCTGGAAATGTAGATTTATTAGTATTTTTACATCAAAACAGAAATGTGTGAAGGTTAAGTTGCGAACAGAATCGTGATTCGAAGTCACACACTATTTCTTGTATAGAATTTATTATTCTACTTACCGTTGCGCACTATACTACGGTGCGGTGCGGAAGTAACCTAGTGTCACCGACACCGACGACTCACCGATCCCTCGCAGCAAAAGACATTTTATCATAATCGTAACGCGCACACAATACTACATTTAATTGCTTGACGTTTATTCCGTTCATTACTGAGGTTAGCCGAAAATGATCGAAAGTCGAAAAACGATCGGCTGTCAAATCGAAATTCTCAACTATCTCATCACATTACATTTACTCGGGTATCTCATGGATACTCGGGTAGTTTTTGTCTACCCGGGTAGCTGGGTAATTTTTGTCTACCCGGGTAGCCGGGTAATTTTTGTCTACCCGGGTACCCGGGTAATTTTTTTCTACCCGGGGTCTCACTGGGTACCCGGATACCCGGGTCAAAACAAGAGCTCTAGTCTACATAGCTTTAATAAACGTTAGTAGATGTTGTTACCTTTTGCGTTTTATTGAGACCACCTCCTACAGTATATACTTCTGGGAATACTTTTTGGTGCAGAAATGTGTACAGAAAAGGATTTTTGATTAACCTGTGCATATACTTCTGACGTATCATCTTTGCGCGTTTGCACCTTTACGCGGGCCGAGACGTGTCGCTCGATCCTTGGTGCAAGTGAAATACAAAATATTGAGTGAGTGAGAAAGACAGTTTACGCTCTGCCCAGCGGTTTCAGGAGATAATCGCAAGTTGTGTAGTAGGATCACCTACGGGAGTGGTGGAAATGTGTGCGTGAACCGCGCCGGCGAATGTTTTCTGACAAAGCTGGCCCTTGAGGCTAGCAAAGGCTGGATCGTCAGAAATCCGAGTGACTGCCGAACAGTAAAGATCATAAGTACCTTCACGCTTACTACTCCTGTCTTTTTCACTATATGTGCCGGTTATTCTAAAAGTGGTCTCACAAGGGAAGTTTGGCAACCCGAAAATTCAGAAAATTATGAATCTCGGTGTGCAAGTAGAGTAGTTCATCCGTAACGCAACCCTATTTTTTGTTGGTGCCATAATGCAATTTTTGGGGGTGAAATCATCCCTTGAAAAAAAATGTAGAATTTTCTTTTCCGTGGAATATCTCGGGAAGGGTGAGAGATATCGAAAAGAAGTTTAAACAAAATTGCATCCTTTTTTTATATCTACAAAACCGCGTAAAAGTAATTTTCGAAAACCCATATTTTTCAAGTTACCCCCTCTACCAACCCTTAAAATTATGTTTTTGTATTTTTTAAATATACGCTGAAATACCTCTGGATAATCTCTTTTCATACATATAAATAGTGTATGTGTTGTATTGTTTTTGCAAACAAATAAAACCTCTATTACCGAATGTGAAGTCCATTTTAGCAGTTGCCATTAATAAAATGGTTTCTTAAACCCATATTTAAATTATTAGTTATATACAATTTAGACAGCTTTCAATTATTTAAGCAAAGCAGTAGGTACCTAAAATTGTATCCAAGGTAAAACTCATTAAAACTAATCAATGACGTGCATGAATCTTTATGATATCAGCACATTCGTACATGCAATACTTCAAGTGTAATCGTATTAGGCTATTTTGGAGACCACACGATAAATAAATAATGTGCGAAGATTTACAATGACTTTGCAAAACATATATTTTGTCATTAAAATGACGCAGAATCGCATTGATGCCGATAACCTTGTCGAACTTTCCGATTTGCATAATGCATATATATATATGAATTTTAATTGATTGATATATAACTGTAATATTATATATATATAATATAACTGTAATATTGTGATATACACAATATTATATAATTATAATATTACATTAAAGTGATTTATATTAAATTTAATTATAACATTATAGCAGTTGTGACGTCCCATTATTTTTCGTCCGGTCCTAAGTAGCATCCTCCATATAAATTCCCCCCACAACTACACAACTATTTAAGAAACCTCAATGCTTAACCCTTTCTCCAACCTCCGGGTTGTTTGGACGATGTACCTTAGCGGTCCCCATCTCCAGATGATCAAATTTCAAACACCTTCCCCTCCTCGGCCTTAGAGGCGCGAACTTCTTCCACGTTTAAACCTTAGACAAGTCCCTCACTAAAACTCGTTCATCTCGAGACCATGTCTCACTCCCCCCCCCCTCCTTTTACGGAAAACGTATTCAAACCTCCGCTTTCAAACCCCAATCAAACCCTCCAAACCCATCCAACGGGTGGAGTACCCCCTTTTCAAAACCCCGAAGGAACCGCCGAAATACGCAATAACGACACATATTTCGCGCAGGACTCATCACGACATTCCGATTACATAACACATATTTAAAACATGAGTCGTCACACATTCCGCAAATTCCCCGCATACCCGACATTCTATCGCTTTTGTATAAATACCGGCGCCGCGTGGACCGCGACACTTAGTACCAGTTCGGCACCAGTTCAGCCACAATCATTACCAAAGTTTACCAAATCTTTATCTTTAATTTCTTACTGTTAAGTAGTGTTAGAGTTATTTCTAAGTGTTATTTCTTACTGTTAATTAGCTTCAGTGCATCATCTCATAAAAAGGACCTCGAGTCTTCGACATCACTGTAAGCGCTTAATATTCTAATTTTCGTTTATATTATTTTCTTTTGCTTATTTGCTTCGATCTTTACATTTTCAATTTATATTGCTTTGCCCTGTTGTGCTTATTACTTTACATTACTTTCTGTGATTTCACTTATTACTTTATATGTATATCGTTCAACCGCATTTACATCATTTATTCTTGCTTACTCGCTTGCTTTATATAGTTCCAATTGCTTATGCTTACCGCTTAATTATACCGTTGCGTAATTCTATTGCCTATATTAATTTGTTTATTACTATTACTAATTCATCTTATGTTTATATTATGTTATTAATCACCGTTATATAAATGTTTGTGCCAATGCTTTATGTCCAAGCATTATTGTAAATCGCTATAGCATCAGAAGTGCATTGTTAATCACTTGCTTTCCAATAAATAGCGGTTCTGTTACTTAAACGTTTGAATTCTTGGGATTATTCATCGAAGGCTCAGAATCCTTACGGCCTTGCCACAGCTGTTCTTCCTTCGCAAACCTCGGGAGTTCTTATCCGTGTTTACAACTTTTCTTTCACCCAGGGTCCCGTATGGCCATTAGTACGTCTATTTTGAAGAACTGCCATCCGCGCCTTTCTTTCCCCATTGCAGTAGTTAAACCAATTATCTAGTTAGAAGAACTAACCGCAAACACTCTAACGGGTGTCACTCGGGTGCGGGATTATTCCCCAATCTTCTCTGGTCGATTAGAGCTGCGAAATAAAGTTCCGTGCCTAACTTTTGCAACCGCTTGGGACTGCGAAACAGGGTTCCGTGCCCAAACCTTTGCAACCGCTTAGAGCAGTGAACAAGGTTCCGTGCCTAAACCCTTCCAACCCTTTAGAGCAGCGAAACAAAGTTCCGTGCCTAACTCTTGCAACCGCTTGGGGCAGCGAAACAGGGTTCCGTGCCCAAACCTTTGCAACCGCTTAGAGCAGCGAACAAGCTTCCGTGCCTAAGCCCTTGCCACCTCTTGGAGCAGCGGAACAGGATTTCGCGTTTGACTCCCGTAATTCACCACAATGTCACTGTCCTAAACCCCCCGCCACCCAGGACGTGACACAGTTTTCATTAATGAAGTGGCCGCATAAAGTAATATTTAATCATTTGCAGTCTCTTTTTGTACATGCTGTATTGTTTGATTATACATTAGAAGAATTATACTAATAGAAGACGATAGATACATTAAAAATTACGGTTTGCAATTGGTACAATAATGATATTCTTCATAGAAATGAGTGAAACAAAAATTCTTGCCACACCATGTACATCGCATAAAAGCCGGCTCCCCACAAATACTACATTTGGGTATAAGCTTTTCATTCCTGAAGTAACAGAAATCTACAGGATTTTGAAATTCGCTGGGATGCGTTTCTAGATATCCGCTTTTAAACCAAGCATATTGAAAAAGGTTTTTGAATCTAGGCGAATAAAACTGGTTGTAGGTTAGTGGCTGCAATTTAATTATTTCATTATGTAAGTGCAAATTAACATCTCTCTCTTGGAGAATCACATTATCCGAAAATGTCCGCACGAAATTTTTTCAAATTCGAAATCCAAACACATCTAAAGGCTGAACGATGCCCGTCATTTTTTTGGAATCATTGAAAAAGTTACTTGTCTTGTGGAATCAACTGCTGTAATGCATTTGGGCAGTGTCCCATCCACGAGTCGAGTAGGAGCATGCTTCTACGGCCAGTATTCGGTAGCTAGACTTCACTAAACCTAGTTTTAAAATGTTCAGACGTGAGTTTTCCTGACTTTGAAGCTCCGATGTAAATATTAACCGGACGGAATAGAGTTCTTTGCACTATCGGACCAAGTGTTCCTGTAGATTCCTCCAAAACTATGTATAGTGGTGAAAGAAGACGCCCGCTTGCTGATCTAATAAGCATTATAGTGTAGTTATGTGTTGTAGAAGATACAGATTGAATCGTCGCTTCTATCGTTTTCACTCCTAATTTCGCCAATGTTCGCCCAGACTGTATTTTAAGGTTGAAGCCCCTCTCGTCTACATGATAAATTTCTTCAACTCCGACAGCTGGGATAGACTTGGTTAGACTTTACGCCAGAAACAAACGATTGTGGGATATTTTTTATATTGTCAATATCTTCAAACGTAAATTACGTCCTGAATGTTGTTATCTTGCGGGACACAATTCTATGCACAGTCTTAAACTTCCAAATCCACCATTTACTTGCCACAAATTGGTGTAGGTGCTCCTGGTTTTTTGCCTCCAAGGCCCACAATCTTAAATTCTTGTCATGAATAATAGATCTTCTGTCACAAGCTTCTTCAAACTTTTGCAGTACATATTCCGCAATAAATGTAAATTTATCTGCATTTGTTCCACCTCTCTCTACACTCGCCTCCCACTTGTATAGTTGTTGCAAAGATGTAACCATGCGATAACTTTTCTGTACACTGGTAAGCGATCGACGTACCTTTTTTCCACTTTTCCAAAACATTACTGCTTTTCTCTTATAACTTATGTCAACTTTTCCACCTTCATCATCAACAGTACATTCTGCAGGGTCAAAACTGTCTTCTTCTTCTTCTTCTTCTGCAGGCATAGTGTAGGGGAGAGTGGGTAGGTTTGGGTCAGATTTCAATTAATCTCTAATATTGACCAAAACGAGGGAGAAACACGCTTCAAATGTGCATAGTTTTAATTAGTAATGTTTTACCATCGATGTTCCATCATCATTTCATTTTATTATTCTAATCAAATCTTTAAAATTATAAAAGTTCTAAAAGTAATTATTTAACCCATACCTCCCTTGTGTGAGGAGGTTTGGGTCAGGTAATGGGGATAAATGGGTCGTTTAATTTTTGTCTAAGTTTTGGTATAAATGTACGAAACTTTTATGTATGTATGTATTTATTACCTACAACGTGAAAATATAATATGCATAAATGTAATAAAGTAAATAAACAAAATTAAAGCTCTAAAGGAATAACATAAGAAACATAAATGTATCGGAAGTAGTTAATTAAATTTTTAATGAACATTTTCAAAATTATTGAAGTCAACGTCAAATTGAAAAAAATTCTGTGTCCTGCTCGTACCAGCGACGTTGTTTGGAGGACTTAAACGGAGAACTATATCGCAAAAATCAACTTCGGATGTATCAATTTAAAATGTGTACAAACTTGGTTTTTTACGTAAAAAATTGATGGTATAAACTCCTTCTTTATTTATTAATTTTATGTTTCCAACGTAATGAAGACATGTCCGTTTTGTGGGAAATTTTACTATCACATAGTCTCCAACTGCAGAAGAAGCTGCAGAATGATCAAAATCCTTGGGTCTGCGATCGTTTTGTAGATCACACTCGACCAGGTCTGATTCTGATAGTTCCTGACTATGTTCGTCACTTTCCGTTTCGTCTGGTTTGCTTATCTTCTTCTTCTTAACGTTTTTTTGGTTAATCTTTCCCCATATATTCTTCTTCACTTTAAGTTTCCGTTTCATGTTCCTTTCAATCTCTAGTTTCTCAATTTCATTTTTTCCGGTGTTTCTGTTAAAATTCGCGTACGTCCTTTTGTACGACCCCGATTTGATGCAGTTCTAGGTTTTGCCTTAGGATACGGAATCACTGATTCTGGAGTTACAATACACTCTGCCCTTGTAGAAGTTGTGGAAGTAGAAGTTGAAGGTAGGGCTTCGTCATGAATGTGTTCTGGTACGGGGCGGTCGGTAACCGAGGACATCAAAAAATCGTCAGCGGAAAATATTTGTGGGTTAAAGGGATGAATACCAGTTTTCTCGAATCCTGATATAATGTTCTGTCTTGCCATGGCACCATCAAAGGCAGTTTTGGCTAATCCGGCAATGTGGTAAATGGTTATGGTTCGTCCAGGATTCGACGTCATCCACGAAGAGGAAGCTGCATTGTAGCGTGCCTTAAACGGGCCATAAACAGACACATCCAATGGTTGTAGACGATGGCTGCAATGCGGTGGCAATGTTAGAAGATGTACGCCGTGTTCTTTGGCTACAGAAATAAATTCTACATTTACATGGCTTTCATGATTATCCAACAGAAGCAAACAAGGATTTTCATTAGACACCTTGGAATATTTGATAAAGTGTTTCAATGTTATGACAAAGTTCTCTTTTGTCATCCAACCGGAATTATGTGCTAATCCTAAGCTGTTCTCTGGACCATTAATAAGCATATGGTCGGCGAATTTTATTCTTGGAAATATGAAAACTGGAGGAATCGTGTTTCCGGCTGCGTTAATAAAACAACACATTGTGACCAACGTACCCCTTTCGGCAGAAGTCACTTGCCCTACTTGTTTTTGACCTTTGAGTGCAAGGACTTTCGGGGGTTTGTGAACTGTGGTCACGGATGTCTCATCGCAATTATACAAATTCTGTGGTGGGAATTTAAATTTGTCCAAAAGGTACTGCAAGTTTTCAAAGAATTTACTAACATTGTGAGCATTAAAGCTTGTTGCTCTCCCTAAAGAGGTTGCTTCAGGCTGCCTTATTGCAAGTTGAGGATGTCGCTTCATGAAACCTAACAACCAATCACACTTGGCAGATTTACATTCCTCCCATTCTTTTGGATAACCGATGCCTAGCTTTATAGCATATTGATATGCAAACTCCCGTGTTTCTTTTGTGGTCAAACCGTAATGCATTTTACTGCAGGTTTGCAAGTACTCTGACAGCATAGTTTCTTGTTCATTTGAAAAAACGCGTCTAGAATATAGGTTAGCTACAAAGGTATAATTTTGTTGGTCCTCTAACTGCATTTTTTTAGCATTTTGCACATGCCTTTGCAAAGCTGATCTAGAAAATCCCCAATCTGCTGCTACTTGCCTAGCCGAGATGTTACTTTGTAGGATAAGTTGCACAGCTTGGGATATTTGTTCGGGAGTCTTTCTCTCTCTCTCTCTGTCTTTCTTTTATAAATACGTGGCATTGTATACCTGTAAAATGTAAATAATAGTAACTTTTAAAGATTAAAAAGAAAGGCGGGATGTATGGGTCGACTCAAATCTCCCGCACACTTCTGACCCATACATCCCGCATCTGAACGTTCATAATAAAACACCTGTGTTAGTCAAGCAACGTGTTTTAGGTTACAATTTATAACCTATAACTGTTGCTTAAATATAAGTTCGTCTACTAAAATTTTTTCCAGCACTACATATTTTATATAAGTTTATAACAACGACTTATTTCGGATACCAATTTAGGTTAAACTTACCACGAAAATGCACTTCTACTTATAGAAAATGAATACGCGCTTTAAACAACTTATCGCTTTGTTCAGGAATTCCCCTACTACTGCTACAACGAATAATACATATGCAAATAAGGTATGTCTAACAAGGATAGAAATACATTAACTGACCCAAACCTCCCACGACCTAAACCTACCCACTCTCCCCTACTCTACAACTTGTGCACCATGTGGTTCGGATGGATCGGCAAAATTGAGCACATAATCATGTTCAATTAATGGTAGGGAATGTGTTTTGAAATTTTTTCATAATGTCACGAATTTCATTGTGCACTTCCATTTCTACCGAGTTCATAGGTGTTTGCGTTATACTCGCAATTTTAAACGAATTGGCTAACATATTTATTACGTTAGCAACATTAATCGACTTCATTTTAAAGAAAAGCCTTGCAAGCAATGATCACTAACTTTTTTCAATTGAATGGTAACGGACTGTTGACATAAATGTAACTGCACGCTCGGTCCTTAGCGCGTGACTCGCTGTCGAGCGATGGAGAGTCAGTCCGACGACGAAGCGTAGCCGAGTAACGTCATTGAAATATATGGAATTAAACAGATACTGTGGGCTTTGCACTTGGCTTTGCCGTTTCCCAACTCTTATCCCCCACAAGTTAAGGTCGGGTTTCCTATATGCGTTCGTCCGGCCGCAATGACCGGCGGTGGTTCCACTAGCGCGAGGGAGAAACAGATGCATACTTCTCCATTGCACTAGTGGGACTGCTGCGGCCGAACGCGTATAGGAAATCCGACCTTTGCAATTAAAATGATGCAAAGTATTTGTAAATCTTCGCACATTATTTATTTATCGTATGGTTTCCAAAATAGCCTAATACGATTACACTTGAAGTATTGCATGTACGAATGCGCTGATATCATAATGATTCATGCACGTCATTGATTAGTTTTAACGAGTTTTACCTTGGATACAATTTTAGGTACCTACTGCCTTGCTTAAATAATTGAAAGCTGTCTAAACTTTATATAACTAATAATTCAAATATGGATTTAAGAAACCATTTTATTAATGGCAACTGCTAAAATGGACTTCAAATTCGGTAATAGAGGTTTTATTTGTTTGCAAAAACAATATAACACATATACTATTTATATGTATGAAAAGAGATTATTCAGAGGTATTTCAGCGTATATTTAAAAAATACAAAAACTTAATTTTAAGGGTTGGTGGAGGGGGTAACTTGAAAAATATGGTTTCTCGAAAATTATTTTTATGCGGTTTTGTAGATATAAAAAAAGGGTGCAATTTTTGTTTAAACTTCTTTTCGATATCTTTCATCCTTCCCAAAATATTCCACGGAAAAGAAAATTCTGCATTTTTTTCAAGGGGTGATTTCACCCCCAAAAATTGCATTATGGCACCAACAAAAAATAGGGTTGCGTTACGGATGAACTACTCTACTTGCACACCGAGTATCATAATTTTCTGACTTTCCGGGTTGCCAACCGTCCCTTGTGAGTCCAACGTTATTTACAATATATGTAGCGGATTTGGAGGATGCCGCGAGGAAAAACCAAGCAGGAGAAGTTAGAGTAGGAGCAGAAAAATCTAGACTCTAGCATATGCGGACGATATAGCGTTACTAGCAAATGAACCAAAGGATTTTAAGGAAACGATAAGAAAATTCGGAAAATACCTTGAAAGGAAAGGGTTGCAACTGTACGCAGAAAAATCAAAGGTGCTGAATTTCCATAAAAGATGGAGAAAGAAGAAGGGAGAAGAATGGGGCTGGCAGGGGAGAGTCTGGAAGAAGTAAAGGAGTTCAAATACTTAGGATATAAATTCCAGAAAAATGGGGGCAGAGAGATGCATATAAGGGAAGTCATAAAAAAAGCAAGAATAACAATGACGAAGATATGGGGAATAGGACAAACAGTGTCCAAGAACAATTTTGAGAGAAGAATATGAATATTCAAAAGCATAGTGAAAAGTATTTTGCTGGATGCGAAAAGAAAGTTGGGGATGGATGGAAGCAGAAAAAGTAGAGAAAATACAGAAGAAATACATAAGGTGGACTTTAGGTTTGGACTTCAATACACCAGCACATCTAATTTTGGAGGAAATAAAAAACGGACAAAGTAAGGATAGAAGCGGGGAAAAGCGCAATAAAATATGAGGAGAAAACGGAGCGGCTAAATAAGAATAAAAGAATACAAGAATGCTGGAGGGAAATAGACGAGAAGCAAGCAGAGAAAAATACGAAATAGGAGGAAATAAGGGATTCATACTACAGGCAAAATATGATGGATACCCAAAAAATAGAAATAGAAAGAAGGAGAGGAAGGGAGATTGTTGAGAAACTACCGCAAAGAGACGGAGCACCGCAGGTTCAATGAAAATACGACAGAATACTATGAGGCAGTTCATTACACAGAAATCAGGGATAACCAGAGAGCAAATTACCTAAACGGAGACTACAGAGGAAGAGACGAAAGCATGGTCGCAAAGTTCACGTGTGGGAACGAAGACCGGGGGAGCAACTATTGGAAGGATGAAAAAGAGACAGTATGTAGATTATGTAAAGGGGCTAGAGAGACACTGTGTCACAGGCTATAAGACTATAAGGAGTTGAAAACAGAAAATTCAACGATAAGAGGGATATTAAAGGGAGAAGAAGGAGCGGAGAGGATGCGTATAGTTCTGGAGAAAATGAGAAGAAAAGATACCCAAGAAGGAGGAAAAAGGCAAAACGAAAGCAGAATTTTGAGTTAACAGTCCCATAAAAAATTACACACATAACACATGTAACCTCACTTTGAGGCGGAATGGCAAAAAATAAACGTATTTACTACTACTTTTATGAATATCTTGAAAACTACAGTCGAGCGGTGGTAACATGTATAGAAAAAAATTATTCAGAATAACGACCTTGACAACATATTTCAAGGTCATCAAAATCGGGAAGGTATGCCCATTTCTATACAGGGTCATCGTTTAATCCAGCAACCTGCGCGCGCGCGAACTTGTAAAATGGCAACACCGCCTCACGGACGCATTCCACTACAACCATGAACCGGCCCAGCGGAGAGCTGCCAATTTAAAAAATTTTAGCTACGACAGGGTTGACTGCGGCGCTATACCCTTGTACGCAGAGATTTTTCGCCACCTGATTGTAAAAGCCACAGTAATGGCACATTATTCCAAAAAATGACATTAACGGAAGCCGGTATAGACGTGGCGTTGAGTAGCTAAAACATTCAAACACAAAAATTCTAGAAAAAAAATTCTAACACCGCTACAATCAATGACACGTCCCATTAGTTACCCCTTACATCTGGTCTAGGCATGCATCGCATTAAGGGGGGAGACCACTGTCTCAAATCTGAATTTTTTTTACATTTTCTGAAAGGCGTATGTTTCAAGAATGTTCTCTCCAAATTTTATGAAGAAATTCGCAAAATTGACGGAGATATGGTGTTTTTCGTGAAGTGGTGTCAAACGCGCTACTGAGCCACGCAGAACATTGAACGCGATTTCCTCAGAATGACATTTTTCAACCGCGTTGACAGTCTACAGAGGAAACTATACGTCCAATTGGCATGATCAAGGACATTTATTGTACGGAAAACCCGTCGCTATTACGTGACGATCAGACATTTTTAATTTTCGACCTGCTTCTATTTTTTTAGCAACATTTTCCCAATTTTGTACCCCGAAAATACGACTTTTTTTTCAGTGGTCCGCCATTTTGTTATTTTTTATAATTTTGACATTTTGCGATCGTCACGTAATAGAGGTAAGCTTCTAGTTTTTAAATATTATTGTTTTTTTGAATTTCGATTAACCATATGGCCTGGGCACTGTCAACGCGACAAGCATATTTTTGCCGCAGCGCAAATTGAGACGAAGAGGATACAGGAAATGAATTCATGAACTTGATTGAAAAAATTGTTTTTTTTACCCTTCAATATGTACATATTAACTATACTAAGCAATAAATTGATTTGCTTGCATCGTTTGGTTGAAATAAATTCCCGAAAACACCCTTACTTTTCGGACCATTAAAACTCGGAAAAATCGATTTTTTCTTTTTTACATTTTCTGAAAGACGTATGTTTCAAGAATGTTCTCTCCAAATTTTATGAAGAAATTCGCAAAATTGACGGAGATATGGTGTTTTTCGTGAAGCGGTGTCAAACGCGCGACTGACAATGAGCCACGCAGAACATTGAACGCGATTTCCTCAGAATGACATTTTTCAACCGCGTTGACAGTCTACAGAGAAAACTATACGTCCAATTGGCATGATCAAGGACATTTATTGTACGGAAAACCCGTCGCTATTACGTGACGATCAGACATTTTTAATTTTCGACCTGCTTCTATTTTTTAGCAACATTTTCCCAATTTTGTACCCCGAAAATACGACTTTTTTTTCAGTGGTCCGCCATTTTGTTATTTTTTACAAATTCGACATTTTGCGATCGTCACGTAATAGAGGCAGGCTTCTAGTTTCTAAATATTATTGTTTTTTGAATTTCGATGAACCATATGGTCTGGGGACTGTCAACGCGACTAGCATGTTTTTTCCGGAGCGCAAATTTTGACGGAGTGTATACAGAAAACGGATTTATGAATTTGATTAAAAAAAAAATTTTCTTACCCTTCGATATATACACTATTTACTATACTAAGCAATAAATTGATTTACTTGCATTGTTTGGTTGAAATAAATTCCCGAAAATACCCTTACATTTCGGGCCGAGACAGTGGTCTCCCCCCTTAAAGCAAAAGTGTGGTGTGTTTGACGCGTTCAAACTTTATCAGAAGCTCGCGTAGAGACAGACCGGTATGAAAATGAAGTGCCTACATTCAGACAATGGTGGCGAATATTGTAGTGCTGAATTTAGTAAATACCTGCTGGACCAAGGTATTCAGAGACTGTTCCTCACAAACCGCAGCAAAACGGGGTGGCCGAGAGGATGAATCGGACTTTGTTGGACATGTCTAGGTGTTTATTGTTGCAGTCTGGTTTGAGCGTGTCCTTTTGGTCAGAAGCTGTCGCTACAGCTTGTCATATTAACAACCGATGTCCCATGAGTGGTTTAAATGGACGGATTTCGTATGAGCAATGAACCGGTAATAAAGTCAGCGTAGAATACTTTAGAAAATTCGGGTCGGAGGCGGTGGTGCTGGATAAGGACCCGGGCAAAGATAAATTTGTGCAGAGATCTGTACAAGGCGTGTTTGTGGGGTATTCCAGAAAAAGAAAGGGTTTCCGAATATGGATACCAAACGCGCGACGAATAGTGGAGGCCCGTGATGTAAAGTTCTTAACAGAGACTCAAAATAGTCCATGTGACACGCGTGTGCTTAACGGATGGCCTACATTGGCAGAAGAGGCAGAAGGGAGTGAAAATGATTCTTCAACCGCAGTGAAATTTTCACGTCCTCCAGCCGAGGTCAACGAGAAGTCTCAGTAGCAGTCACCTTCCCCAGATGTAATATTGGGACCCGAGGAAAACTGGGTAAGAGCTCCCGGAAGGCCGAGGTTGTTGCGGACAGGATCAAGAGGGCGTTCTGTTTCGATCGCGATTGACAACGGCGCACAGTGAGGATGAGGCCCAAGTTGACGAGAATACATCTGACTTGGTGGATAATGTGTTTGCCGGTGTAGCTCAGGTCAGTATGAACAATGCCTTAAACGGTAACGTCCGTGAAGAGTGGATGCGCGCGATAGAATCCGAAATCGCGAGTCTAGTAAAAAATGATACGTAGGACATTGTTCAAAGGGGGGAGTGTAGAAACGTTGTCGGTTGTCGTATGGTGCTCACAAATAAGTATGGTCCTGACGGTAACGTGGAGCGACACAAGGCTCGGCTGGTTGCCAAGGGATGTAGTCAACGATACGGCATCGATTATTATCAAACGTTTGCCCCGGTAGCGAGACTGGAGACTTTGAGCTCTCGCAGTGCAGTTTGAGCTGAAGATCTGGCAGTTCGATGTGGTAACGGCGTACTTAAATGGGTCATTGGAAGAAGAGATGATTATGAAGGTGCCGGAAATGTTGAGCGAGACACTGTAACAGATTGTGTCCAAGGAGAAGACTTCAGCGGTTGGAGCTCGTGCGCGAAAAATGTTGATGGACATTCGTAATGGTGGTGATGTGTGTAGGCTAAAGAAAGCTTTGTATGATTTGAAACAATCCGGCCGTCAATGGTATTCGCGGTTGTATGAGAAACTTGTAAGTATTGGTCTGAAGCCTACGGAGAATGAGCCATGTTTCTTTTTAATGTGTGTGCGGATGATGTATTGTGTGTATTAGTGTATGTCGATGATATTCTCGTGTCGTCGCGCAGTGTAGAAGGTATCATGCGAATCAAACAGAAACTCATGAATGACTTTGAGATAAAAGATCTCGGCCTTGCCGAGTATTGTCTCGGCCTTGAGATTTACCAAAGTGAGGGTCAGGCAGATCTTTCCTAGACGGGCTATATACTAGGATTGCTCAAGCAATACGGTATGAATGAGTGCAATTCAGAGGTGAATCTGCGCTTCGACGCAAAGAGCGCTAAATGTTCGCGTGAAGAACACCCGTATCATTAATTAATCGGCGCGCTTATGTATTTGTCCGTAGCGACGCATCCAGACATTGCGAATACTGTGTCAAGGTTAGCGCAATTCGTCGTGTCATTGGTCCGCGGCAATGAGAGTCCTAAGATATTTGGCTGGTACCACAGATATTGGACTAGTATATACAAAGACTGATATGCCGTTAATTGGATAAACGGACGCCGATTGAGGGGGGGGGGGCTGCCCTATAGATCGCCGGTCGTATACGAGATGCGCGTTTTTCTTCTGCGGCGCAACGATTACGTGGAAATCACAGAAACAGCGTACAGTCGCGCTATCGTCTACAGAGGCCGAATATGTCAGCCTTGCCGAAGCATCAAAGGAGGCGATTTACTTACGGAGTATGTTGTGTGAACTCGAACTGAATGATTGGGCCAATGTGACGATTTTTATCGATAATCGCGGAGCTCAGTGCTTGGCAAATGATTCCGTGTTTCATGCCTGTATGAAGCACATTGATATTAAACACCACCACGTCCGCCGTTCGATTTCTGCTGGACTGCTTGCTGTAAAGCATGTGTCAACGAAAAACATGATCGCGGATGTGTTAACGAAGCCGCTGGCCCGCGTGAATCATGAAAGATGTCTGGAGAGACTCGGCTTTGGTGTGAGATAGAGAGAGCGTCTGAGTTGTAACGTGCAGATTGAGAGGGCATGTTGGTATGTTTAAATATAATCAATCTTCCCGTGTCTCTAGGCGTTAATAATCATCAACTGACTCGAATAGTCACAGCGAACCGCTGGTTGCGACGATCGACGTATGCGCTCTTTGTTTATTGTTGTCTCCGACACCTAGCGTGCGATAACTCAATTTCAATAGAAATATATGTGTCACCTTCTCCAATAATAAAGTTTTAGCTCTTTCAGCATTCTCATACATTTCGAACCCCAACATTTTGAAACGAGGGTTTCAATTAGTTTTTTTTACTGTTTTCCTACTGGGGATATTGTACTTCGGATCCAGATAATTTATTAATGCTCGAAAACCTGTATCTTCCACAATGCTCAGTGGTTAGAAGTCCAGTACGATTAAATCGACAAGAAACTTGTCAGTTGTGATTTTTTTAATGTCAGTACCTAATTAATTAGAGTTATTACTCATTAAGTATCTCAATATATTCGAATACATTGTATCAATACCGATGTTGGGTATTATTTTATTGGGATAACGAAAAGGGCATATACAGGGTGATTCTGGAGTTATGCCCGTCAAAGAGATGCAGCCTGGTACCCCGTAGCGAGGTCAACCCCCGGCAGTGCCTCACCGAATTTTATGGCTTTCGACTCTCGAAGGGATTGGAGTGCCTATTAAGACGTAAGAAATCTTCGACTTCCGCATTTCTCATTAGATCTTTGAGAAAACGACGCCAACTGATTCCTTATGTTTTGCCGATGAAACTGACGACGTAATTCGGAAAATAATGAAGGAAGTTCCATGAAAAATTAATTAAATAATTAATTTCCATAACCTCAAGCTAATTTCATTAATAATAATCCGATTTACATGAAATTTTGTATGATTTTCATCGGAAAACGATAAGCAATCCATCCGCATCACTAATTTCTTGACGCTTGCGTTTACGCTTCGCAGTTTTTGGATGTCTGAATAATTATTAGTCTTCAAGTGTAAATTAGTTATTTATTAAGTGTAAAAAACATATTATTAAGTGTAGAATAGATTTGTATTTGCTACACCTTGTGTGGAATCGAAGGATTTAGCATCCACCAAGTTAACCTTCAATACCTCACAGTAAGAACACACTTCTTTCCGGTAAGAAAATACAATTATTTGATTATATTATATTAAGCTTAACAATGGAGGGGGGAAAACACCTTTAGAGTGGTGGTAATAGTGTGCGTGAACTGACGCTTCAATTCACGCACACCATTACCACCATTCTGAAGGCGTTTTTCCCCCTTCATTGTTAAGCTTAATTGCTCCTCACCCTGAATGTACTACATATCAAATCGTTCATTTATATGGAGACATTGTAACGAAACCGATGACGGATTCCCAAATTGCCAAATCTGCGATAAAAAATGTAAAGCAAGCAAATCTACAACCGTTTTAATAAAACTTTTATTGAATGCCCACGGAATTAGTAATGGAGAACAATTTTCGGCAAATTCGTCTCAGGTTCCATATTCTGGTACATACGCAATACATACATGCACCTACTTATCATAGTTGGCCATTATTGAAATAATTTATCTGGATTACAATTATTCCTTGCGCCCAGTATTCGTAAGTAACAAATAAATTTCTTTCTAATGATGTAGGGTAGACCGGGGGCAGTAGTAACACTTTGACTTTGGAATACGATTATGCAAAAACTATTAAAGTTACAAAAAAAGTTTTTTATATGATAATGTTACTTACTTATCTGACACTTATTGAGCCACAACAGATGCGCTGTTTGTTAAGTAATATCCATGTTATTAATAAAAAATGAGAAGCGGACAAAGTGTTACAACCGACCCCGACTGTCGATGTTACAATCGTCCCTGCCCATGCTTTTGGACTTAAATTATAAATTTTGACTAACGAGACCGTTAAAAATTCTAAGTGACGATCAGTATTACTTTAAAAAAGGTCAGATTAAAGATTAAACAAAAGGAAAAGCACATACTTGCAAAGGTAGTGTTTATATTACAATTTTAAGTCAGTAAGAAAAAGTTACTTTAGGCTATCGAAAAGTTATTTTCTTCAGTATACATGCCTATTGTGTATCTATACTGCTAGAACATGGATGTGTGTATTCCAAATGTCATTCTTCATCATATATTCAAAATGTTCTGAGATATTTAACGTGTTACAATCGACCTCCTGTTACTATTGCTCCCGGGCTACCCTACATGGGCGAACAAACATTTATTTGTTACGAAAGCAAACCTACACCTGCAGTCTCTAACGGCACGCGTGGAGGCGGGCCCCTCTGCTTCATCGTTTACGAATGCATTCTTATATATGCCCCTTTCGTTATCCCGATAAAATTATACCCAACATCAGTTTTTGCTACCATGTATTCGAATATATTGAGATACTTAATTAGTAATAACTCTAATTATTTAGATACTGACATTAAAAAAATCACAATTGACAAGTTGCTTGTCGATTTAATCGTACTGGACCTCCAACCACTGAACATCGTGGAAGATATAGGTTTTCGAACATTAATAAATTATCTGGATCCGAAGTACAATATCCCCAGTCGGAAAACAGTAAAAAGACTAATTGAAAATGCGTATAATGAGAAAAAATACAGAATTCAAGAAGAACTTGCTGAAGCCTCCGATGTCTCCATCATAACTGATACGTGTGATACGAATAAGGATCACTTTTTAAGTACGACGTGCCATTTCACTAACATAAACATCGAATTGAAAACATATATACTGCAGACAGAACAACTGAATGGAAGTCATACTAGCGATGTATTAAGTGATGCTTTAAAAAATACCTTTTCGGAATGGAATGTAGAAGGAAAAGTAACAGCTGTTGTTACTGATAACGCAGCAAATATGCTTGCAGCAGTACGAATCTTGGGGAATTCTATATCTAGTGTATCTTGCTTTGCACATACGTTGAATTTGCCAAATCATAAATTAATTTTAGAAGTTGACTATTGGAAATTAAACAGACACACCACTGACTGTTGTTTGGAGTAAAAGTTCAATGTATTTCGATATTGATATATATATCTATATAGCTAGCCAGCTTTGTGGCGAAAACTACTGCTCGTATACACAAAAAAAAAGAAAATAATAAAAAGCTTTTCACACGTGGCGAGAAAACCGGTACACTTACACGTCGTCGTCGCAAAGACACCGGTACAACCGACTGAGAGCACCGGAAGCACACAGAGACGCACACACGCCAGACACTAGCGCCACCATACAGTGCCAGAACACCCAAGCTCCTCGTACACACGCGGGGCATTCAAAAAACCAAAACTAAAACATTCATTCGCACAGCACGGACTATATACCACAAAACAGTACAATATGTTTCAACACTCCCACTTATATAGTTCCGTTTCGCATACCAATCTTATGTACTAAATATTTCAAAGGCTGTTTTGACAGAGGCTTTGTCAACATATCTGCCAACTGTTGCTTAGTCTCTATATATTCTACATCAATTTCACCCTTCTCGAAATTGTCACGAACAGAATGAAAACGGATATCAATATGTCTAGTTTTCCTGTGGAATTCTGGATTCCTTGTGAGCTTGATCGCAGACTGATTATCCACGTACATCCGAACACACTCACGCTTAAAACCTAGTTCACCCATCATCTGTCGCAACCAGATCGCATCTCTTGTTCCCATACTTAGCGCAATATATTCGGCCTCTGTTGTGGACAGGGCGACCACACTCTGTTTATGACTTGACCATAGAATAGCACCCCCGTTTAAAGTAAAAATGACCCCAGTTATTGACTTCCGGGTATCCAAACATCCGGCAAAATCCGCATCTGTATACCCCTTCAGATCATACTCACTCCCACTGTTTCCATAAACAATCCCGACATTAACTGTACCTTTCAAATATCGAAAAATCCGTTTCACCGCTTGCCAGTGCCCCGGCCCATAATTTATTTGAAATTGACTAGCCTGATTAACCGCATAGTCTATGTCCGGTCGGCTAACCCGTGCGGCAAACAGCAGCGACCCAATTGCTTCGCGATATGGCACTGTCTTCATCCACTGTTTTTCATCCTCCGCTTCAGACCGTTTCAGTTGAGTCAGGTGTAGCCCAGGTTGAGCCGGAACTTCAACTGGAGTCGCATCGTCCATTCTAAATTTTTCAATCATTCTTTTAATATATTTACTTTGTCCGATTTTTATAATACGTTTCTGACGATCGCGTTCAATTTCTATGCCGATAAAACATTTAGTATCTCCTATGGTGATCGCAAACCCTTGTTCAAGCTTCCTCAGTACCTCAGCAATAGCACTCTTCGAGGTTGACATCAGCAGTCCATCATCTACATAAAGAGCCAAAAACACGGTTGCCCCATACATCTTCCCTGAGAATACACAACGATCAGCCTGATTTTGACGGAAATTTAACTTTGTCAAAAATTCCACGAACTTCGCATTCCAACAGCGAGGGGATTGTTTCAATCCGTATAAGCTTTTACGAAGTCTACAAACCGCATCAGATTTCGATGAATCCTCAAAACCTCGTGGTTGCTCCATATAAATAACCTCCTCTAACTCGCCGTACAGAAAAGCTGTTTTCACGTAAAATTGCGCGATTTCTAAATCCCTCACTGCCGCGATCGCCAATAACACTCGTATAGACTCGTAACTTACCACCGGTGCGAACGTTTCAGAATAATCTATTCCCTCCCGCTGCGCAAAACCCTTAGCCACAAGTCTTGCTTTAAACCGTTCTGTATTCGATTTGGTACCCGATTTTTTACTGTATACCCACTTGCAACCAATTATTTTATGTTTATCAGGGGGCTTTTCCAGGATCCACGTTTTATTCTGGTTTAAAGCATTCATCTCCTCACACATAGCTTGTTGCCATTTATCAGCTTCGGCACCAGCTACCGCATCTTCGTACGTCAACGGTAACGAATCCACGACAAACGCATAACCGGCCTCACTATAACGATCCGGACTCCGCAAATTTCTTCTGTCCCGCAATGTTCTTCCTTCAGGTGCATGGTTCGGCCTCTGCTCATTTTCCTCTTCAGGTTGATCTTCAAGTTGATCTTCAGGTTGATCCTCAAGTTGATTGTCATCGGCTTGTTGTGATGGTTCTGTTTCCTCTTCAGTAGTAAGACTAGGCCGATTCTAACCCAGGTCCTCTGAGGGGAGCGCGGGGGCGGGGGGAAGTGAGGGCGCGCGGGGGAGCGCGGCGGAGTGGGGGAAGCCGCGATCGTGGAGGGGATCAGTCCGGGCCGAGCGGCCGCGGAGACCTCTCCAGACCGGACCCACCGTCGTAAATTTTTCAGAGGGTGACTGACCCCCAAAAAATCTCTTTCAGACCTTGGCCCACCCTCAGAAATTTTTTCCCCTAATATTGTACCCCCCCAACACAGAGAAATAAATACTTCTTTTCAAACCAATATGTAGCAAGCATTCAAAATGTTCTGATTTAACACCGCAGCGTATTGCGCAATAACATGTAATTAGACTCGTCTAGAGCAACCGCGCGAGATGATACCACGCGAAGAACACATGAACAAAGCATGATAGTTTTTAGGAAACATCATACATGTGAGCAGAAAAGAAGGAAGATGGGCGAATAAATGGAGAAATAATATATGTTTACGATATTATATATTGTTACAATAAAAAATACAATAGAAATAGAAAATAAAAATATAAAATTGAAATAAAAAATAAAAAAATAGAAATAGAAATAGAGAAATATAAAATATATGAAAAAACTAATAATGATAATAATAAAAGAAAAGAAAATATGTGAAAATAATAATAATAATAATAAAAAAAATATATATATACATATAAAAAAATATATAAAATGAAATATAAAAAACTAATAGGGCGGGGGTGATGGCGGCGACGGGGGGGATGGGGGTGGTAATGGTGGTAATTGGAGTGGCGCAAATATTTGCACCATCGGCCGCCGGCGCAACGCTTGCCGTGGTATGTATGGCCGCAGCCGCGCAGCCCCATATACATGCTCCTGCCGCCCTGCATGAAACAAGTCACGCCGTACCCAGATGCGTGGCATAGGTAATGGTAAGTCCTATAACACAGACGCAAATGTTGATATAGCACCGATACATTAAATGCATAAATCAGTGCAAAGTATTACATACCTGAGGAGGAGGCGACGGTGGCGAGGGGGGCGGCGGCGACCAACGCGGCGGTGGCGGTGGTGACGGTGGCGACGGCGGCGATGGTGACGGTGGCGACGGCGGTGATGAGGGTGATGGGGGCGGTGAGCCCCAATCGCTCGACCACGTGGACGATTCAGGCGGCGATTGCTAGAATATAGAAACCCGGAATATAACACCAACACGACCGTCTGATTTAATCTCATTCGATTTTAAAAAGGTTAAACGCGATAAATGTTAAAAAATATTTTAAAGTACATACCTCGAGGTCGCACTCTGGGACGATTCGCGATATTCCCATTGTATCGTACTCAAAACACAAAAAAATTTCGAACAGCGATTCGACTGTTAGCTGCCACTGTCACGGTTTGGAGACAAATGGTCTCGCTGCATCTCTTGGCTCTCGCATGTAAACACATATCATGAAGCCGAGAAGTGCATAGCTTTGTAAAAGTAGGATGCCTTTGTTCTTCACAATCTTCATCACAGACCACCTGCATTTTCGCTGATTATCCTCCAGCACTTATCTTCGCCACTGCCCATCCTCTCCTTTTTCACACGCGTCTTCTTTCCCTTCTTCTTTGACACATCATTCAGCTAGACCATATCACTTTGAACGGCTTTGAACGCGAATCAAACGGGTTTTGAACGGGTATCGAACGTAAATCGTACCACTTTGAACGTGTATTGAACGGTATTGAACGTGTATTGAACGGTATTGAACGGTTTTAGAACGGGTATCGATCGGGTATTGAACGGCTTTCAACGGAAATCGAACGGCTTTGAACGGGTATCGAACGGAAATCGAACGGTACTGAACAGGTATCGAACGGCTTTGAACGCGAATCGAACGGCTTTGAACGCGAATCGAACGGTTTTGAACGCGAATCAAACGGGTATTGAACGGTATTGAACGGGTATCGAACGGGTATTGAACGGCTTTGAACGGGTATCGAACGGGTATCGAACGGTATTGAACGGCTTTCAACGGGTATCGAACGTAAATCATACCACTCTGAACGGGGTATCAAACGGTATTGAAGGGGTATCGAGCGGTTTCTGCATAATAATTAAAACTATCGTCTTAATCTAGCGTACATGCAGGAGGTTGGAGGTTGGAGGTTGGGGAGGGTGAAGAAAAAAAAAACATTTATGTATTAAAAATTGGTTATATTTTATTTAAGCATTTCCCTCTGGTGTTTAGACCACCAGTTGAATATTTTAAATACATTTTGCAAGGCACAGTGCTTTGCGTGTCTGCCACATCGCAGAGTATCAACTACATTTAGCTTATTTAGGGATTTGATATCCTCGTAGTCAATGTCCAGCGTCTCGATGATTACGTCCGCTCTGGTATTTTCGTCGAGGAAATCCGCAAGCCAGTCGCGTTTCTGCAGCCCTTTAACGTATACTATATGGGATGTGTCATCTTCTTCGTCGATCGCATCAGCTGCAGCTTTCGTAATTAGCTGTTTAGCCATACTGTACGGAACGTCTCCATCGTTCCACCGTAGTCCGTGATGTTTTACCGTCAACCACCGAATGCTTGATTTGTCCGATTTCGTAAGACGGAATTGTGACATAGGACTCACAAAAATATAGTGCGAGAGAACTGTTCCCTTGCGTAGGACAGCCACTTCCTTCGCGACAAATCTTCCATCGACGATGAACCCTTGCAGGTCAACGAATGTTGGTACAGCCATTATCGGTACAATTTAGAGGTCCGTTCGTTTCCGAGACAGACGGGAGAATGCAGTCTTTCTCGTAAAGCATCTCGATTTTCACGATGAAATTTTTGTATGAATTTGGCACAGGAGATGACGCGCAAGTAGCGTGACAATTTAATTCATTTTGCGCACTACGTTTGTCAGTGGATGGTATTCAACCACCCGATCGTGCAGAATCAGACAGTAGGCTGTAGTATTTGCCGGCACATTCTCTTTACACTCGAATTCTATGCGCACGTCCACGGTACCATTCTTGATCGACTCATTTTGTCGCGAGCAATCAATCACCACGATGGGACCAAATTGTAAAAATTCAGCCACGGTGAATAATACCTCGTTGCAACTATGCCCATAATACGATTTACCGAATTGCGTATACATGTGATACAAGATGGCATGCTTATTCTTGTCAAAGTCCAAGTTCATGTCATCATATGGGTAAAATTCCGAGTTGAGAAAAAGTTTCACATTGGTCAATTTACAGTTGTTGAACTTAGTAACGTCTTCGCTCGTCACATTCTTTCGACCAGTCTGTAGAGCAAGGATCACGCATCGTGGCTTCTCCAGCTGTGCAGATGCCTTCACGGCCCACGAATGTTTGTTTGTGTTTTGCAACATAGGATACTCGTACAGATCCCACGATTGAAAACAAATGGTCAGGTTTTGTCCACTTTCCAAAGTACGTAGCAACGATAGCTTATTAATGTCGTTCAGCGTCACATGAGGCATCCGCCATTGTAGTTTAAATAATTTAATTTCTGGTTCCAACACCGATGATCCTATCAGAGCATTGTTGTCGTTGCGCGACCGTATTAAAATCAATTCGTGACGCGCATTAATAATCATGTGTTTATAGTTCTCGCAAAATCCTAGCAAATATTTGAGTGGGATGCAAAAATTGAAATGATTTTTCACTATTGACCCATCGGATCGTTTCAAGCCCCATCCGGCATTTTCCATATTTTTGTCTTCGTCCGATGTCAGCGATACATAGTTTTTAAGCGTGCTAGTTATTCCAACGTTTCTGTTGCGATCAATCTCCACGCCATTCAGCTCATATCGAATCTCATCGAATAAGAACGCCACACAATTATTTCCCAACATAACCGTTAACGCATCATTTGGCTTATTTATCTTCAATTTCCCCTCCACATAGAGGAAACTTTCACACGGTAATGTGTATAAATCCTGCTGTTGTATCGGTATTCTTATCTCATCGTTGTATCCAAACGTCGTGTTGACGTATGGGTTGTACGTGTGAGTCTCGAGCTTGACGATGCGATCATCAAACGTCGGCTTCCCTCCAATGCTTAGAATATCAGCCATTTTTTTCCAACTTAAATGCGTACAATGAATCCCAAAGATTTCAAAAATGCAATGTTCGCAGCACTGAGCCTCTTCTTTTTAGCGTGATCAGAGCTGTTGCAGTTGTTGGTGTTGTAAACAATTTCACTTGGAACAAACGGGTTTCTGGAGTCGTTCAATACAAGCATTTCTTTCGCACCACACGTATTATCGTCGTCGTCGCACGTGCAGTCTGATTGTAATCTCTTCACCTCTAAAATCGAGCAACCGTCCGTCTTGATCCACAACGCGTATCGTCAGATCCGTAACGACCCGTGCGGTGATTGGAAGGTAAATGATCTGTGCGGGCGTTTCCGATATCTTATATCCTGGTGGAACTCTCGGAGAAAATTCATGTATCGTATGTACACGCCTCCCATTGTTGTACGCACCAGCGGTCACGCTACATTCTATGCGAATAATGTTCACGTTCATGATATTAATTGGATCGTCCGATTCGTGCCATCGTTCTGGTGCTAATACCCGATTCGTCGAGAATCCTAGTAGCGATCCAATGTTGTTGGGCTTTGTAAAGTCTACGGTGAACCGACAGTACAGCTCGCTTTTCATGGTATTGTTGTTGGGACGCAACACTATAGGATACAGATCGTTGTCACCGTCATCGTTGTCGTCATCGGTGCCACCAAGATTTTTAGGATACTGCTCGAGTAATCGCTGCTTCAGGTACTTGGCAATGGCGTCTAGTTCGTAGGAGCCGTGGGGAATCGTAATGTATTCATAAGCGCTGTCGGGGCTGTTGTTTACGATGAAGTAGAATTTATCGTTGCTCGAGTCGATGTTCGGTATTGTGTGATAAGTTTCAAAGGTTGTTAGACCAAGCTCGTAATCATCGTCGCTCAAATCTATGGGTGGAAAGTAGCTCACCGCGAGGGTGCTACTCTTGCCGGTTAGAGTGAATGTTAACGACATATTCCGCCTGAACTGTTCGACCAGTACTGAATCAGAGTGGTGGGAAGTCAATCCTTAAATTTGGCACCGATCGTTTGTAGAAAGCGTAGACATAGTTGTCCGCAATTGCTCTGATCATACTTCTGATAGGGCGTTCGATTGTATTCAATTTTCACAGCATCCTTATCCAGATATTTTACCAATTCCATCGGCGGTCGAAGATTCCCAAAGCTGTCGAAATATATAGCTCGACACCCTCTCTTCGCATACGCCACCCAATGAGTCCCCGGCCCCTCGGCATTGTCCAAATTTACGATACCGCTCTCATTTCGACGTACTCCACCAACTGGTAACGCGTTGCGCATAAAAACACCTCTAAAGAAAGGAATACGCATACGTTTTGCCAACTCCTCCAATTGCACATCGGTAGTTACGCCCGCAGGCATTTTTATTTTCTTTTCGACGTTTTTTTTTTTCGTTTAGATATTCCCTGCCCGCGCTTGTACGGCGCGAGATAAAGTCCGCGACCTTCCATGGAGCGATTGTGGCGTTGCATTTCCTCCAGCTGACGTTGCGCCGCCTTATTATCGTTTACCGCCTTGGCAATGCCCGCCGCTCCACCAGCCAATGATCCGAGAACACCCAACAGTGGTAGAAGTGGTAATATACCACCCCGTTTTGCTACTGGAAGAATCCGCTTTTTCGGTGCTCTCTTTGGAGTCCTTTTGCGCAATTTAGCTTTCATCCCCATTCCGAATTTCGTCTTGGCCTTCATAGCCGCCCAAACAGCTGTAGCGGCACCTCTTTCACCCAGAGTCGAGTCTCGCGCAACGATGCGTTTTCGCGCTTTGTCAGCGAGAACTTTATCTGCGGCGTGCCTTTCGCGGAGGTCGTTGCTATGTGAATATGCAATATCGTGTTCGCGACACGCTGCGTCCAACGGATTGATACCTCGATCCCCTCTAGCTAATCGTTTTGCCAGATGAGTTCCTGGACCGCAAAACTGATATCCCGGGATGTGTAATTCGATAGGTAGCGCGTTTATCGCCCGATTTAACAAACCACAACCTTTCTTTACGCTCGTCGGCGACATTCGCCACAGTTTTTAATCAATGGTGCTGGACCGTCGATATGTGTTCGCTGCCAAGGGCGATTATAATGCTCCAGACACCGACGATACTGTTGAACCTCAGAATCGGCTTTTATATGCTCGGGTAGTCTGTCCCACAACTGATCAATTTGCCTGCCAAACTCTCGTAGTAGAATAATCTTTGGTATATATTTCAACTGTTCAGAGGTTAGGTCTCGAATATCGAAATTATCCGACAGGATCAGAAGCATTTTGAATACTGAGCTGTTTTGCTTCGGCGCGGACCTATAAATAGGACGCTTCGACGTACCAAAATCATTTTTCATGGTTCGCGGAGAGGATGCGATTCGTGCGACAACCTGTGGCGATACGCGTGACAAATTTTGACGATAAATCACGAGTGATGTCCCCGAAAACAAGACGCAGACATGGTAGCATGCTACCAAACACTATTCGCTGCCTCGTTTGCGGTCCATCAAATTGTGGAAAGACCAACGTGCTGATCAGCTTGTTGGAAAGTCCTCACGGCGTCCACTTCGAGAACGTGTACGTGTATTCCAAGTCGTTGCAACAGCCGAAATATCAGTACTTGGAGAATTTATTGACTCCGATAGATGAAATTGGCTACTTTACGTTTTCGAATAACAGTGATGTCATCCCACCGAGCGAATCGCTTCCGAATTCCATTTTTATTTTTGATGACGTGGCATGCGACAAGCAAGATACGATACGAGAGTACTTTGCAATGGGGCGCCACTCGAACGTTGACTGTTTCTATCTCTGTCAGACGTATGCAAAGATTCCAAAACATCTTATACGCGACAATGCGAATCTGTTGATTCTGTTTAAGCAGGATGGTACCAACTTGAAACATGTGTACAACGATCACGTAAACACTGACATGTCTTACGAGGATTTCTGCGCTTTGTGTCGTAATTGTTGGCAACGGGATTATGGTTTCGTGGTGATAGACAAGGATAGCGCGATGTCCAATGGACGTTATAGAAAGGGATTTAACGAGTTTGCCATACCATGAGATGGTCAATCGTCGTCAACACGTCGGTGGGAAAGCAACGTCTGCGGTACAGCGATGATCGATATCGATACTCTGGAGATTAAGGATCGCGAGAGAATAGCGAAGGAAATTGCAAAAACCAGCGAAGCCATTCGTCGGAAACATCAGGCTTTGAAGACTGGCAAGATGGAGGAAGATATCGCGTTGGAGAGATACTTTAAACCGATCGTCGAACCCCTAAAACATATTGTGGAAAATACCGCAGAGATGGAAGCTGATACATCGCCGCTGATGAGCACAGACGTTGAGGGGAATGAAACATTAACGCCTAAAAAAATCCTTCTGAAAGGGAACACATCGCGCAAGAGAAAGAGGAAAGAGCACATGCCAACGGAATATTCACCCATAACCTCGACACCAGTTCAATCGAAGCGGAAACGACAGAATGTCGTATCAAGCGATTCTCCGGCTCCACCCACACCAATAAGTACATTGCCCAATGTGCAATCGCTCTCAACCGTTGATGATGACGTTTTCGAAACTAGCCCCAATGAGTCGTTTGTAACATCTATTAGACAGCAATTCCAAACATCCGAGGGACAAGAGACGTTTCGCAGTCATTTCGGCCCGCTGGGGCAAAAATATATGAGTGCGATCCTAAGTGGTGATAAGGATACAACGATGGACTATGTGTACGGCGTATACTTTGGCAATAGTGGAACGAGGCTTGGGGATAAGGCTTTCGATATAGACATGGATGATAACATAATCATAGATGGTGTAAAATACGGAGGAACACCCGGTCTTTACGAATTGATTTTCAAGAGAATTCCCGATGATGCTGTATACACCGATGCCGATAAACAAAAATATAAAAGTATACTGCTGGCGACGAACGCCCACAGACGCGGTCATGGTGCTAAAAATCCCATATTGAGCAACAAGGGACACAAGTACAAATATGTAATTGCACCGCTACTCCCTCGCGCATCGACTAGCAGGGCAGGGAAAGGTCTAACGGTACCGCGCGCCATGGTGGTAAACGATAACAAGATCGATTACATACACTGGAACGATCCCAACGAGTTGGTGGATCGAATGCGTTTGCTTGAAGCGTCGCGTCAGGCGGGTAACAACTCTCACGATCCCGAAATTATATCGATTATCGAGGAACTCCGCGAGGTAGGCCTCATTATAAATTAAACCGCATGCCGATGATGTGCGCTGTATGCATCGAGATGCCGATCAACAAATTTGGGGTATCACTCGAGAAGAGTGGAGCAGCTAGAATGGACTATTACAAATGGAACGGTTTGCTTCGAAATTACATGCGAGATAACGCCCTTTGCGTGGCTGGTGCCGACTTTGATGCGAAATCACGCAAGATACGACGCGTAGCTCAGCCGGTGGCCGACACCGATGTCGTCAATAAACTATACGTGGAAAAGAACATTAAACTTTTGAGAGAGCAGCAGGAAGAATTAGCGAGGAAGCTGGTTGTGTTTCACAAAGATATGCTAACGTTGCAAAACAGCGTTCAAAAGATATCGGAGGCGTTGAATTCTATCCCACAACCGGACAATGAAACTCGTAAAGTTAAAGAGGCTATAACCGCTTTTGCTACGGAGCAGCAACTTGCCCAGAATTTCCTCGGACCGACGAGAAGCACATAATAAATGTACGCGATAATTATCGCATCATTCGTGTCCAAGACACCTCTGCGATCAAACATGCAACCATTATCGAAATCCAAGAGTAATGATGAAAACCATAATCACAAGAAGCTACAACTCGTTGAGGAATTGCACGCTCCAGCTCGAAGACATTTCCCGCGGAGACGCGTCGTAGTGCACGGATACGATGATTTGTGGCAAGCTGACATTGTAGAAATGCGTCCATACTCGCGTTTCAACCAAGGTCACCACTACATACTTACCGTCATCGATGTGTTGAGCAAGTATGCATGGGCGGTGCCGCTCAAGACTAAAAGTGCTGCTGAGGTGACTAAAGCGTTTGCAAAGATATTTAGAGATCGATATCCGAAAAATTTGCAAACCGATCAAGGAAAAGAATTTTACAACGCCGATATGCAGAAACTCTTGACAAAGCATGATATTAATCATTAATCGACGTATTCGGTGATGAAGGCCTCCGTCGTAGAACGTTTCAATCGAACTTTGAAGAACAATATGTGGAAATTGTTTACGCTCAATGGAACCTATAGATGGACCGATGCGCTATCGCGTCTGCTTGCAGAGTATAACGCACGAAAACATAGAACCATCGGAATGCGTCCTTGCGATGTTACCCCTGTGATCGCCGACAGGCTGCTAGCCACCGTATACAGCAACATAAAGATCGCTGCTCCAGCGAGATTCAAGTTGGGCGAGTTTGTGCGCGTGAGCAAATTTAAAACCATCTTCGATAAAAGCTATACGCCGAATTGGACAACGGAGGTGTTCAAGATAGCCAAAGTATAGACAACTAATCCTGCAACGTATCTGCTCGTCGATTCCTGTGGAAAACCTGTTGCCGGCGGATTCTATGAACAGGAGCTGCAACGCGTCACCAATCCTGATGTGCATCTAGTGGAAAAAGTGCTGCGTAGAAAGGGGGATAAGGTATATGTCAAGTGGCTGGGGTTTGATAAATCACACAATTCTTGGATCAATAAAAATAATGTATTGTAAAATAATGCATAACTCAATAAATACAATGATACATATATGTAAATGTGTAAACAATTTTTTTTTTATTTTAACACATTAATCCCACTATTTATAATACAATAATCCCACTATTTATAATACAATAATCCCACTATTTATAATACAATAATCCCACTATTTATAATACAATAATTTATATTTTACAATGGGATATTATAATGTCCCCAGGGCAGAGTGTCGGTCGAATCGGGTACGATATGCCGCTTGTCATCGTATGGACTTAGAGCGATTTTAGATTCCGAAATGGTGTACACTTTATGATGTTTAGACCGTATACATGATTGTCTGCGAACCATTTCGATCTCCCTTTGCAAACACTGCGCGTAGTCGTCGAAAGTTATCGTTCTGGCTATGACGTTGGTCTTGACGCCTTTCGCCTTTTTCGTATCTTTTTTACCATCTACGCGAAGTGCATACATTTTCGCTCTAAGACCTACGAATTCGGTCATTATCGCACCGTTATTTTCATCCTTCATCAGTCCTGGAACCTTCTTATTTACGCGTGGCATATTATATGCATTGTCGATAGGATAATCGCTTGTGTCGAATCTATCGATATTGTGCTTCATGGTCTCGTAGATATCGTCGCATCGAATATGGTAAATGAGGCTGTCTGTGTCTGTATATAGAATTTTACAATTTGATCCGTGCTTGGGAGACATGTACTCGTGATGAAATTCATACAAACAAATTTTTGATATGTCCAGAATGCACATACCCACGTATATCGGTTTGTTGAATTTCACCTCGAGTTTTCGCAATTCAACAGCTATTAAATTTTCCGAAAAAACACTTCTGCTATGGAAATTCGGTTTCGCGATCATTGCCTCCGCGCCATATCGCCCTTCCCAATGTGTCAAAAGTTTTACATCCACGTGATTTCGTACATTTTCCATAGTTTTGCCAAATACCGCATTGTTCATCAATTTGTACAAATTTTTTTCAAAGTCGTTTGTCGCGCTTGTTCTGAACCGTGTATTGAGTTCGATGTAATCGCGGAGCCAGGGAGATTGAGCGAATTGAAGCACGCGGTGTATCTTTGTAATACGAAGACCGTGACGCGTGCACTGCTGCAGGTTGCGGTAATGGATAACGTAACGCTGCTTATCGTATACCGTCGCGAGTAATTTGTCCTGCCTGCTGCCAGGTGGTTTGGTACGCGTCGGACAGAACGGTAGATCGGCATGAGCGTCGTGCAGACGTTGCGGATATTCCAGATCTACCTCGAGAATGTACCCTATGAGCGAATCGACTTTGATTGATGATACGTCAAACTTTGCGACATCTTCGACCCATTGAAATTTAGCGTATGGTAGGGGCTGACACATTGCCCACCCATACAAATTATTCACATCAAAGTACATCAAGTACGATGACTCTTCCGATGCGTCGTAAGATGGCATGTACTTGTTATTGGCATGTGCGTATCTTCCGGAACATTGGCTTAAACCACCACGTATACCGCGTTCGATAAACATGACCATATCAACGTCGGTGAGCAATTCGAATTCAATTTTGGTATGCTTTAGCATGGCATCCCACGTGAAACCAGGTAGAGTATAATAATGCGCCGAATCTAGTCCGTAACTCTTGATACAACTTTCGCGAAAATTTTCAAAAATATCTGCCAATAACAAGACATCAGTTTTCAAATACAAGTCGCTGTATTCGCCCAAGGTTCTAATCCCGAAACGCTGCCAGATAGTCTCAGCGTGCGCGTAATCGCTCTCGGATACAGTCTCACCCGTTAACGAACTGTAGAATGACTCGCGCGGCGGTAAGCATGGGTCCTGCAGCTTGTTCGCGCAATCAAGGTATTCGTACGGAAAGACACCTTTTCGCGTCAATAAATTGAAATCTTCGGTGGATAATGTTTCAAATTTGGATCGTAAAATTTTTAATTGATCTGTGGTAAGGAAAGATGCTAATTTGTCGAGACTGGTATTGAGAAATTTGTACGAATCGATGAATCGTAATTTAATATAATTTCGCGAGTCTGATTCAGCCGTATCTTCAACATTTTTTGTGAACGAAATATATTTTTCTTTAGTTATGGGTAATACATCAACGTGACCTTCAAAAGCGATAGCTGTTTCCTCGATAATGAAATGTGAATCGTAGCCGGATAAATTATGGAAAACTATGGGGATGTAAAACGCGTTTTTGTAATTTAAATTGCACTCCGAATGTGCCGGGCCTCTAAACCGTCCGGATAGATGAC
Source organism: Andrena chrysosceles (assembly GCA_963855975.1). Taxonomy (NCBI): domain Eukaryota; kingdom Metazoa; phylum Arthropoda; class Insecta; order Hymenoptera; family Andrenidae; genus Andrena; species Andrena chrysosceles. The sequence continues at coordinate 18,516,685 of OY979769.1, read as the reverse complement.
AATGATCGCGAACTCGTACATCGTCAGCCTTGAATGGTTTTTCGCAAATATGACAGTCTGTTGCATCGTGAAATGTCGTCAACTGTTCGCTGGTTAAATCCAGCATGGGAACATTACTGTTCAAGATGGGTTTGGCGAAGTTTGCAAATTTTTTTAGTTCGTATACGAACCATGAAACACAATCCGCGTCGCGGCAACATCGATACGTCGATAGCGATGTATCGTAGGAACAATGCATATAATATGCAATGCTATGCACTTTATGGTGTTGATATGTATGTAACTTATTATCTAGATCACCCACTGGATTGTCCTCTGTTTTTTCGATGATGCACTCCAGATCTGCATATACGACGAAGGGGAGCCGCTCCTTCCTGCAGTGGTTCTCGAAGCTTAGGAGATTTTTTCCTTCGCTGGGCAGCTGGATGGCGCAGTCGTTCATCTTGCCACAGTCCAGTGAATGGATCTCCAACTTCTCGATAGATCCGAAATAGTGCATGCATCTGTAACCATAAATTTTTTTATTTAATTTTTTCTACAATACATTTCAATATTTCACAAGTATTCTATACATACCGATCACAGATGAATTTCTTTTTTTGGTGTCTGCTCAGCTGCATGCCCACCAGTCGGGATAAGTTTTTGATCAGCACAAAGTGCCCTACATCACCATGCTCTTGATTCGGCGTGTATAGCAGGTTGACGTGCTGATCCCTCTTGTTGCTGGTGAGACGCAGCGGAAAGACCGTCGACCCTTTCTCCTCGTCGAAGGTGTAGACGTTGACGGAGACGCTGTTCTACCGCTCAAACTTCCCTATTTGCTCCAGGGACATTGGGAACTCAATGCCCTGGAGATTTAGCACGGAAGCATAAGATGGGTACGAACTTGGGCGATCGGGATGTCTTTCCGCAGGATGGAGAGCGGCGACCACTGCCCACGCGAAACACGCATTGTCCTGGGATTGCACGCTAATTGTGGCTTTCTTCAGCATCAATTCCCGCGGCAACTTGACGTAACATCCCGCGCGCAGCGGATTGTACTTGTTGACATTGACGGTTAGATTCATGATTCTCGTCAATGCCCATCCACTGTCGCGTTCCTGGAACTCTTCCAGCGATGCCAGGGTGGGTTCGATGACGCATCGTTGGTACCACTCCTGCAGATCGGATGTGTGGAAGAGTTCGCAGTTTCGGGTGTTGATGCTTTTACAAGCATGCTTGTCACCCGCCACAAATTCGCCGTTGAACACAGTGTTCACTTTGAGGTTTCGATGTTTCCTCAAAGCGTCCCGCACATGCTCCAGCACGATGGTCCCTGCATCTTGGAGGAAGTTGCGCGGCTCGATGTAGTTCGAATTTAGCACTGCACCAGTTAATACGCGGCTATCGAACGCAGTGTCTATTTCGCGCCACAAAAGTCCCGTACTCGAATGACCGGCACCTTCGCGCACGAAACGTCCGCGCAACGAATGTTTCAGTCCTTCGAGACGTGCGATTCGAGCAATCAGCGATTGCCGAACACCGATCGATAATCGTGGGCGTTTCACGCGACTTTGTTCTTCCAACGATTCGATGCACTCGTTGCACCGTTCTTCCCACGCGAGGTACTCTTCCCGCGAAATCAATCGCGTGGATTGATCCAACAATTGGCGTTCTACTTGTGCGAATTCTCCCATGATTGTAAATGGAAAGTAAATATAATGTGACTTTTCCACGCAACACGTTGCAACGATTTACGGCTTTGTACAGTTTAGAGCATATATTTATATCCTCATCATGATTTGGTATCTCTGTCTAACTCTTTTAGCGCACCCCCTCCCTCGAATGCATTAGTTTCTGCTAATACTGTATAATTCATTCTTTTTGGCGTACCCCTCCCCAAATGCATTAGTTTCTGCTGATACAGCATAATTCTTTCTACGATTCACGCGTATGAGGAATTAGCGGGCATGATCATCCGACATAGTTACTGCTGATACAGCATAATTCTAAGACTCGACGTTCCCAGAAATATTATATTACGTTCGGCACGTGTCGAGACTTTTTATCCTTGAGGATGGGACTCAAATTACATATGCTACGACGTTGAGATTTCGGCACATTATGGAAAAATTGGTAGCTTTATAATAAAATGTGGTGGCGGGGGGAAGCAATTGCACCTCTATTTAAGCAAGTCTCTCGGATGTCATTCAATCAATCGCTCAATAGTCTCAGTGCCTTTCGACGGAACAAATTGTGCTCTGAAAACAAAATGTGCAGTACCAGTGCCGAAGGAAACGTTGAACGCATGAATTATTACGTTCCGATCGTGCGAGATGACGGCGTGGCTCAATGCGGGGAGGATACAGTTGTTTGGTAAGGGTTAATTTTCACATCTTAAAATTTTTATGTTTATTCCTAATACGCGCGAGCAATTTCATAGCTTTGATTGTTCTCTTAGCCCGCACCGAACATCGCGTATCATGGTTAGAAGATACGCATTAACATCCACGGGCAGCAAATACTTGGAAATTGGGATCAGAGTACAACCTACGATTGATGTAGAAATGGTTCTCGGCGACAATCGTGGGATGTTTCTCACGTTATCATGGGATACATGGGGTTTGCTATGCGGCAGTCGTACAACCATTGAAGAACGTGCACGATTACCTGAATCACCTTCGATGCAAATGGATCAATTAACTGTGGATTTTTGTGAAATCTATAATTCCCCGATTGTAAGGATGGCACTACATAATAAGTCGCTGTATTTCAAACCGAATACGGTAACATTTTTATTAAATCTTGAACCATGTATAGACTATGTGTATGCGCGGCTGTATCAAAATGTAAGAGATGTGCAGACGAAATTTGAAACTTTTGTTAAAGTGCTACAGCAAAGCGGTGTTGTCTGCGAAACATTAGATGTGCGTCGTGCTGCTAAAATCATACGTGATAGCGAACATTACTGTGAGGATTATTATGTAGATTGCGAACTGGTAGCATGTGCCATCAATGATATTCTAGCTGATGCTCGTAGGAAAAAATGTTAAAATTATATTCTTTTAATTTTAAATAAAATTTCTTAAACACATATTATTTGTCAATTTCATTTACTCGTCTTCCTCCTCGCCACCTAATTTTAAGATATGGCGTTTCTGCTAACGGTGCATAATTCAAAGATTCGACGTTCCCAGAAATATTATATTACGTTCAACACGTGTCCGAGACTTTTATCCTTGGGGACTCAAATTACATATGCTACGACGTTAAGATTTCAGCACATTATGGAAAAATTGATTGCTTTAGAATAAAATGCGGCGGTGGGAGAAGCAATTGCACCTCTATTTAGGCCTGTCTCTCGGATACCATTCAATCAATCGCTCAATAGTCGCATACGTTCGTGCCCGCACAATTATTAACTGCTTCCATTCAATACACTCCGTCATAGTACTAACAGTTGAACTGGAACAGTTTTTTGAAACACTTGTGAAACTGCTTTGAAGGATATCATTCACCATCCAACGCATAGAAGATACAATCGAATAATACCGTAAGTTTCCATTACCATATTTTAGTGAATCGTTGTGTTAGTAACTTTGAGAATTATATGAAAAAAAATCGATTTCAGATTATGTCGCTGCCAATCAATTCAAATCAACAAGCTTCCGCTACGATGACCGCTGCTGCGACTATTTTCCATCCATACAGCCCGAAATTGTATGTCGTATGTAGAAATGTCGAGGTCCAAACGGAGGAAATTCGATGTGCGGAACTGTGTGAGGCGGAAGCTAATCATGATGGCGACAGTTATTTAAAAGTATTTCGTAACCCAGCGAATCCGTATGAGGACTACAAGGATGAAAAATATTGGCTGGATCAAAGTGTAGGGGATGTACATTACGATGGCAATTTTGAGACTTTTATGCAGAATCGTCATGTGTATTTTCCAAAGAGTGTGGTTTGGCGAAACGTAAAAACAGAGATTGATTATAACAATGAGTACAAAAATAAAATATCGGGGCTTTGGACTGGCGTTGAAAAACTTTAAACTGACCCTGCACAAATTCCTATAGATTTACCTTTAAGTGAACTATTTGTTGATGATGTTATGGAGTGGGATAATTGATGTAACAATATATATTCTTAAACGTATTTCATAGTACCATGTCATTTACCCTCCTTCTCTCCTCGCCACCTAATTTTAAGATTCCGCGTGTCTAAACGTATTATATTTCCTTCTTCGCGCTGCCAAATGATATCCCGCGCGGCTGCTCCAGAGGAGTCTAATTAAACATGATCGCGCGATACGCTACGGCGTTAAAAACATTATGAGAAAACTCGTTAGCTTTAGAATGTTTGCTACATTATGGTTCGGAAAAATTTACCTGTTTGCTACATAGTTGTTCGCTATATCGGTGATTAAAAAAATTATTATTTCTCTGTGTTGGGGGGGTACAATATTAGGGGAAAAAATTTTTTGGGGTGGGTCGAGGTCTGAAAGAGATTTTTTGGGGGTCATTCACCCTCCGTGGAAATTTCCGGCGGTGGGTCCGGTCTGGAGAGGTCTCCGCGGCCGCTCGGCCCGGACTGATCCCCTCCACGATCGCGGCTTCCCCCACTCTGCGGCTCGTGCGCGCGCAACCGACCTTCCACTCCCCGCAGGCCCCGCGTCCATGTTTCCCTCCGCCGCGCTCCCCCGCGCGCCCTCACTTCCCCCCGCCCCCGCGCTCCCCTCAGAGGACCTGGGTTAGAATCGGCCTAGTCTTACTACTCTCTTCTTCCTCCAGAAAATTGTAGTTTCCGAAATCCAATCGTCCTTCAGCATCCTCTCTGGGTCCCTCAGAAGTTTCCTCCGACCTTTCAGATGATTCATTAAAAACAACATCACAACTGACGTGTATTTTATGCCTCACAGCGTCCCATAGTCGATAGTTTGCAGATTCACCTTCGTACCCCACGAGAATCATTCTTTCCCCTTTCGGATCAAATTTCTTCCTACTACCCTTCGGTACCTGCTTGTAGGCATCACATCCAAAAATACGCATATGATCCATTTTTGGTTTTCTGCCGAACCATTTTTCATATGCTGTTAATACCATCCACCTGTTTTGATAATGTTCTGTTTAACACATACGCAGCCGTCTTGACTGCTTCGGCCCACAGTATCCTTGGAACATTCTTTGCTATCAGCATTGATCTAGCACTTTCAACGAGTGTACGCATTTGGCGTTCCGCCCGCCCATTTTGCTGCGGAACATACGGTGCCGATGTTTCGTGGACGATCCCCTTCTCCTTTAGAAAATCACAGAAATCCTTTGATAAATACTCAGTCCCGTTATCCGTACGTAGAATCTTCATACTGTTTCCCGTTTGCTTAGACAACAGGATCTCATACTCTTTAAACTTTCCGAACACTTCCGACTTGTTACGTAACATATATACAGTCCGGAAACCAGTGACGTCATCTTTGAATACGAGAAAGTATCTTGATCCCCGTGGAGACTCCACACTCATGGGACCGCATAAATCAGAGTGAATCATTTCGCCGGGCTCCCTGATTCTCTCCCGCGTACTAGGAAAATGTGGTTTCCTACTTTGCTTGCCCAAAACACACGCTTCACAAAAGAAATTGTCCTCTTTGCAGTTTATCTTTAAACCATCCACTACACCCTTTTCCGCAGTTTCTTTTATGGCTCTAGTGTTGATGTGACCCAACCTTTCATGCCACAGTTTAAGCTGGTTCTGAACCGCTAAGTTACACTCAATTTCTCTCTTTACGTTGAAACACATGCGAAACAGATGACCGCATCGAATTCCTTCTGCTGATAAAATTCCACCACTTTCTCGAACTTCACAACGATCTTTATATGTGTGAAATGAGAATCCTCTATCCGATATCGCGCCAACAGAGAAAAGATTCCTCTTTAAATCCGGAACTAATAGCACTTCTCTTAACTGTCGATCAAACATTTTGTTTTTTACACATGCTACAATGTCTATCGTGCCTACACCGACAACAGGAAGCACCCTATCCCCGGCCACTTTCACAAATTTCACCGTTTTCACAGGTCCAAGCTCCCGGAAAAAATCACGTCGACACGTCATGTGCATACTCGCACCCGAGTCTGCCAACCACACCGAATCTTCTGTGTCCGTAGTTTCCGAAACGAATGCCGAGATGTCGCACAAGTACGCCGTCACGGGCCCGTCACTCGGCCCCTTTTCGGTGTTCTTCACATCAGCGAGCCGCTTCTTACACTCCTTGTACCAATGGCCAATTTCATGACAATAGTTACAGGAACTATTCTTCTTCCTTTCTTCGAGTTTCTTGGCATTCGACTTCTTTTTCTTCACCTGTTGAGCGTTAGATTCTGCTTTCGATTTATTGCTGGATTTCACCTGCATAGCCTTCACCTGCAGAGCAAGTGACGATGCTTCTTCTTCAGTTGCTGTCAACCGTTTATCCTTTCGGATAATTTTCGCAATTAAGACTTCTTTCTTCCGCTCTTCTTTTGCGGTGCACTCCCACGCCATCGTAAACGTGGAAAATCTTGGTGGTAAACTGCTGAGCAGTTTTGACATTATTGCGACGTCCGAAACTTTCTCTTCCACATCGAATAATTTCTTACAGATAGTCTCGAATTTTTCTATCTGAGTGGCGACTGGCTCTCCATCTTTTACCCGGAATTCGTAAAAATCCTGCCAGCACAGTTGCTTCGCGTCTTCGGTTGCATCTCCATACAACACGTGCACCTTCTTCCACATTTTCTCTGGCGTTGTACAATTTATTAAATTCACGTGCAGCGACTTATCCACCGAGGTCAGCAAGATCACGGCGGCCTTTGACTTTCGCCGTTTCCATTCCAGCCATTCTTTCGCTCTCGTAGCTCTATCGGGCTCTATATCCGTCTCCTCGACGCACCCCATTAAATCCTGCGCCTCCAACAAGAACGATACGCCATACTTCCACAGCGCGAAATTCTTGCCGTCGAGCTTTGTGAGGCTAAACACTTCCTTATCCTCCATCTTGTGCACAGGAAAAAAAACTGTAACGCCTCGTCGACGCGATACTACCGACAAACTTACACGAGAGAAAACAGAAAGAACCGAAAACACGCACTGAACTCAAACAACCTTTGTGCCGCAGTGGAAGCGTGCTGGGCCCATAACCTATTGGAAATTAAACAGACACACCACTGACTGTTGTTTGGAGTAAAAGTTCAATGTATTTCGATATTGATATATATATCTATATAGCTAGCCAGCTTTGTGGCGAAAACTACTGCTCGTATACACAAAAAAAAAGAAAATAATAAAAAGCTTTTCACACGTGGCGAGAAAACCGGTACACTTACACGTCGTCGTCGCAAAGACACCGGTACAACCGACTGAGAGCACCGGAAGCACACAGAGACGCACACACGCCAGACACTAGCGCCACCATACAGTGCCAGAACACCCAAGCTCCTCGTACACACGCGGGGCATTCAAAAAACCAAAACTAAAACATTCATTCGCACAGCACGGACTATATACCACAAAACAGTACAATATGTTTCAACATTGACACTAGATGGAATTCGACGTATGAAATGATAAGCAGGTTATTAGAACAAAGGCAAGCAGTAACGTCAGCATTAGCATGTTTTACTGAATATGAAGAAGGTTTAACTGCTGGCGAGTGGCAACTGCTATTAGAGTCTACTCCGATAATGGAACTGTTTTATCTCCTGACACAGAAATGAGTGCAGATTCTTACATAACAATTTCTAAAGTCATTATCTGTATAAAACAATTAAAGATTTTTCTAAATACAAACATCAATAATACACTAGCTAGAAAATTACAAGAAACTTTACACAAATATTTTAGTAAAATTGAAACGGACCCTACTTATTCCATAGCGACTATACTTGACCCTCGTTTCAAAATGCTGGGGTTCGAAATGTATGAGAATGCTGAAAAAGCTAGAACTTTATAATTGGAGAGGGTGACACATATATAATAATAATAATAATAATATTAATAATAATAATGATAATAATGATGATGATGATAATGATGATAACAATAATGATGATAATAATAATAATGATAATAATAATAATAATGCTAGATATTCTGGACCAGTTAATGAGATTGATAGATACTCATACATTGCGGATTCCTATTTCAACAGAAATAAAAATCCTTTGCAGTATTGGAAAGAAAGTAAAATTAAATATCCCTGTCTTGAGCAGTCCGCAATAAGGTTTTTATGCTGCCCTGCAACGTCGGTGCCGTGCGCACGAGTTTTTTCGAAAACAGGAAACATAATAAAAAAAGAAATAGATTAAGTGGCAAAAGTTTAAATAAAAGTTAATAAAAGTTAAAATATACTGTTTCTGTCATAAAAATTTTGCGTTATTATTTTAAAACCACCCTCCATTTCCCACAGAAACACACAGAATAATTTTACTCAATGATTAATACTGTGTCCAATTTCGCGCGGAATGTCCCTATTTCAAATAACAGTCCAAGCGATTCGAAACTTTCATCCGGAATTCGAAACGATTTGATTTGCTTGGCAACCATGACTAATGAGATTCGAAGCGATTCGAAACATTGTGTCACAGATTCGAAGCGATTCGATCGGTGCTGAGTCCATCACTATAATTACAACACTGTTAATTAAAATGTCATATGTGCACGGTTCTGTTGTCTGTCACGAAATGCTGTGAGGACCGTTTGGTCCCATGACACGTGACACCAATTCATTCGCAGCTCTCATTTAAGAGAAACATTGATGTTCCGTTTTACCCACCCCTTCCGCTTTACGCTACTCTCCCCTATAGTACAAAAACAGTGATTAAATTCATGCATTATCGAAGGTGTCCATATATCAAAATAACTGAATAAGTATGCATACGAAATCCTTCCTAAAAATTTATACGTACATACCTACATAGCCTGGTGTAGTTCACAGCGTCATTTTACGCTTCGATTATCTACATATACAGGGTCATCCGTTAAAACTGCAATCTACGCGCGCGCGAACAGACGAAAATGGCAACACCGCCTCACGGACGCATTCCACTAAAACCATGCACTGGCCCAGCGTTCGGAGGGTTACCAGCGACCGCTGGGTAACACTGATGCCCGAGCTGCGAAAATGTTAGGATGGTCCCTTTCAAATTAACACCGCAAAGAGCCGTGCGGAATTTCCCGGCCCAGGTAAGCGAGCCGCGCGCTCTGCTTTTATGATCGATTTACCACCCACACCCCAAATTACTGTAATGCGGTTTGAAAACAATGTCAACTGGTCGCGTACCAGTCTTAATTTCAAAAATTTTGGCTACGACAGGGTTGACCGCGGCGCTATACCCTCGTACGGAGAGATTTTTCGCCACCTGCGTGTAAAAGCCACAATAATGACGCATCGTTCCAAAAAATTACATTAACGGAAGCTGGTATAGGCGTGGCATTGAGTAGCCAATAGGTTAAACATTCAGATACAAAATTTCTAGAAAAAAAATTCAAACACCGCTACAATCAAAGACACGTCCCATTAGTTACTCCTTACGTCCGATCTATGCATGCACTGCGTGTAAGGATAAAATTATAAAAAAGAAAACCAGAACAATAAATTCTGAGGTCTGCAGAACTAACACATAATTGAATAAAAATTTTATTTCTCAATTTATGAAAGTAATGACACAGAAACAACTAGCCTATTGTTTATCAACATCATGAATTTTAAAAAGAGCATTAAATACAGTATTAGATAAACAGTTTGCAAAAGCTTTTCACAACAATTATGGTTAAAATATTGATAAAAGAAAAATTAAGTAAATGCAAAATATTTTAAATGATCCATCATCAAGAGGGAATAATTTTTCCTCATTTTTCGACGCAATTTGCATTCGGATAGCTTTCACAGTTCAAAAGTTATACGAAAAAGGCCCCAAATTTTTCAACCCGGGCCGGGAAATTCTGAATAGTTCTTTGCAACGTTAATTTGAAAGAGACCAGCCCAAAATTTTCGAAGCTCGGGCATCACTGCTGTCCAACGTTCGCTAGCAGCTCTCCGAACGTCGGGACGGTGCATGGTTGTAGTGGAATGCGTCCGTGAGGCGGTGTTGCCATTTTACAAGTTCGCGCGCGCGCAGGTTGCAGGATTAAACGATGATCCTGTATAATTACCAAATATTAAATTACTGCAATTACCTATGTTTGTATAAATTAAATATTGAATTAGGGCGAATATTTTTTGGCACGGTCTTTGCTACTTCCGCGGATAATAATACTTTCTTAAATAGACTGTTTACCACTTTTCAATTGAATGCTCCCAAAGCAAAAGTATATTAATTAAGGGTTATATTAATGTGAACTACAAAAGCAAAATTTTTACTTTGAAGTCGATGTAATATGTAGAATGTGTTACATATAGGGTCAACGGATACTTTTTGAGTATGTAACTGTATTTCTGTATAATGTATCATATCTTTTCCACTTGTAATCCGATATTGACCCCATCGCACGATACTTGTAACCGCAGTCTCAGTTTGAACATCCCCAAAGTTACATCGATTCGCTACTATGCTTTACGCGTCCGCGAACGCGCGCGCGCCCCCACCCTAATCAAGCCCCAACCAATACTAATACCATCGGCTGTGAAACTGTCGATGGCGACGAGAAGACGGTTGTGTGTGAAATCTTGCTGTGCGCTATCCTGATGTGCACTACAAAAAAGTGCGTAAAACAGAATGTGTTCTAAACTGTATGTGCACTATATTCTGCAACCTATTTTAATGTGCGCTACATTGCATGTGTAATATCGTGCCGTGTAGTATTGATACACAGCCGCTTTTATGATCGGTTTATCACTCGCACCCCAGACTACTGTAATGAGATTTGAAAACAATGTGAACTGGTCTCGTACCCGTCTCATTTTCAAAATTTTTAGCTACGACATGAATTTAAAAGAAAACATTAAATACAGTAAAAAAAACAGTTTGCAAAAGCTTATCACAATTATGGTTAAAAAATTTATAAAAGAAAAATTATGTAAACGTAAAATATGTTAAATGATACATCATTAAGAGGGAATACTTTTCCTCATTTTTTGGAGCAAATTGCATTCCGATATCTTTTGTAGTTTAAAAGTTATACGAAAAAGGCCCCAAATTCTTCAACCCGGGCCGGAAATTCCGATTGACTCTTTGTGACGTTAATTTGAAAGAGACCATCCTAGAATTTTCTAAACTCGGGCATCACTGCTGTGCAGCGGTCGCTGGCAGCTCTCCGAACGCCAGGCCGGTGTACCTTGTATGTTTGACCTGTTCGTGCAAGTGCGGGTTGCAGGATTAAATGATGTTCCTGTATATTTTTTTTTAAATTTCAGGGTCACTTTTAATTTGTTTTATCCCTATTTAAACAAAGTTATATTATTATTAGTTGACTATATTACATTTTCCACAACTGCCCGTATATTGTTACATGTACATTTTTATTAGTCGTATAATTTTGTGCCTGTAAATATCGTTAAGTAGAATGGTGAGCACTATATGCGTGTACATAAATATATCTTTATTTATATATAATTTTCTAATTTTTATAATTGATATATATCATTAATAATATATATATTGTTTAATTGCCTCCTCTTGGGGATTACAATCCGTACCAATCCACCTCCTCTTACCTCCACATTCCGTTTAAATCTACTCCTTAAGCCTATTCCTTAAACCTATTCCTTAACCTATTTCATAAACCTATTTCATAAACCTATTTGTTAAACCTATTCCTTAAACCTACACGCCTCTTATCCACTACTTATCCATTACTCGCGCGGTCGCTCGCTCCCCTCCGCCACACACGCACCCTTCCCTATCTTTTGACTCGCGCTTCCGCACGCCACCACTCACTCCCATTCCTCCACTGATTCCCCTCTCCGTTCCTCCACTCTTCTCATCCATTCCTCCCCCTCCCTCACCATGCAGTACCTCCCCCACACTTTCTTGCCACTCCCCTTCTTCCAACCCCATATACTCCTCCCATACATGTTGCCACGTTTTCACTCCCCATCCACATACCCTGCACTTCCTCCTTTCCTCCTCCTCCCAGTACGTGCCTCCCCTCATCCCATTACCCAATTTAAACTTCGTCACCCTTTGCCACCTGCTTTCCCCATCCCTTCTTTAAGTACCCTGGCACCCCCACCCCTTCACCGACTTATACCACTTATTGTACTCTGAATCTCTTATCCTTTTCCACCTTGCCTCCTCCTGCATTCTTCTCTCCGTACACACCAATTCCTCCCCCTCAACTCCCCTCATCCCCTCATTCCTTCTATCCCCTCTATTGTCCATTCCCTTTCTTCAAAGTACTTCTTCCTTTTCCCATCCACCCAGTGCTTTCCCCCTCCTCGTCCACCCTTTAATCTCCTCCCAGCACCTCCTTGCTAAATTCATCGCGCCGCATCCTCCAACTTCTTTTCATACCCCCATACCCTCCTCCCCCAATTCTACCCAAACCTCCTCTTTCCCATCCTCCACACCTGACCCATCATTGCTGCCCCCTTCTTCACCCTATCTTCTATGTGGGCCTTCTAACCCCCATTCCTCATCACAGTGTATCAAATATTTAAATTTCTTTATCTCCTCCACCACCTTTCCCTTCCATTTCCACGTTACCTTCTTTTATCCCCTTCCTCCCTTTCTACGCCTCATTACTTTCGTCTTTCCGACATTCTGCTTCAGCTTTTTATCCATATACCTTTCCAGCTTCCCCATCATCCCTCTCATTCCTTCCTCATTAGCCAGCTCCGCTATATCATCTGCATATGCCAGCGTATAGACTTTCCTCCCCCACCCTCACTCCTCCCCACCCTCCTTTCTCCAACTTCTCGTCTATATCCGTTAGCAAGATTGTAAACAAAGTGGGGCTCAGTGAGCAACCTTGCCTCACCCCTTTGCTATCCAGAAATCCTTTCCTTCCTTTTCCCCCACTCTCACCCTACCTACCGCCTCTTTCAACACCTCCTCACACCTTCCCACCAGTCCCTCCCTCACTCCTCTCTCTCATCGTGTTCACTAACACCTCTACCAAACTATCTCCTTTCCTTTCCACCTATTAATTAGGTAGTTGAGCACGTACTCACTGTCCATGCACCCCACCCCCTCCTGAACCCCACCCGACGAGGTGGCAGTCTCCTTTTTTCCTCCACCTCCTTTCTCAACCTTTCTCAGCGCATACGTTGGTGCTAGCCTCCTCCCACTATGCCCTACCTTGTAGGCTCTTTACGTCAGTGTCACTCGTCTATGATCATCCACCCTTCTTCCTACCCTTTTTTTCACCACCGGCACCACCACTCCAACCTCCACTCTTCCAGCCACCCGTCCCCTTTCCATACCCTATTGCATATCTCCCCCAACCATTCCTCCACCTCCGCTCCTCCATACTTCCAAACCTCATTTGGTATTCGGCCCCTCCCACCGCCTTTCCGTCTTTCAACCCTCTCAGCACCCTTCTTAACTCCTATTTTTCTATATCCCTCTCCCCATTCTTGCCCCTCCTTCTTTCTACACCCTTTCATACCCCCCCCCCCACTCCACCCCCTACTAACTCCGTGAAATACTCGTCCCATTCCTCCATTTATATCTACTCACTCACACCCCTTCTCTTCTTTCTCTCCCTATTTACCACCTTCCATACTTGCCCCTGCGTTCTTACCCCTCCACCTCCATCTCCCACATATCCACCTCCTTTTTCTTCTTTTCCTCACACATCCTCCTGTACTCCTTTTTCCTCTCCTTATACTTTTTTCTAGCACTTCCTTCCTTTCTCCACCTCCTTAGCTCTCTCCTCACCCTACTTTTCTCCTCGCTGCACTCTCTGTCCCACCATGCCCCCTTTTTCCCTTCTGCCCCTATTCCCTGCATTCCCCATTGCCTCTTTCACTCTTTTCTTCAACTCCGCCGATTTCTGCTCTATTCCTCTCTCCCCCGTCTCTCCCCCGTCTCTCCCCCTCCTTCCTTCGCCTTTCTTCCCCCTTTCCTGCTGCTCCCCTGCTTCTCCCATCAGGCAGACTATTACCGGATGGTGGTCTCAATCCATTCGCTCCCCTACCTCCATCCTGTCTACCTACTCCCTTGTTTCCTTATTCCCCACTACATAATCGATCACCGAAATCCCCCTCTCCGTGTGTATGTCCACTCCACCTCCTCGCCCCCTCTTCATTTCCATTTAGATTTCCCCATCCCTTCCCCCCTAGATACCTGCACAGCCTCCTCCCCTCCCCATTTACCACTTTATCCTTCGACCCCCTGTTTCCTCCTCCTCCCCTCCCCCTCTTCCTCCTTCCCTCCTCTTCCTTCTTCTCCTCCTCCTCTCATATCCTTCCCCCTTCCCTTCCTGCCCTCGCATTAAAGTTTCCCCAATTACCACTCTTGTAAGTTAAATACTTATAATCGCGATCAAAGGTGTTTGAGGTTATGGATTCCACGTGTTTGCGTGAGAAAATTCTTTTAATATTTCACATAAACCTCTCGATCATGCATCAGGCGGACGACTACCTTCTACCGAGCGTCCGTTTCACAATCGCCCCGCGGTATGTCGCTTAATTCGTCATACGTCTTAGACACGCTGTTTATACATACATTCAGTGCGAGAAACGCGCCAATTTTAAACTCCGATTTCTTAAAACTCTCATTCCTTCCTCTCTCTCATTCCTTCCTCTCACTAGTGCATGGGTGCCGAATTCGCACCCGGTATAAGCTGTACCCAGTGATACCAGAATCGTGGGACGCGGGACCAAACGCTTACCCCCACTATGACCTACCGTCGTCTCCCACTATGCCCTACCGGCGCCCCCCACTTTCTTCCCACCGCACTGCACACAAGAATATTTTAACTCCTATCCGTGTGAGCTGCCTGTTGGGCTGCCGGGCACACGGACAGGTGTAGGGTTATACTTGTGTGCAGTGCGATGGGAAAAAAGTGGGGGATGACGGTAGGCCATAGTGGGAGACGGCGGTAGGTCATAGTGGGGGTAAGCGTTTGGTCCCGCGTCCCACGATTCTGACATCACTGGCTGTACCGTCGAGCTTCCGGCTCGCTTTTATGATTTGCCGACAGCGACAGACGGAAGTCAAAGAAGAGGACAACGAGTGGGAAAAAGTGCGGGCGAATGAGAAATAGTGAAGGGTATTTGAATATGAAAATAACTTAAAATTATCCAAATCATCACGTATTTGGCCATATTTTCATAAAAAAAATTTCCTCAACATGTTAAAAATATTTTCAAAAGAGTAAAACTAAAAATTTAAACATTTAATTTGGCATTAAGGCTGTAGTCTTTAAATACCAGCCACGCTTGCTAGTGTCTTATTTCATAGTTGCCTTCTGTCCATTCGTGTCGCCTTTCACACTCGACTGGTTCCGAGGGAGATCCTCCAGTTGGACGGGGAGAGCGACGATTATACAACGAATAAAATCTGGCGACCATACAACGAGGATTTACTGCATACTTAATTTTTGCAGAGTTTTTACTTATTGTTAGGCCACTTTTGTATTTCTTGTCGCATTTGAGGCGCAGCGAAGGAAAACGAAATAGAATTTTTTTACACAAACGACATCGATTTTTCTTACAGTTGGAGTGGGTCTGCGATCACGCTTTCCTGGGCTCTGCGGCCCAGTCGGCCTTTTTCGTAGGCAGCATCATCGGCGGCTTAGTATTCGGTTACATAGCAGACCATTATGGCAGAATTCCAGCGTTAGTTGCTTGCAATGCCATTGGATTTATCGCATCCGTGGGCACGGCTTTCTGCAACAGTTTCTGGAGTTTCTGCTTGGCAAGATTGGTGGTTGGCACGTCATTCGATAACTGCTTCAACGTTCTTTTTATTATCGGTAAGCCGCTTGAAATTGACATCCCCAAGGTGTCGATGAATTGCATATAAAAAATAGTTTGAAACGTTACAATATCTTCGTATCAGACATCATCGAATGACAATTATTTGGTGAGTGTCAATTAAGGAGGTCCAAGGTCTTTTCATGCTTTGCGTAGATCAGGCCTGCCCCATCGGGTGCAAATACCTCCTGAATTTCTGGGACCCGGGCAACAGCCGAGCGCGGGACTTTAAAGTTGCTACACATTGCGAAATTTGTAATAAGAGAACTGCATGAGTGTGCGTCCATGTAGGCTCGTACCACGACTCTTTGCGATTCTGGGCGCCGGGTCAGGAGCCAAGCATGGAGCTATTTCGTTGCTCGGTTTCACGCTCGGCAGTGCTATTCTTTGCTACTATAGAATTATTTATTATGGTAAGGAACCCCGGGATGATGCATATGTGTAACAAGCAATAAAATTGAAAATATAGAAACGTATTATACAATTTCACCGAAACATAACATATAATATATAATATATAATATATAATATATAATATATAATATATAATATATAATATATAATATATAATATATAATATATAATATATAATATATAATTATATAATTATATAATATATAATTATATAGTATATAATATGTATGTATATATTTATTAGTATATAATTTTTAACTTTTGCAAATGTGTGTGTATATATATCGTTCAATAAAATTCTGTTCTTTATCTTTGTAAGTTATTTATTTTTATAGTAATAACATTCTAAATATGTTATGTTTCGGTGAAATTGTATAATACGTTTCTATATTTTCAATTTTATTGCTTGTTACACATATGCATCATCCCGGGGTTCCTTACCATAATAAATAATTCTATAGTAGCAAAGAATAGCACAGCCGAGCGTGAAACCGAGCAACGAAATAGCTCCATGCTTGGCTCCTGACCCGGCGCCCAGAATCGCAAAGAGTCGTGGTACGAGCCTACATGGACGCACACTCATGCAGTTCTCTTATTACAAATTTCGCAATGTGTAGCAACTTTAAAGTCCCGCGCTCGGCTGTTGCCCGGGTCCCAGAAATTCAGGAGGTATTTGCACCCGATGGGGCAGGCCTGGCGTAGATGGAAAATAAAAGAAGTAATATCTAAACAACGACGCCACATAGGATATATAAATAAAATGGAACGATTCATAGAAAAAGACGCTTATGCTTTATTGGCACTTGGTATGTGGTATGTCGTGTGCTGTACTAATCTTATGGTGTGGTAAATCTGATTTCAGTGATCGAGTACGTAGGCCCAAAATACCGAACTCTCGTGGCGAACATGTCCTTCGGACTGTATTTCGCGGTAGCTGCGAGTCTTTTGCCCTGGATCGCTTACTGGATCGCCGATTGGAGGATTTTGAGCATGGCTACCGCATGTCCGATGATAGTCGCTTTCATTGGCCCGTGGATTGTTCCGGAGAGTGCACGGTAACTCGATCAATGCTGTATTTATAAACACAGGGCGATCCTTATGTAGTAAGGCTTGTAACGGGACTCGATGTGCACAGCTTGATTGTACAATATGTACAAGAATGCATATGAGAAGTCGTATAGAAAACATGACTTTTTTCTTGAGAAAACTTAAAAGAATCCGAATTTCAATCTATAAAAGAGCGTATAATGTGTGTGAAGTTAGCCCTCCATTTTGTGAGAAATTAAGAAATTATTGCTTTACTAGTTTGCAATAGCGTTGTCCCTTGTTGTACCGTTGACAATTTTCAAAAATTCAAAGCTGTTTTCGAAAAAAAATGAAGGAAACCATGTTCAAAGATAGACCTCCTCCCCCCATTTTAAAAACATCGTTCTTCTCGATTGTTCTAGTTGCGCCGAGCATTGTACCGTTCGAATAAATAATTTAACAACATTGGTTTCCAAGCAAAATACAAAAATGAAAAGGGTTCGAAGCTTCCAAGCTCCCATATGATTTTTTTTTGTTATACTAAC
Organism: Andrena chrysosceles; assembly: GCA_963855975.1. Taxonomy (NCBI): domain Eukaryota; kingdom Metazoa; phylum Arthropoda; class Insecta; order Hymenoptera; family Andrenidae; genus Andrena; species Andrena chrysosceles. The sequence goes on along the minus strand of OY979769.1, from coordinate 18,498,826 downwards.
TTGTACTAGGTGTATGTAATACTGTACCGTTCCAAAAAATTGTCACAGAAAAGTAGGCTGGGACATACCAGATCAACAATATTCCAATTTTCTGGGCTGTACCATCTTGTACCGGATTCTGCTATGTGTACTAACGTGGTGCCGCTCGACAAATGTTTGATATCATCCAGGTATTAATAAACAAAATAAGTAAAAAAAATGGGAACATAGAAATAGAAAAACGAAACAGAAGAGGATAATGTTAAGTACCAGAGGGGATTACTGACCCACTATTGCTATATAACATTGAAAACATCTTGTCAAAACGAATCGATTGATATCATTTTTAGCTTCGCAATCAGATGGGGTCACCCTGAAAAATGGCTTCGAAGTTCGAGATTTTGTGATTTTGAACAAAAGAAACCGCAGCTATCTTTGAACATGGTTTTCTCCATTTTCTCGAAAGCGGTTCCGAATTATTGAAAATTGTCAACAGTAAAACGCGGTATGAAACTAGTGCACACTAGTAGAACAATAATTTAATTTTTCACAAAAATCTTTTTTTTAAAAACTTCCAAAAAGTAAAAAATTTACGCCAATTACATGAAAAAATCAAGGACGGAAAAGACTATTGTAAAATAAATCATAAAAAAAATACAAGATAATAATAATTACAATATAAAAAAACGATGTGAAATCAAAATGAGTTGCAAGTACATAAAGGTGTTTTGTAATAATCACGGACATTTTAATAATGTGAAGATAAAATTTAACATCTAGACATTTGCCTAGATGTCCACGGCCTGGAAGTCAAATACTTGACGTGGCAAGCAAGGTATTCTCAGATTGTCAATACCCATACCTTTCCCCTCACAAACTTTCAGATAATTTGCCAATTTAAAGCTCTGACAATATGAGTACATTTGCATTATATTGCGTTTTAAAATAATTGTAAGATCATTCATCGACACCGATACCTTTCCTCTCACAAGCTTTCACATAATTTGTCAATTTACAACTCTGATAATATGAATACACTTTCATTATTTTGCATTTTTAAATAATTCTTATTCATCGACACCTTGACCTTGCCTGGGTAGGGCAAGTATTTGACTTCCAGGCTGCGGACATCTAGGCAAATGTCTAGAGGTCAAATTTAGTCTTCACATTATTAAAATGTCCGTGATTATTACAAAACACCTTCATATACTTGCAGCTCATTTTGATTTCACATCTTTTTATATATTGGAATTATTATCTTCTATTTTTTTTATGATTTATTTTATAATACTCTTTTTCGTCCTTGATTTTTGTATGTACTTGGCGTAAATTTTTTACTTTGTTGAAGTTTTTGTAAATGTTTAGATTAGGGGAGGATTCTCCGATTTCAATGACCTTCACATATGTTGCCAAGGTCATCATTCTGAACAACATTTTCCTTTAGAATTTTCGGCGCTTGGCTTTGGTTTACGAGATCTTTGCAAAAAACTTTGCTTAACACTGAGTAGAACTGCCGACGGTTTCACAGCTAACGGTATTCGTATTGGTTTGGGCTAGATTAGGGCGGGGGGAGGTCGCGCCCGATTGTGGGTGCGCAAAACAAGGAGTCAATTCACTTCCCGTCACCCACAGTTAACACTAGAATTACCGAGTTTTACACATTCGCATCGATTCGCTATCAGGCTTTTCGCGCCCGCTGGCGGGCGCGCGCCTCTCGCCCTATTCTATACTGAATTCATCCTAAGAAAAATCTTACGCCCAGACCGTTTTGTGACCGTTTTGTGACCGTTCTGCGCAGCCCCCACTACTGCCTATGGGCTCGACGCAGGTGATTGCTCGTAACGCTTTACCTGCCGGTTTCCCTACCCGTCCAAGGGCGGGACGTGACCGATGTCAATGTAAACACTATAGGTTGCGGAACGGTTGACAGAGAGGTAACAGGCGGTAAGACGGAGAAAACCGTAGACGGTTAAGTGGGGAGTCAGACCAACCAGCGCCTCCTCAGAATCATCCCTGCGCGGAACGGGATTTTTCTTAGGATGAATTCAGTATAGCCCAAACCAATTCTAATACCGTCGCGATGTCCAAAACGACGATCTATCTTGTGCAAAATTACCCGCATTATTATTATTATTATTACAATTATTATCATCATTATTTACAGCTATGTTTAATTGAGGATGGACATGAAAGTGTTGGTATGTTTAAATATAATCAATCTTCCCGTGTCTCTATACTGTATTCCACATTAGAGCATACCGATTTCGCGCAGGCACGACCCTCAGGAGGCGTTGCTACGTTCGACTCCCCACTTAACCGCCTATGTTTTTCTCCGTCGCACGGCCCTCTACTCCCTCTGTTAACTTTTCGTGCACTGTTTACGTTGACAACGGCCAGGTCCCGCGTTATTCCTTGGAAATTACAACGACCAATCGCATGCGGTTCAAACTGTGAGTAGTAGTGGGAGCTGCGCAGATCGGTCGCAAATCAGTAGGGGCGTCGGTATGTTCTAACATGGAATGCAGTATAAGCGTTCATAATCATCAACTGACTCGAATAGTCACAGCGAACCGCTGGTTGCCACAGTCGACGTATGCGCTCTTTGTTTATTGTTGTCTCCAACACCGAGCGTGCCACAACTCAGTTTCAATAGGTTATAAGTCCAGGCTCTCTGTAATAGTGTCGCAGTGAAAGTTTTGCAACGGTTGCGGAAGTTTAAAATGGCTGCGAAAGCGTCGTCGGTTTTTCGGATTGAATTGTTATAGAAAGATAATTACGACACGTGGAGCATGCAAGTTGAAGCGCTTCTTACAAAGAACTGTTTATGGCAATACGTGGACGGAACCATCGTGAAAACAGAGGATGGTACGGCAGCCATTATGGCCGCGTGGCGTGATAAGGACTTGAAGGCAAGGGCAGACCTAATTTTGTCGATACAACCATCCGAGTTGAAACAAGTTCGAGGCTGTGAAACGTCGAGTGAGCTATGGAAAAAATTGAAGTCCGTCTATGCATCTAGAGGTCCTGCAAGGAAAGCGACATTATTGAAGCAACTCATGCTTCAAAAACTGGATGAAGGCAGTGACGTAAAAGACCACCTAGCGAAATTTTTCGATGCTGTAGCTAAGCTCGGAAACATGGATGTTACAATCAATGGAGATTTATTAACTATAATGCTACTATATAGCCTTCCTGCATCATTCGAGGGTTTCCGGTGTGCAATTGAGACGAAAGACAAGTTGCCTACTCCGAAAGAATTACGGGTGAACATTCTAAAGAGGACCGAAGCGGATAAGCTAGGGTCTGGAAGCAATGTCATAGCCATGGCCGTCGGCCAAGATCGAGCAAAATGGGCAACAAGGTCGAAAAACAAACGTGTGTTCAGATGCTTTAAGTGTGGTATACCAGGACATAAGCAGATTCGTGTCCGAGTGGTAAGCGCGATATAGCCAGTGGAAAGCCGAAGGAATCGGCGCCAGAGCCGAAGCGATCGGCAAAGTTTGTTGACGAGTCGTACACGGTGAACCATACAGTGAGTGACGGTGAAAGTCATGTGTGTGAAGCAAAGACTAATACAACAAGCAAAGCGTTGCTTTTGGACAGTGGCTGTACTGCACACTTATGCGGTGATGCGGTATCTTTTGTGTCGATGAGTGAGTCGTCGAAGATGAAACTTAACCTCGCAAGCAATGCATGTGCCGAAGTAAAGGGGAAATGTAGTCTTCATGTGCCAATAGCAGGTGATGGCAATGACAAACCTTATCTTCGTGGCAAAAATTACGAACAAGGGGTATGAAGTGATTTTTCGCAAAGAAGATGCATATGCAGTCTTGCTTGACCTCTTGTCGCGGTAAGACGTGTTTATCAACATAAGCGCTCGAGCAGCCGTTCGCACAGTTCTCGTAGCACATAGTGTAATATACAAACGTATCGCGAGTGAGTAAGTGAAATCTCCAAAAAGAGATACAGCTTTCTGTATCTGGATAGGGATAAGGACCCCTATCAAAGATGAGTGCTTCTAGTAACAGGAGCATTGAATCTCAAAGTACTCAAGAAATGAATCAGCCAACGGTTAACAACCAAAAAGTCTCCTATGCTAAAATCGCACAGCAAACTGTCTGTCCAAAAAGAAACAAGCAATCCTTACTGACTCAGTGAAAGGTATTACAATTAAAGAATACGCAGTTGCTATTGCTCAAATAATCGGACCACATAACATATTATACATATCCAGAATATCCCATGGTAGAGTATGTTTATACTTAAGCTGTCAAGAAATAGCAGACAAATTGGTAGAAACACATAAACATATTAATATAAAGATTCACTCACTGGAAATAAGGCCGCTAATATATAAAACAAAACGTATCATAATCTCAAACGTGCACCCTGTAATTCCCAATAATGTGATCGAAAATAAACTATCTGAATTTAATATTACTCCGAAATCACAAATTTCGTGCATAAGAGCAAGATGGAATGACGCTGGCGTTACACACATACTCAGTTTTAGAAGGCAAATGTATGTGGACCAAGAAGACGTATGTAAACTACCTGAGCCAATACAAATAGAGCACGAAAAAACCGTTTACTGGATTTACATCTCCGCTGAAAAACTTACTTGTTTCCTGTGTAAAGAGGAAGAGCACTTGGCCAAATACTGCAAACATTTCGGAATTAATACGCCAACTGTGACACCCACGTACTTGCAATCAGCATACATACAAATTCTAACATCACAAACAGAAAACTCACGAACCCAAGCCACTGAGCAATCAGAAAACTCGCCTTCCAAGGAAGAGATTGAAACCAATCAATTAAGAACCCCAGAAATAAACACCTTTAAACGTCCTTTAACTATTTCTACGCATACCAAAGAAATTACGGATTCAGAAAACAGCGTCCTCGGGGAAGGGGATAAACGAGAAGAAACGGAATCCCAAGGACCCATGAAGGAGAAAAGAAATAAAACACGACCAAAGAAGAAAAGAACCGAAACGCAAGAATCTACGGTAGACATAAAGCTAAAACTAGAAAAGGCACGACACTTCTTTGAAAATAATGCCGTAACTCCTATAGTAGACTTCAGCAACCTTGTTGAGTTTCTCACAGAATCATATGGCAATCCTAACACATTCTATATAACATTAAAATACTCACAGGACATATCCAAAATTATCGACATGCTAAAAAGAGTCTACGATCATGTACAAGATAGAGCTCTGAAGGGCCGCATCACAAGAATCATAAAAAAAACTTGAAAACCCAATGGTGTATACTAATGTTAGTGAAGAACTTTCTTCATCAGAAGAATGAACCTTACTCCTCAATTTACAATTTCGCAAGCACAAAATCCCTCCACGACACAATCACGAAGTCCGTACAATCAACTGAAAATTCTATACTGGAACGCCAGAAGCATCAACAGACACAAAGAAGAACTGATTCCCATCTTGAAAGACATCAACATCTTTGTTTGTGTGGAGACATGGTTAAAAGAAGTAAATAAAATGGAGTTTGCCGGATTTAATAGCTATCGCAAAGACAGAAGACACTCACGCACTGGGGGCATCTTAATCCTATTTCGAAATAACCTATTTTTTACTGAAAGAATAAATTTAATCATACCCGATCATAGCGTAGAAATAAATAGTCTAAAAATAACTAATGTTCATCCTATTCTTAACCTAATAGTCTGTTACCGAATTCCGGGTTTTAATTTCTCCCGAGACAAATGGAATCAAATAGCAACACTGCACAGACTAGCACAAACTGCCTATTGATGGGTGACTTTAACGCACACCACTGTCACGTCCCGGGTGGAGGGGTTTAGGGACGATGACACGTGGGGTAATTGTCAGCCGAGAATGCAAGTTTTCCGTACGCTGATCGTTTTTGGAGGGACTCAGGCGAGAATGCAAGTTTTCCGCACGCTGAGGGTTTGAAGGAACTCAGGCTAGAATGCACGTTTTCCGCACGCTGAGGTTTTTAGAAGGATTTCAGGCGAGAATGCAAGTTTTCCGCACGCTGAGGGTTTGAAGGAATTCAGGCGAGAATGCAAGTTTTCCGCACGCTGAGGGTTTGAAGGAATTCAGGCGAGAATGCACGTTTTCCGCACGCTGAGGTTTTTTAGAAGGAACTCAGACGAGAATGCAAGTTTTCCGCACGCTGATCGACCAGGGAAGGCTTAAATGGCGAATATACACCCGGGAGACACCCGTTAGAGCACTTTGTATTTGTTTTGACTAAGAAATTGCATTTACCGTTGCATTCACGTAAGAAGTTACTCGTAATACTTCCGCGAAATCCGTCTAATTATAGGGTCATTCCACGCGAAGTCGGACACTTTTCGGAGTAACGTTTCGGATTTTGGTGCAACTTGGATATGTTGTAGTCTTTAGGGGTATATAAACATATATCAAAGGATTTTTCGAAATGTCAAAAATTGTGGATGTTACAGCTCTTTGAAATATAGTGTATACTATTTTTCAAAAAATTATAACTCTGGAACTAATAAACTGACAAAAATGACCTTTTGGGTGCTTACAGTGAAGATATAAGGGTACCTAATAAAAATTATTTCACTTAATAAAAACGAATATTTGACCATTTATTTAGCAATTGTTCTTAACAAATGCAATTTTATAGGTGAAGGCAAACTTTTAAAAATTTGAAAAAAATATGAGGATAAAGCCCTGTCTTTCCCCTTTACGGACACGTTTCGAAAATCGTGGACGTTTTAAAATTGGCCAAATGAAAATTAATTGAATGTAACCCTGCGTCAAATCACACCGGCTCGACTGGTCGTTCGGGCCGTGCGGTACTCGCAGCGGCCAAGCGGCTATACCTGCTACTTTTATATAGGGTATTAATGAAGACCGCTGCAAGGTTTAATACCGTTAATAGTTACTGGAAACTCACTCTCTGTCGATGGCACTTATTGTTTGAAACATGTAAGTTGCCATTGTTCAATGGAAACCACGAGAAGGTGGTGAGTATTCTTCCATCGGGAGAGGATGGGATGTGATGGGATTTTGTTAAAGGATAAATATTTTGGCGCATCTTTGAGCGTCTTTTGGAATAAATGACCGGTTATGTAATTACTTATTTGATAATTGCTACAACTTTTGATTTGTCACTGTATGAATAGACTTTAGCTTTTAAATGAGACACTGTATCCGTTGGTATAAATGAATGAAAGTTTCGCGTTCCAGAAATTGTTTTTGCAAGTCCACGTCTCTCTAGTAATAATCGTGAATGTTTTTGATATTGTTCTATTGAGCTGAATTGAAAATGAATGTTTTGAATGTTGGCAGACGCCCAATCAAACAATTTTTGTGGTGTCGTTATTTGTTCTTCTAAAGGTCTTTGTAAACTGGCTCGAGCTGCAAGACGTTTTAATGGCCCCCCAATACCATCGCATGCATTTTTGCCATGTGATGTTGCAAAAAAATGCCACTCGGCGTTAATTCCGAAATCTTCAAAATGGAAGCTGAGATTCAGTAAATTGTATTTATTTTTATATTGTGATGAAGCCCCATCGGAGAAATATTTGATTTTATTAATAGCAGTGCCGTGCGTTTGTTTCAAAAAATTAATCAGCTGTATTTGGAATAAATGAACTGCAATACTGTCATGCTCTTTACAATCTGAAATAATGACAAAGTTGTCATGCTCTAGACAATTATTGATTCTATAATAAGCAACGAATGGATGAATTGTAGCCTGTTTGTTGGACCAATGATAGCTCTGAATTTCATCCTGAATAACAAAGGAATAATTTTCTGCAAAATCTCCGACAACAACTAACTCGTCCGGTCCTAAATTTTCTTTGCAATATTTGAAATAACTACTCTGATTTTTTGCAATGAAATCATGGACTTGCAATGTCGGTAATCGAGTTCCCAAATGTTCAAGAAATTCTTCTGTTGTATATTCTATATCTTCTAAATTGGATCTGTCAGTATTTGTCCATTGACAACATGAAATAGATATAATAAAATGTTGTTCAAATAAGTCTTGCAATTTTTTACGCAGAGGTCCATATCCTGGGCAATCTTTGCAATTATTCAAGTAGCAAAATTCAGTGGAGACATCACAACGCATATTTGATAGCATCTCCTTGTATGTGCATGGAAAACTAGAGGATACAGGAAGTAATTTTTCGAGTTTCGCACCAGCAAGTATTAATTTAACATTTTGATGTATAGCACATACACATACAGAATGTGTTCCACTGGCACCTACAAGTATACACTCTTGTAACGGTTTTAGGCGTGACTCGACGCGCTTTACAGGATTTCAGGATTGATTCGTGTGGCGTGCGACAAAGAATTAAAATTCAAGAACAAGAATTTAACTTAAATAGTGTTTATTCAAGAAAACACTTCTAAATGATACATGAAAATATAATTAAACGCCTCAATACTAAAGAAATTAAAGAAATTAATTAGGTTGCGACTCTAGGTCGTTACAAAAAGTAAAGCTGATCGTCTTGGGTTGCGACACTAGGTCGTTACAAAAGAAATACCCGTTTGAGCGATCGATTTGGAGTTATATAACTTAATTAATTAATAATGACGTTTAGCCAAATGAAAGGAATTAGTATGTCGGTAATGACTCTCGGTCGACAAAAGAATTAGCTTATTGATCTAGGAGTTTGATTATGGATAATGACTCTCGGTCGATAAAGGAATTATCTTATTGATCTAGGAGTTTGATTATGGATGACGACTCTCGGTCGATATAGGAGTTAGCTTATAATTTAGGAATTAGCTTATAGATCTAGGAAATTGAATATGTTAAGTTGAGAATCGTTTGAATTGTTTCATTGTCATCAGGGGCGGTATTGCCACCTGGAATAGTCTTGTTCCCTCGTCGCTCAGGAGTATTAATACTAACCTGAGATTGAGAATTATCAATAACTTAGCTTCGTCAACTAAGTGGCCTGCAAAGCGGCCTCCAAGGCAGAAAACCTCTCGTCAAACCTGGCGACTATGGCCTTAGTTTAGTACGATCGGCTCGACCAAGTGTCCAGCAAGGCGGCCTCCAAAGTTGGAGCATTAAAGTTAGGTTGGAATCAGCCAATGGCCATAAATGATTCGGAGTAGTATTTGTATTGAATTTATGATTCATAATGATTCTTCTCTGGGCCTTCTTGCCCGTATTTATACATATTCAAGGTTCTGGGAGCGCACCAATGGGAACGGAGTTTGGCTATTACGCATCAATCATTCTCGTCTCGCTCGATCTGTTCTCCAGTCAGTCTACTAAGCGACTGGTTATGCGCAGGCGCGCGCATGGAACGCTCGGTTCCCTCTCTCATTTGCTACGCACCAATTACAGTCATTGCTTTTGATCCTTGCTCTCGTCGATCCGCTGATCGACTGAGGATCGCGCATGCCTTTGATTCTCCCACTCCTTTACACTCTTTCGTCATACTCGCGTTTCGCGGTATCCTGAACTAATATTAATCCTAAACACACTTTATAAACGTAAGAATAATAAGGATAACTAAAAATATAAGTATTTAAGTAATTATTAATTATGAATTAAGTTTATTAACGAAAAAAAAGAAAAGGGACTTTTTGGGGTTTGTTACATCTCGCCGCCTGGGGGAATCTCTCGTCCTCGAGAGACAGAGATTTGGGGAATGGTCTCAAAAGGGTCAAAGGGAGGGCTTGGGCTGTCGGCGTCTTCGTCCATATATTGGAATTTTTGGATTTCCTCATCATCCACCATTGGTAATTTCTTTCTAGTAGTTGGAGGTGGTGCTTGTCCAGAGCCAAAGAGAAATATATATTTCCAGCTTCTTTGTCGAGGGTCAGAGGGGGATAATTTAATATAATCGCTCCAATCGATTGTTGGAATATCTATTTTGCTCAATTCTCGCCATTGAGTTTCTATTCTTTTATTCTTTATTCTTTTATTGCCCGCTCGACGATGCGTCATTATAATGGCAATTTTAGAACTCAAAATTATAATAATTTTCGTTATCGATTACTGATTGAACTGTATTGTTCGCTGTCGATTACCGTACTACGCGTGATTTGATCATATTCGTATTGTTTCCATCTCCGCGACCTGTTCTCTCGCGACCTATTCTTTTTTCTTCCCTATTGACAGGATTAATACGGAGGCTTAATGCGCAGATAGGAATGAAATAAAATTTATGATTTTATTATTTTGTGATCACCATTGGGTGATCACGTTTATTGAATGGCCTTGACGAAGTAAATCGTCGTCGGCTCCTTCTTCGTCAAAATTGAAATACATTTCTATGCACTCAGGACATCGTCTCGCATGATACACTGTGTATAATTCTTTATTACAAAATTTACAATCCCTATATGCAAGGGCGTTGTTTTCTAAGGTAAGGAGGTGATTGTAGCATCGGGGGTAGAGGAACCTCTGATTTTCAGGAAACCGTTCATAACATTCTTCACACAATTTTCTTTTAAATATATCGTTCCTGTCCTCCCGAATTATGCCTGGGCCTTGGAGGCAGACTAATCTCGTTAATTTTAAATAAACTGTGGGATAATTTTCGGGCAGTATCCCATCCCAGGGCCCGTAATACTCCTCGTCCATGTCCGTTGGACGGAACGCCAATGAATGAAGAACGGGCATTCTTTTAAACAATTAAAAATGACACTTAATTAATTTTATGTGTTCATTATTTTAATTTGGCTTACTAATCTCTTTACTCACTTCACTTTTCTTTTCTGCCACTTTTATCACTTTTAGCTACTTTTATTTGAAGTATCTCGAAATGAAATCTCAGTGCGCACTAATTTTTTGAACTTGATTTCGTCCTAATTAATCTCGCGGATCTCCCCACTTTTCGGAATCATGGTTCTACATTATTACCAATCTGATTATGGTCTCTAGTATTATTATGGTCTGGTGAAATGTAAGCTTTCTTAATCCTATCCTGGTGTACGGTTCTAGTGATACGGGGACTTATTGCCAATTTCACGTTATTATTCTCCAGTACGTCCATAATCACATACGGTCCGTCATATTCATTGCTAAATTTGTTCCTTTTTGGTTTTAATAGCATTACCTTTTCACCTTTATGGTATTCGACGGATGATATTTTCCTATCGTAATAGTCTTTTTGTCTGAGCTTTGATTTTTCTAAGTTATTTCTACCTATTTCGCGAATATTTATCAATTTATTCATCAAGTTATCAACGAAATCTGGATATGTGTTCAGTGAATCATTTGGTACTATGCTAGATGGTTGTCTAGCCTTTTTCCCATAAATGAGTTCATATGGAGTGAATTTGGTACTTTCATGTACACTAGTGTTGTAAGAAAACATTGCTTGTGGCAACCATTGATCCCATTGTTTTTCTTTTGTTATATAGTGTTTTAAATATTCGATTAATACATGATGACTCCTTTCTAGTGAGCCATTCGATTGGGGATGAAATGCGGACGTTTTAAACTGTTCAATATTAAAAACTTTGGCAAATTTCTTCATAACGGATCCGATAAACGAAGAGCCTTGATCTGTTAAAATTGCTTTGGGACATCCGTACTGACATATAAAATTTTTCATAAATGCTTCAGCTATTTCTTCGCTCGTAAATGAAACTAAAGATATGGCCAATGAATATTTAGTTAAGTTGTCTTGTATCGTAAGTATGTAGCTATTCCCTGTTCGAGTATATGGTAATGGCCCTACGATATCCATAGATACTTTATCAAACGCGTCCAATGGTGTGTCTGTTATCACCATAGGTTCCTTTGTTTTATTTCGTACCAATTTTTGTCTTTGACAACTCATACATGTTTTAATATATTGTTTAATATCTTTTTTCATGTTTTTCCAATAATATAAGCACCTGATTCGTTCGTACGTTTTTGTTATTCCTTTATGGCCTCCTACTGGTGATTCATGATTTTCTTTTATTATGGTTTTCCTATCTTGTTCCATAGGTAATTGTATAGTTCCATTACAAATAGTTATCGTGATATTAGCCTGAACAAATTTTAATTTAATTATATTCCTTATTATTTCCCATAATGTATTATTACTTTCTTTGGGTAATGATATTTTCTTAATACCCCGTTCCGTGAGGTTATGGCATAGGTTTCCTAATACAGTGGCATATGTCTGTATTGTCGGATGATCCTGTACTACCATTCCTAAAATTGATTGTTTTCCTTCTGAAATTTGTATTACTTCTCCTATTTCGAATGGGGTTTCTGAGGTTATCTCTAACATCTTTCTTTCTCTCAACTCTATTCCTGACTTCTCTACTGGATTGCCTTCTGTATTAACAAATATCGCTAATGTTTCTCTTCTCATCCATAAATAATCATTTATTTCCATAAACTTACATCTGATTGGAATATCACTTATTATCCTGGGTATTCGTTTTTGTTTAATATTCTTTTTTCTTGGCTTAGTAGGTTTAATAAATTTATTTTTATTTTTAGGGGTTTTAAGAATTATTTTATATTTTCCATCTCCTTTTCCTTTTAATGTTAATGGTGATACTCGTCCTGATTCTGTTCCGCTAGATTCTAAGTCATTCCCTTTTTTAGGAAGGATGGGTCTGATGCTGCTACTGCTGCTACCAGAAGAATTTATTTTAGGAGGATCACGATATACATGGGTTTTGGGAACTTCTACACTTTCATCTATTTCCATTATTTCGTCTCCGTCAATTATGCATTTATTTGCTATTGGTTCTGTACCTAGTCTTCGTTGATTCGCGGATGATATTATTTCGACCTCCATTCTGGGTTCTTCAGGTTTTTCTTGATTGCTGATTGATTTAGGAGGAGGATGTACTTCTACTGACACTTGAATATCTTTATTTATTTCATAACTATCGGCGGACTGCTCAGTTCTTGAAGATTCTTTGATTAATAATTCTTCTCCTCTCGCCTGTTTTCGGACTGGTCGACCTGTCGGTGAGGTCGTCGTAGTCTGATGTCTACGCTTTAATTTTCTTTTAATTTGATAGTTATCCAATATCGGATCATCGGAATCAGTTGAGTCATCTGCATCATTTGCATCACCTGGTTTTGGTTTTTTCTGAGTTGGTCGACCTGATGGTGATGTTGTTGTTTGATGCTTCCTTTTTGATTTTCGTTTTATTTGATAATCATACATCATTGGGTTATCAGTGTCGTCTGAGTCATCTGATTCCCATGACGAAGCATCTCCCTTGGGTTGTTTTAATGGTCTTGGATTCCCAGATTCCGTATTAGTAGTCATTTGTGATCGAGTTCGTTTTTCGGTTACTTGTAGAGGAAGAGTAGATATTGGATTTCTTGATAGGGCATCAGCGTTGGTATTGTATTTTCCGGGTTTGTAAATGATTTCATAATCATATTCAGCTAACCTAATTTTCCATCGCATCAACCTTGAAGTTGGGTTTGCCAATTTATGCAGCCATTCCAAAGGCTTGTGGTCCATTATTAGTTTACATTTCTTGCCGTAAACGTAGGGTCTAAAATGTTCCATGCCATATACTAATGCTAGTAATTCACCCTCAGTCGGTGCGTAACGTGTTTCAGCATTATTTAGAATTCTAGAGGCATATGCGATCGGAAGGTCTTTTCCAATTTCTCCCTGACTGAGGACAGCTCCCACGGCATATCCGGAAGCGTCCGTTGTGATAATAAATGGAGCATTAAAATTTGGGTATTGTAATATAGGCTCGCGGCATAACGCGTCTTTTAATACCTCGAAAGCTTCTTGTTGTTTGCTTGTCCAAACGTAATTATTATTTTTCCTTGTTAAATCAGATAATGGTTTAGCTATTTTAGAGAAGTCTTTTATGAATCTACGATAGTATCCGGTCAGTTCAAGGAACTGTCTCACATTCTTAATTGTTTTTGGTAATGGGAAATCCTTAACAGCTTCTAATTTTTTTGGATCTGGTCGAACTCCATTTTCACTAATAATATGTCCTAAATACGCTACCTCTCTTTTTAAGAATTCACATTTGTCTGGTTGTAAACTTAAGTTTGCTTCCCTAAGTCTTTTCATTAGCCTTTCGAATTTTACCGCATGCTCTTGGAGTGAGCGAGCATAGATTACTATGTCGTCTAAGTACACGAATAATTCTACACCCTGTAATCCAGTAAGAACTTGATCCATCAATCTTTGAAATGTAGCAGGGGCATTCTTCAATCCAAATGGCATTCGATTAAACTCATAGTGTCCATAAGGAGTAGAGAATGCTGTTTTATGTTGATCATCTGGATGCATAGGAATTTGATGGAATCCTGAAGCTAGATCGAACACTGAGAAATATTTAGCACTACCAAGTTGATCTAATATGTCTAATATATTCGGTAGTGGATATGCATCTCCTATCGTTTCATCATTTAATTCGCGGAAATCTATTACTACTCTCCATCTCTTATTTCCTTTACTATCTGGTTTCTTCGCGACTATCCATACTGGAGAGTTATAAGGGGAAAATGAAGATTTAATAATATCATTATTTAATAATTCACATATTTGTTTGTTAATTTCTTCTTTATGTACCTGCGGATATCGATATTGTTTAGTATTTATTGGTATTTCATTTTTTGTAATTATTCTATGTTTAATTACACTAGTAGCTTCTAGTCCTGTTCCGGGGAGATGAAATCTGTCGGAATATTTTCGAATTAATTTTTCTATATTTTCCTTTTCTTCGGCATTCAAATGATTAGTACGAAGTAATTCTAATACTTGTTCTACATGTTCTGGAGTTTCAAGAATTTCTGGCACCTCTACTTCCTCATAAGGTTCTAATTGAATGGGTAATATCGCTAATGTTATATCCTTAGTGGATGTATTAATAACGTAAAGATTAGCTAACCCATTGTTATTGGTAACCAGAGCATTTCCCATAAGGATTTTGGGATGTAAATTTAATTTAGGTACATATCCGGTTTTAAGATCTGAGGCTAGAACTTTAACTTGCACTTGGCACCTTGATCGATTTGGTATGGTTACTTTGCAATTTTCGAATGGTAAGATATAGTCTCCTACTACTACAGCTGATCTAGAATAGTCTATTTTAGCTCCGATTTCTTTGAAAAAGGTTGTACCCAGTAATCCATCTTGTGCAATTGGCAATGTTTCGACAACATGAATCTCTACTTCGGTATTTAGGAATTTAACTTTAATATATCCTATAGTGGGAAGAATACTATCGGCTATTCCTTTTAGTTCATACACAGCATCTGTATAAATTGGGGTGTCAGGCGAAATAGATTCCTGTTTAATTACACTCAGGTCGGCACCCGTATCTATCATCATTTGGATTTCAGGTTTGTTAAATTCTGGCCCTGATAAAGTAAGGTTTGGTGATCTTCCAATTCTTAACATTTGCAAATTAAGTGTACCCTGTTTTTGTGGAGCTTGTTGTGTTTTATTTGTAGTACTGGGTGTTTCTAGTTCTTTAGTATTTGCAATTCTTTCACGGTTCTTATTATTATATATTCTCTTTCGGCATTGGTCAATAGTATGACCCTTGATTTTGCAATATCTACATTCTAATTGTGATGTTGGTCGTAATATTGAATTATTCTGTGGATTTTTTATTCTACATTCTTGAATAGTATGTCCTACTTTTCGGCAATGATCACAAAATTTTGACTGCCAGGATATCTGTGATATTTGTCGCTCAGGGAGTTTGCTACTACAATTCGCCGTTGTATGCCCGTAACCCGAACAATTAGTACACCGCACAGAATACGAGAGGCCTTCAGCAAATCTGTTTCTCATTAAATTCTCCTGATTTTCTGCCTCAGCTTTGATCGCGGCGCTAATAGTACTATCCAAATCGGCGAAGTCAACTGTTCGCATTCTCGCGTAAACCTCCGGTCTCAATCCTGTCAAAAATGTCCGAATAGCATTTTTTTCCGCAGTTTGATTATACTGTGCGACATTCTGGGGAACTTCTGTTTCGTGACATGTTTTTATTTGTTGGAGGATTTCCGACACGCGGCTACTGTAATCGACAGTTGCTTCATCCGGCAGCTGAGCGATTCTGGACATATCTCCGTATAATTGAATTGACGAATGCAGTGGAGCAAAGCGAGAATTAAGTACTTTAATGAGTTCATCTATGGTATTGTAATTTCCATTTAAAACAACTCGTGAGGCTTGGCCATATAGTTTGTTTTTTATTATTTGTACTAATCCATACTCAGCGTTTGGTGCGACCATATTTTTCGCGTTTCGGCAACATTTTGTATATTGATACATAGAAATGTTTCGTCCATCGAATGCCGGTACTGTATCTGCGGCATCTCTAATTCTAATTTGAGGATGACGTATATTTTCCTGATCTAGGTGCAGATTTTGCATATCGACTAGAACATTGTTTAAAGGATCGTTTTGCGCCATGATTGGAATACCTACTTCGCAATTATCAAGGAAGATAAATTCCGGTTCTTCGCTATAGGAGGGTTACTCCTTTGCCACAAAATTTGCGGTTTTGCAAATCTATTATCCCACCGCTGCCACCAAAAATAACACCTGTAACGGTTTTAGGCGTGACTCGACGCGCTTTACAGGATTTCAGGATTGATTCGTGTGGCGTGCGACAAAGAATTAAAATTCAAGAACAAGAATTTAACTTAAATAGTGTTTATTCAAGAAAACACTTCTAAATGATACATGAAAATATAATTAAACGCCTCAATACTAAAGAAATTAAAGAAATTAATTAGGTTGCGACTCTAGGTCGTTACAAAAAGTAAAGCTGATCGTCTTGGGTTGCGACACTAGGTCGTTACAAAAGAAATACCCGTTTGAGCGATCGATTTGGAGTTATATAACTTAATTAATTAATAATGACGTTTAGCCAAATGAAAGGAATTAGTATGTCGGTAATGACTCTCGGTCGACAAAAGAATTAGCTTATTGATCTAGGAGTTTGATTATGGATAATGACTCTCGGTCGATAAAGGAATTATCTTATTGATCTAGGAGTTTGATTATGGATGACGACTCTCGGTCGATATAGGAGTTAGCTTATAATTTAGGAATTAGCTTATAGATCTAGGAAATTGAATATGTTAAGTTGAGAATCGTTTGAATTGTTTCATTGTCATCAGGGGCGGTATTGCCACCTGGAATAGTCTTGTTCCCTCGTCGCTCAGGAGTATTAATACTAACCTGAGATTGAGAATTATCAATAACTTAGCTTCGTCAACTAAGTGGCCTGCAAAGCGGCCTCCAAGGCAGAAAACCTCTCGTCAAACCTGGCGACTATGGCCTTAGTTTAGTACGATCGGCTCGACCAAGTGTCCAGCAAGGCGGCCTCCAAAGTTGGAGCATTAAAGTTAGGTTGGAATCAGCCAATGGCCATAAATGATTCGGAGTAGTATTTGTATTGAATTTATGATTCATAATGATTCTTCTCTGGGCCTTCTTGCCCGTATTTATACATATTCAAGGTTCTGGGAGCGCACCAATGGGAACGGAGTTTGGCTATTACGCATCAATCATTCTCGTCTCGCTCGATCTGTTCTCCAGTCAGTCTACTAAGCGACTGGTTATGCGCAGGCGCGCGCATGGAACGCTCGGTTCCCTCTCTCATTTGCTACGCACCAATTACAGTCATTGCTTTTGATCCTTGCTCTCGTCGATCCGCTGATCGACTGAGGATCGCGCATGCCTTTGATTCTCCCACTCCTTTACACTCTTTCGTCATACTCGCGTTTCGCGGTATCCTGAACTAATATTAATCCTAAACACACTTTATAAACGTAAGAATAATAAGGATAACTAAAAATATAAGTATTTAAGTAATTATTAATTATGAATTAAGTTTATTAACGAAAAAAAAGAAAAGGGACTTTTTGGGGTTTGTTACACTCTTCAGGACGAAGTTGGGCAAATTTACTAAAGCCGATGTTTACCGACGGATTTTGTTCTTTAAAAAATGAATGCAATTCATTTAAATTATTTAACAGCAAACGCTTTTGTATGTGCATTTTTAAACCGTCTCTTTTAACCGAAATACAGTCTTTTTTCCCGGGCATTAATCTACTGACTTCGTCACTCGAATAGAATGATTGCACCATGGATATGGTAGAATCAGATAATGGCACTCCTTTCTTTTTGTCAGGGTAGGACAAAATACCCTTTTTTAAATGTAACTGTTTGGCCACGATTGCCATGTGCTTAGTACATCCTATTTCTTGTACCATTTGTCTAATACTCCACGACTGAGGAAGAATAGTGAGAAGATGTAACTGGTTGTCATACGTTGTTAATTTACTGTACTTTTCTCGCAATTCGGGTAACACTTCTTCAGAGAAATAATCGCGATCGTCGTCAGAAAAATTGTCTATTAATTTTCGTTTTACCGTTTTTTGCATATGTGTTAACTTTTGCACTGCAATGTTACGCGATGAAAAATGTATTGAAGTTATTGGCGACTGGTTCAAAATATTAAGCGTCTTATTCAGTGACTCGGTAATCATTGATTTATCACCACGCTTTACCACATTTTCGTTTTTAGTATCACAGTCAGTATCACTATCTGAAGGTTCGGATGACACGATATTACTACAAGATGCTACAGGTTCTTCGCGTACAAGAATGTTCAACGTTTCAGACTCAGGCAACCGATTAAATTTTAACCGACAACTACTGCAAATATACTTACCCGCCTCAAGATTTGGATACTTCTTTTGCAATGTTTCCGTAACAACCCTAATATCTTTCTGAGAATGCGTGGTATGATTCATTTTCGCAAAAGGATTGCAGCACTCTTTTCGCACCATTTTAAACTTTCGCAGTACGAATGGACACGTCTACAAGGTTTGGCTGTAAGAACGACACTGACAAACAGAGGCTAAGAATCCAGAAACCCCACCCTTGGCAAGTTTGAATACGTCTAAGGACCAATAAAAGAAATGCAGGATGACTCAGAACACAGGTCATAAAATGTTTCAAACAATAAGTGCCATCGACAGAGAGTGAGTTTCCAGTAACTATTAACCATGCAGCGGTCCTCATTAATACCCTATATAAAAGTAGCAGGTATAGCCGCTTGGCCGCTGCGAGTACCGCACGGCCCGAACGACCAGTCGAGCCGGTGTGATTTGACGCAGCGTTACATTCAATTAATTTTCATTTGGCCAATTTTAAAACGTCCATGATTTTCGAAACGTGTCCGTAAAGAGGAAAAACAGGGCTTTATCCTCATATTTTTTTCAAATTTTTAAAAGTTTGCCTTCACCTATAAAATTGCATTTGTTAAGAACAATTGCTAAATAAATGGTCAAATATTCGTTTTTATTAAGTGAAATAATTTTTATTAGGTACCCTTATATCTTCACTGTAAGCACCCAAAAGGTCATTTTTGTCAGTTTATTAGTTCCAGAGTTATAATTTTTTGAAAAATAGTATACACTATATTTCAAAGAGCTGTAACATCCACAATTTTTGACATTTCGAAAAATCCTTTGATATATGTTTATATACCCCTAAAGACTACAACATATCCAAGTTGCACCAAAATCCGAAACGTTACTCCGAAAAGTGTTCGACTTCGCGTGGAATGACCCTATACGACTGTAGGCGGGCTATGCAAAAGAACGTTGGTAAACACTGTAGGCTCTTTCGCGTTCGGGAATCGAGATCAGCTGTTGCGGCAGCTAGGTTTGGGTATGGAATCCTCGCGATCGCGGAATACACACAATAATTCAAAGCGTGATTTAAACAGGAATCGTTTATTCAATTTGAAGCACTTTTAACACGTTATGTACTGTTATCGTGATTTTTGGTTGAGTTTTATAATTATGCGTTAGACATTTAGCATTAGCACATGACATTTATATAAATGGTGAACAATAGCAAAATATGTATGGACATGAAATATAATATACGATAATAAAGTAGAATGACATCGGCAATATGCGTTAATAAGACAAAAGTATGAACGCAATAGGCGTTAATAGTACAATATATATATATAAAGCAATTAGAATAAAACGACGAAAAGTAATACAGCAATAAGCGTTAATAATTCAAAAGGTATGAACGCAATAGGCGTTAATAGTACAAAAATGTATATATAAAGCAATAAGCGTTAATAATTCAAAATAATATGGAAGCAACAAGAATAATGATACAAAATATGGATGATGGTGAGTTGGTTTAAACACTGATAAAAGTAAACTTTCGTTCGGTAGTCGTTTCGCGCGTTGATTTCGTCGAAAGAGGACTTCTGTCTCGGTCCCCTCGTATTTATATAATTGTCGCGGGGGGTACGCGCGGTATAGGCCTTGACATATTTAATAAATAAGTCGCAGTAGGACTTCCGGGGTTTTTACAATGGTGCGTCTATTATTAGACGCGTTTCTGTCACGTACACCAAATATTCTTCGCAATTACATTTCCGGGGTTTTTATGAATAGGGAATTATATGCTCAACCCATCGGATGGATTTCTGGAGTTTTAATGGGAAAGGGGTGATCGTGGTCTTGACTTGTAGGGTCTTAGAGAAGGGGTGAGACGTGGTCTCGATTTAAGAGGTTTTTTGGGGCGAGGGACTTGTTTAGAGGGGGGAGTTTGTGCCTCGTATGGCGAATAATCGAAGGAGGTTTTGTACTGACCATCTCGAGATGGGGACCGCTAAGGTACATCATCGAGGTGATCAGCGATTGGGGAAAAGGGGTATTTGTTGATTTGGAAGGACTTTGGTGGAGTGACTTGGAGGTTTATGCGAAGGTGTTTAAATAGTACCGCGCAAAAAATACTGGGATATCACACCACTTAGTTTGGAATTGCACACAAAATGATGCAAACGGCGAAAAGCTACTCCAAGCTATCGACGACAATAATCTTTTTTTGCACAATACAAATACACTCTCTCATATTGATTTTTAACGAGCCAAAAAATCTAACTTAGATCTTATATTATCTTCAAATGATTTAGCAGACAAAATAACAGTTGAAATAAACGACGTAACCTGGGGTCCGGATCATTTTCCAATCTTTGTTACTATGAGCGCTGAAAAAAATCTGTATCATAAAAAGTCATTCAGGATCTACTCACTTCGAACGGATTGGGACGAAGTTTCAATCTTACTAGAAAACGCATACCCAGAGTTCTTATCCCAAGCATATGGTAAACTATCTGCATCGGAAAAATATAAAAAGTTCATCGAAATTATAATACAGGCTATAGAGATTAATACGCCAGCAAAATAAACCATAAACCCCATGCAACCTAGAAATCCAGTACCCTGGTGGGACTCGAATGCGACCAATTAAAAAAACAAAGACAAGAAGCTTACAAAAAATGGGACCGTACATACCATTTGGAGGACCTTATAAAATATAAGAAAGCGGCAGCATTAGTTAAAAAAGTATTTAAAAGAAAAAAAAAGAAAGTTTCAAGGAATTCGCGGAAACAATAAATTTTCGGATGAACAAAACATACACTTGGAACAAATGTAAAATATTTAAAAACAAATGGATCAACACTCAGACGGTGAGTAGTTCGATATTAAAATGTTTCTCGCTACTCTGAACATTCAGGCGTTGCAAATAATAAACATTTGGACATAAATTATAACAGACCCATAAAAGTACGGCAAGTACTGTAAGACCGAAAAAAATGTATGTAACAAGCGTTCAAAACATATAAAGCTGTATAAACCCCTTAGCGGTTTAAGTAAGCTTAAATTAAAACAGAGATGCATATGTTTGCGATGCACGCGGGCAAGTTTCGATGATCGCAGAACGGAAAGGTGATCTGTACTATGTACACGAAAAACTAGATTGTGCAAAAGCACATTTGGAATAAAAAGACCTAACGCAGTGGCACGAGAGGCTAGGTCACTTGAACTCTAAGGACCTAATGACGCTGATACGCGATGGCGTGGTGCCCAAGATCGAAATCAAGGATGCTGCACAGTTATCGCGTTGCGAAGTGTGCCTGAAAGGAAAAATGACCGCGTTACCTTTTCTTAAAGGACGAGTGCCGTGTACAGAGCCATTGAGAATTGTGTATTCTGACGTTATGGAACCATTTAGAACGGAATCCATGGGATGTGCTAAGTACTTTGTAACATTTATTGATGATAGCACGAGATGGTGCGAAGTGTATTTCTTAAGGGGGGAGACCACTGTCTCAAATCTGAAATTTTTTTTTTACACTTTCTGAAAGGCGTATGTTTCAAGAATGTTCTCTCCAAATTTGATGAAGAAATTCGCAAAATTAACGGAGATATGGTGTTTTTCGTGAAGCGGTGTCAAACGCGTGACTGAGCCACGCGGAACTTTGAACGCGTTTTTCTCAGAATGACATTTTTCAACCGCGTTGACAGTCTACAGAGAAAACTATACGTCCAATTGGCATGATCAAGGACATTTATTGTACGGAAAACCCGTCGCTATTACGTGACGATCAGACATTTTTAATTTTCGACCTGCTTCTATTTTTTTAGCAACATTTTCCCAATTTTGTACCCCGAAAATACGACTTTTTTTTCAGTGGTCCGCCATTTTGTTATTTTTTACAAATTCGACATTTTGCGATCGTCACGTAATAGAGGCAGGCTTCTAGTTTCTAAATATTATTGTTTTTTTGAATTTCGATGAACCATATGGTCTGGGGACTGTCAACGCGACTAGCATGTTTTTTCCGGAGCGCAAATTTTGACGGAGTGTATACAGAAAACGGATTTATGAATTTGATTAAAAAAAAAATTTTCTTACCCTTCGATATATACACTATTGACTATACTAAGCAATAAATTGATTTACATGCATTGTTTGGTTGAAATAAATTCCCGAAAATACCCTTACATTTCGGGCCGAGACAGTGGTCTCCCCCCTTGACGCAAAAGTGTGGTGTGTTTGACGCGTTCAAACTTTATCAGAAGCTCGCGTAGAGACAGACCGGTATGAAAGTGAAGTGCCTACATTCAGACAATGGTGGCGAATATTGCAGTGCTGAATTTAGTAAATACCTGCCGGACCAAGGTATTCAGAGACTGTTCCTCACACACCGCAGCAAAACGGGGTGGCCGAGAGGATGAATCGGACTTTGTTGGACATGTCTAGGTGTTTATTGTTGCAGTCTGGTTTGAGCGTGTCCTTTTGGTCAGAAGCTGTCGCTACAGCTTGTCATATTCACAACCTATGTCCCATGAGTGGTTTAAATGGACGGATTTCGTATGAGCAATGAACCGGTAATAAAGTCAGCGTAGAATACTTTAGAAAATTCGGGTCGGAGGCGGTGGTGCTGGATAAGGACCCGGGCAAAGATAAACTTGTGCAGAGATCTGTACAAGGCGTGTTTGTGGGGTATCCCAGAAAAAGAAAAGGTTTCCGAATATGGATACCAAACGCGCGACGAATAGTGGAGGCCCGTGATGTAAAGTTCTTAACAGAGACTCAAAATAGTCTATGTGACAAGCGTGTGCTTAACGGATGGCCTACATTGGCAGAAGAGGCAGAAGGGAGTGAAAATGATTCTTCAACCGCAGTGAAATTTTCACGTCCTCCAGCCGAGGTCAACGAGAAGTCTCAGTAGCAGTCACCTTCCCCAGATGTAATATTGGGACCCGAGGAAAACTGGGTAAGAGCTCCCGGAAGGCCGAGGTTGTTGCGGACAGGATCAAGAGGGCGTTCTGTTTCGATCGCGATTGACAACGGCGCACAGTGAGGATGAGGCCCAAGTTGACGAGAATACATCTGACTTGGTGGATAATGTGTTTGCCGGTGTAGCTCAGGTCAGTATGAACAATGCCTTAAACGGTGACGTCCGTGAAGAGTGGATGCGCGCGATAGAATCCGAAATCGCGAGTCTAGTAAAAAATGATACGTAGGACATTGTTCAAAGGGGGGAGTGTAGAAACGTTGTCGGTTGTCGTATGGTGCTCACAAATAAGTATGGTCCTGACGGTAACGTGGAGCGACGCAAGGCTCGGCTGGTTGCCAAGGGATGTAGTCAACGATACGGCATCGATTATTATCAAACGTTTGCCCCGGTAGCGAGACTGGAGACTTTGAGCTCTCGCAGTGCAGTTTGAGCTGAAGATCTGGCAGTTCGATGTGGTAACGGCGTACTTAAATGGGTCTTTGGAAGAAGAGATGATTATGAAGGTGCCGGAAATGTTGAGCGAGACACTGTAACGGATTGTGTCCAAGGAGAAGACTTCAGCGGTTGGAGCTCGTGCGCGAAAAATGTTGATGGACATTCGTAATGGTGGTGATGTGTGTAGGCTAAAGAAAGCTTTGTATGATTTGAAACAATCCGGCCGTCAATGGTATTCGCGGTTGTGTGAGAAACTTGTAAGTATTGGTCTGAAGCCTACGGAGAATGAGCCATGTTTCTTTTTAATGTGTGTGCGGATGATGTATTGTGTGTATTAGTGTATGTCGATGATATTCTCGTGTCGTCGCGCAGAGTAGAAGGTATCATGCGAATCAAACAGAAACTCATGAATGACTTTGAGATAAAAGATCTCGGCCTTGCCGAGTATTGTCTCGGCCTTAAGATTTACCAAAGTGAGGGTCAGGCAGATCTTTCCTAGACGGGCTATATACTAGGATTGCTCAAGCAATACGGTATGAATGAGTGCAATTCAGTTGCGACACCATCGGAGGTGAATCTGCGCTTCGACGCAAAGAGCGCTAAATGTTCGCGTGAAGAACATCCGTATCATTAATTAATCGGCGCGCTTATGTATTTGTCCGTAGCGATGCATCCGGACATTGCGAATACTGTGTCAAGGTTAGCGCAATTCGTCGTGTCATTGGTCCGCGGCAATGAGAGTCCTAAGATATTTGGCTGGTACCACAGATATTGGACTAGTATATACAAAGACTGATATGCCGTTAATTGGATAAACGGACGCCGATTGAGGGGGGGGGGGGCTGCCCTATAGATCGCCGGTCGTATACGAGATGCGCGTTTTTCTTCTGCGGCGCAACGATTACGTGGAAATCACAGAAACAGCGTACAGTCGCGCTATCGGCTACAGAGGCCGAATATGTCAGTCTTGCCGAAGCATCAAAGGAGGCGATTTACTTACGGAGTATGTTGTGTGAACTCGAACTGAATGATTGGGCCAATGTGACGATTTTTATCGATAATCGCGGAGCTCAGTGCTTGGCAAATGATTCCGTGTTTCATGCCTGTATGAAGCACATTGATATTAAACAGCACCACGTCCGCCGTTCGATTTCTGCTGGACTGCTTGCTGTAAAGCATGTGTCAACGAAAAACATGATCGCGGATGTGTTAACGAAGCCGCTGGCCCGCGTGAATCATGAAAGATGTCTGGAGAGACTCGGCTTTGGTGTGAGATAGAGAGAGCGTCTGAGTTGTAACGTGCAGATTGAGAGGGCATGTTGGTATATTTAAATATAATCAATCTACCCGTGTCTCTAGGCGTTAATAATCATCAACTGACTCGAATAGTCACAGCGAACCGCTGGTTGCGACGATCGACGTATGCGCTCTTTGTTTATTGTTGTCTCCGACACCTAGCGTGCGACAACTCAATTTCAATAGAAATATATGTGTCACCTTCTCCAATAATAAAGTTTTAGCTCTTTCAGCATTCTCATACATTTCGAACCCCAACATTTTGAAACGAGGGTTTCAATTAGTTTTTTTTACTGTTTTCCTACTGGGGATATTGTACTTCGGATCCAGATAATTTATTAATGCTCGAAAACCTGTATCTTCCACAATGCTCAGTGGTTAGAGGTCCAGTACGATTAAATCGACAAGAAACTTGTCAGTTGTGATTTTTTTAATGTCAGTACCTAATTAATTAGAGTTATTACTCATTAAGTATCTCAATATATTCGAATACATTGTATCAATACCGATGTTGGGTATTATTTTATTGGGATAACGAAAAGGGCATATACAGGGTGATTCTGGAGTTATGCCCGTCAAAGAGATGCAGCCTGGTACCCCGTAGCGAGGACAACCCCCGGCAGTGCCGCACCGAATTTTATGGCTTTCGACTCTCGAAGGGATTGGAGTGCCTATTAAGACGTAAGAAATCTTCGACTTCCGCATTTCTCATTAGATCTTTGAGAAAACGACGCCAACTGATTCCTTATGTTTTGCCGATGAAACTGACGACGTAATTCGGAAAATAATGAAGGAAGTTCCATGAAAAATTAATTAAATAATTAATTTCCATAACCTCAAGCTAATTTCATTAATAATAATCCGATTTACATGAAATTTTGTATGATTTTCATCGGAAAACGATAAGCAATCCATCCGCATCACTAATTTCTTGACGCTTGCGTTTACGCTTCGCAGTTTTTGGATGTCTGAATAATTATTAGTCTTCAATTGTAAATTAGTTATTTATTAAGTGTAAAAAACATATTATTAAGTGTAGAATAGATTTGTATTTGCTACACCTTGTGTGGAATCGAAGGATTTAGCATCCACCAAGTTAACCTTCAATACCTCACAGTAAGAACACACTTCTTTCCGGTAAGAAAATACAATTATTTAATTATATTATATTAAGCTTAACAATGGAGGGGGAAAACACCTTTAGAGTGGTGGTAATAGTGTGCGTGAACTGACGCTTCA
Source organism: Andrena chrysosceles (assembly GCA_963855975.1). NCBI lineage: Eukaryota > Metazoa > Arthropoda > Insecta > Hymenoptera > Andrenidae > Andrena > Andrena chrysosceles. The sequence goes on along the minus strand of OY979769.1, from coordinate 18,472,280 downwards.
ATTCACGCACACCATTACCACCATTCTGAAGGCGTTTTTCCCCCTTCATTGTATGTATGTATTCCTTTATTGAAATTCCCCTTAGGGTTACAGGATTTTCTTCTCCTTCCTCCTCTCTCTTCGCTCTCACATTCTCTCTTAGCCTATCTTACAACTATCTCTTAGAGCTACTTCTCCGTCCCGCCGCTACTCCTTCTCGCCCGCTACGCTCGCTCTTTTCTTATCCTATCCTTATACTAACGCTTTTACTTCCTATTTCTTATTTCTACGCTTCCAACTCCCCTATTTCGCTCTCTCTCTCTCTCTCTCTCCGCCTTCGACTTCCATTTCCTCTCTTTCACTCCATTCTTTCTTTTCATTCCTTCCCTCCTCCCTCCGTCCCTCCCTCCCCCTTCTCCCCCGAGCCCCCTTCTCTCTCCCTTCTCCTTCCTTCTAACCTCTTCATCCATTCCTCTCCTTTGCCTCCTTCGTCCAAAATCTTTATTATCCTTTCCCCTATACTCTCTTCCTCCCCCTCCTCCCTTGTGCACCTCTCCAGAACATGCTCCCAAGTCTCTACCTCTCCTCCACATACTCTACATCTCCTCTCCTCCTCCCCCTCCCAATATCTCCCTCCCCCCATTTCGTTTCCCAACCTAAATCTCGCGATCCTTCTGTATCTCTCCTCACTCCATCCTGCTTCTAGATACTTTGGCAAACCCTTCGTTTTCACCTCCCTATACCAGCAGTTGTACCTCGAGTCTTTAATTTTCCTGTTCCTCTCTTCCTCCTGCTTCCTCCAATCCTCTTTCTCTATCTCTTCGTACCCTCTATTCCTTTCTTCTCTCCCCCCCCCCCACTCCCTTCTAAACTCCTTCCTCTCTCTTTCCCACGCAGACAAATCCGTCCCCGCTTCCTTTTCCCTTTACCTCACCTCTTCCAGACACCACCTGGCCAACTCCCCTCCTTCCCCTCTGCCCAACTTCTCCTCATACCTCCACGCCCTCCCTCCCGCCCATGTCCTCAACTTCTTCCTCTTCGTTTCCTCCCTCACCATGTATCCCGGTGTCCGCCAGTCCACTCCTAGCGACCACCTTAGATATCTTTCCTGGATCCTCTCCACCTCTTCCCTCTCTCTCCACCCCCAGACCTCCGCGCCATATCCCACTACCGTCCATACCAGCATGTCAAAAAGCCACGTCCTCCTTCCCCAGTCCTTCCCGAATTTCCTTTTGCCTAAACCCCATACCTGTCTCATCACCACCCCCGCCTTTTTTACCCTCTCTCTGATGTGCGCTTCTTGGCCTCCGTTCTTCTTGAATGTATATCCGAGGTACCTAAACTCCCTTACCTCCTCTATCCTCTTTCCTTTCCACCTCCAGTCCACCTTCCTCTCTCTTCCCCCCCCTTTCCTGAACCTTACTATCTTCGTTTTTCCTACATTCACCTCCAGCTTCTTTCCATCTAGGTACCCTTCCAGCCTCCTAACCAGGCTCTCCATCTCTTCCTCTTTCTCCGCCAGTATCACAAGGTCGTCTGCGTACGCCATTGCACATATCCTCCTTCCTCCTACTTCCACCCCTCCCCATTTTCCTCTTCTGAGCACCTCGTCTACATCCGCTATTAGTAAGTTGAAAAGAATTGGGCTCAGCGGGCACCCCTGCCTCAGTCCTTTCGCCGTCCAGAAACACTCCCCTACCTCTCCTCCCACCTTTACCCTGCTCGTCGTTTCCCTATATATTTCCCTTGCCCTCTCCCTCAACCCCTCCCTAACCCCTCTCTTTTCCATCGCCTCCCACAACACCCTCCTGTCCACCGAATCGAAAGCCGCCCTCAGGTCTACGAATAAAGCTACCAGCTTGCCTTTGCATCCTTGTGTTTGCCTCCCTATTATATAATTTAACGCATAGATGTGGTCGATCGTCCCTCTTCCTCTCCTGAAGCCTGCTTGTATTTCCGGCACCAAACGTCTCTCCTCGACCTCCTGTTCCAGCCTCCCTACCAGTACCGCCGCGTAGATTTTGTACAAGGTCGGCATGAGCGTTACTCCCCTGTATTCCTGCACGCACTTCCCCCCTCCTTTCTTCACTATTGGCACAATAATTCCCTCTTTCCAATCTTGTGGCCATCCCTCCCCTTCCCATACTCCTCTACAAATCTCCCACGCTACCTCTATCCCCTTCTCTCCTCCAAATTTCCACGCCTCGTTTGGGATTTCATCCCCTCCCACTGCCTTCCCTTCCTTCATCTTCCTCACTACTCTCCTTATTTCCTCTTTGCTTATTCCCTCTTCCTCTCCCCTTCTCTTCTCCTCCTCCCCTCCCGACCTTACCCTTATCTCCACTCCCCCTAAAAGACCCATAAAATACTCCTTCCACTCCTCTTTTTTTATCCTATCGTCCACCTCCCTCCTTCCCTTCCTTCCCCTGTTTATTATTTCCCATACCTTACTTTCTGTCTTTGCCTCTGCCACTTCCCTTATTAGCCTCTCCTTTTCCTCCTCTTTTTTTCTCTCGCATATATCTTTGTACTCTCTCCTCTTTCTCTTGTAGTCCTCCCTTCCCCTCTCCCCTCTTCTCCACATCCTTAAATCTCGCCTCACCTGTCTTTTCATCTCCCTGCATTCCTTGTCCCACCACCCTTCCCCCTTCCGCCTCGCCTCCTTTCCCCCGGCCTCCTCCCCTTTCCTCATTGCCTCTTTAATCCTTTTAACCGTCTTTTGCACCTTCTCTTGCATCCCTTCTCCTTCTACACTTACTCCTTCCATTTCTTTCTCAAACTCGTCCTTCATCCTTCCCGTCCACCGTCCTCCTCCTGCCTTCCTTTTCCTCGCTTTCCCACTTCTCCCTCCCACCCCTCCCTCCCTCATCGTTACCACCAACGGGTGGTGGTCTGACTCTACCCTGTCTCCTACCTCCATTCTTTCTACCCCCATTCTTGTCCTCTCATCCCCCAGAACGTAGTCTATCACCGTCTCCCCTCTTCCCCCTGTATATGTGTATTCCCCCTCTTCGTCCCCTTCTATATTCCCGTTCAGTATTTCCCAACCTGTCTCCTCTACTAGCTTTATCAGTTTTTTCCCATCCCCGTTTATCTTTCTGTCTTTTGAGTTTCTTCCCCCTCCCTCCTCTTCCTCCGCTCCCTCTGTCCTACCCCCTTGCTCTCCTGTTCTCGCATTAAAGTCCCCCCCTATTAGCACCCTCTCTCCCTCCTTCTGACCCTCCATCCACCCTCTGATCTTTCCCAACTTCCCTTCCATGTCTCCGTTCACGTAAACCGCCACTACTGACCATGTCGTCCCCCCCGCCCTCACTCTCTCCACCATCATTCCTTCCTCCTCTCCCTGTCCCTGCTCTCCTTCTCCCACCATCTCTTCTCGCACTCCCGTCAACAATCCTCCCATCGCTCTACCCTTCCTATTTTTTCTCTTCGCCCATTGTGCCCTCCACTTGTATCCCGCCGGCAGTCTTCGTTTAACCCTATTCCATCCTTTCTCCTCCACCCACGTTTCCAACAAAACTATTACATCCCAATCCTCTACCCCCTTCCAGAATTCATCCTCTTTGTTTGCCACCCCCGCTACATTCCAGAACGCTATCTTCCAGCTTTTTCGCTCCAGTACCCGCTTCCTCCCTCCCTCTCCCTCCTCCTTCCTACTCAGTTTTTTGCCCCTCCTCCTTCCTGCCTCCTATTTTCCACGAGTCCTTCCTCCCTCCTCCCTCCCACTCTTTGTCCCTCTCCTCCTTCCCTATCCTGCCCTCCCTTCTCCCTCCCCCGCCAGTCTCTTAGTACCTCTCCCCGCTCATCCCAGAACCACGTTTTCCCTTCAATCATTATCTTCCCGTAACTTACTTTCACTCTTTTCCCCTTTCTCTCCTCCTCCTCTCCAATCTCCCTTAACAACCACTGCATCTTCCTTTCCTTCCATGTCAAATCGTCTTCTATCCTCTCTTTCCTCCCCCTCAGCTTTCCTTTGTTCCTCATCACCTCCCTCTTAGCCTCCATACTCTCCATCCTTACCTCCAGCATCCCCTCCTTCCTATCCTGCCTTCCTCCTCCCAGTTCCTTTACCCCCTCTATCCCCCTTTGTACTCCTACTGCCCCCAAAATTGCTTTCGCTCTCTCTATTGCCGTCCCCTCCTTGCCTACCCCTTTTATAATCACGTTCTTTTTTCTCCCTTCTCTCTCCTTCATCTCCAACTTTCTTTCCAGCTCTAGCACCCTTCCTTCCCACTCTCCCCCTCCGTTCTCTCGCCCTCCCTCTACTCTTCCTTTTCCTTTCCCCCGCGTCGTCTCCTCCTTCACCCTCCAGATCTCTAACTCCCTTAGCCTCTTCTCCACCTCCCTTAGCCGTTCCTCCTCCGTCTCCACCTCCTTTAACTTCTTTTCCATCCCTATCATTCTGGTTTCCATTTCCTCCTTCTCTCTTTTCCACTTTTCCTCCCATTCCTCCATCTTCCCTCTGAGTTTACCCACTTCCTCCCTCGTCTCTCTCCCCTGTTCCTTTACTTCTCTTAGGTCTTTCCTTACTTCCTCCCTCATTTCCCTTATCAAGCTCCCCAGCTCTCCTCCCTCTCCTCCCTTTTTCTCCTCCGGCGATCTTAGCACCTTCCTGCTTTTCGCAAACACCTCGCCCCCCTCGCTCTCTTCACCCTGCCCTCCTTCCCCCGGCTTCTCTTTCTCTCTCTTCCTCTTCCACATCTCCATTATCCCTTTTTCACTTCCTACACTTTGACTCCTTTCTCTTGCTAGCTTCTCTGCGTTCATTCTTACCCTCCTGCTTTCTCTTCCCTATCCTTTCACACGCTTCCTTCCTTATCTACTGTTCTGAATCTCCTTCGTTTCTATCCTCACCACCCGATGTCGCCCTCCTCCTCTCCTCTGCTTTACCGACCTGCTTTCCCGCTCACAGAACTTTCCCGCCTTGCCCTAACCTCAAAACACCTCTCTTCCTGCCTATACTCTTCTTCTCCCCCACACCCCTTTTCCTCGCCCTTTCTCTCCCTTCTCTCCCTATCCCTTACCTCCCTCCGCACCCACTTCTCACACCTTAAAACACCTTAATACCGTCTTCTCTGCTTTCCACTCTCACACCGCTCACTCACACGTCTGTTTACTTTCGCACCGGAAATGGAAGTCCCCCCCCTTCATTGTTAAGCTTAATTGCTCCTCACCCTGAATGTACTACATATCAAATCGTTCATTTATATGGAGACATTGTAACGAAACCGATGACGGATTCCCAAATTGCCAAATCTGCGATAAAAAATGTAAAGCAAGCAAATCTACAACCGTTTTAATAAAACTTTTATTGAATGCCCACGGAATTAGTAATGGAGAACAATTTTCGGCAAATTCGTCTCAGGTTCCATATTCTGGTACATACGCAATACATACATGCACCTACTTATCATAGTTGGCCATTATTGAAATAATTTATCTGGATAACAATTATTCCTTGCGCCCAGTATTCGTAAGTAACAAATAAATTTCTTTCTAATGATGTAGGGTAGACCGGGGGCAGTAGTAACACTTTGACTTTGGAATACGATTATGCAAAAACTATTAAAGTTACAAAAAAAGTTTTTTATATGATAATGTTACTTACTTATCTGACACTTATTGAGCCACAACAGATGCGCTGTTTGTTAAGTAATATCCATGTTATTAATAAAAAATGAGAAGCGGACAAAGTGTTACAACCGACCCCGACTGTCGATGTTACAATCGTCCCTGCCCATGCTTTTGGACTTAAATTATAAATTTTGACTAACGAGACCGTTAAAAATTCTAAGTGACGATCAGTATTACTTTAAAAAAGGTCAGATTAAAGATTAAACAAAAGGAAAAGCACATACTTGCAAAGGTAGTGTTTATATTACAATTTTAAGTCAGTAAGAAAAAGTTACTTTAGGCTATCGAAAAGTTATTTTCTTCAGTATACATGTCTATTGTGTATCTATACTGCTAGAACATGGATGTGTGTATTCCAAATGTCATTCTTCATCATATATTCAAAATGTTCTGAGATATTTAACGTGTTACAATCGACCTCCTGTTACTATTGCTCCCGGGCTACCCTACATGGGCGAACAAACATTTATTTGTTACGAAAGCAAACCTACACCTGCAGTCTCTAACGGCACGCGTGGAGGCGGGCCCCTCTGCTTCATCGTTTACGAATGCATTCTTATATATGCCCCTTTCGTTATCCCGATAAAATTATACCCAACATCAGTTTTTGCTACCATGTATTCGAATATATTGAGATACTTAATTAGTAATAACTCTAATTATTTAGATACTGACATTAAAAAAATCACAATTGACAAGTTGCTTGTCGATTTAATCGTACTGGACCTCCAACCACTGAACATCGTGGAAGATATAGGTTTTCGAACATTAATAAATTATCTGGATCCGAAGTACAATATCCCCAGTCGGAAAACAGTAAAAAGACTAATTGAAAATGCGTATAATGAGAAAAAATACAGAATTCAAGAAGAACTTGCTGAAGCCTCCGATGTCTCCATCATAACTGATACGTGTGATACGAATAAGGATCACTTTTTAAGTACGACGTGCCATTTCACTAACAAAAACATCGAATTGAAAACATATATACTGCAGACAGAACAACTGAATGGAAGTCATACTAGCGATGTATTAAGTGATGCTTTAAAAAATACCTTTTCGGAATGGAATGTAGAAGGAAAAGTAACAGCTGTTGTTACTGATAACGCAGCAAATATGCTTGCAGCAGTACGAATCTTGGGGAATTCTATATCTAGTGTATCTTGCTTTGCACATACGTTGAATTTGCCAAATCATAAAATTAATTTTAGAAGTTGACACTAGATGGAATTCGACGTATGAAATGATAAGCAGGTTATTAGAACAAAGGCAAGCAGTAACGTCAGCATTAGCATGTTTTACTGAATATGAAGAAGGTTTAACTGCTGGCGAGTGGCAACTGCTATTAGAGTCTACTCCGATAATGGAACTGTTTTATCTCCTGACACAGAAATGAGTGCAGATTCTTACATAACAATTTCTAAAGTCATTATCTGTATAAAACAATTAAAGATTTTTCTAAATACAAACATCAATAATACACTAGCTAGAAAATTACAAGAAACTTTACACAAATATTTTAGTAAAATTGAAACGGACCCTACTTATTCCATAGCGACTATACTTGACCCTCGTTTCAAAATGCTGGGGTTCGAAATGTATGAGAATGCTGAAAAAGCTAGAACTTTATAATTGGAGAGGGTGACACATATATAATAATAATAATAATAATATTAATAATAATAATGATAATAATGATGATGATGATAATGATGATAACAATAATGATGATAATAATAATAATGATAATAATAATAATAATGCTAGATATTCTGGACCAGTTAATGAGATTGATAGATACTCATACATTGCGGATTCCTATTTCAACAGAAATAAAAATCCTTTGCAGTATTGGAAAGAAAGTAAAATTAAATATCCCTGTCTTGAGCAGTCCGCAATAAGGTTTTTATGCTGCCCTGCAACGTCGGTGCCGTGCGCACGAGTTTTTTCGAAAACAGGAAACATAATAAAAAAAGAAATAGATTAAGTGGCAAAAGTTTAAATAAAAGTTAATAAAAGTTAAAATATACTGTTTCTGTCATAAAAATTTTGCGTTATTATTTTAAAACCACCCTCCATTTCCCACAGAAACACACAGAATAATTTTACTCAATGATTAATACTGTGTCCAATTTCGCGCGGAATGTCCCTATTTCAAATAACAGTCCAAGCGATTCGAAACTTTCATCCGGAATTCGAAACGATTTGATTTGCTTGGCAACCATGACTAATGAGATTCGAAGCGATTCGAAACATTGTGTCACAGATTCGAAGCGATTCGATCGGTGCTGAGTCCATCACTATAATTACAACACTGTTAATTAAAATGTCATATGTGCACGGTTCTGTTGTCTGTCACGAAATGCTGTGAGGACCGTTTGGTCCCATGACACGTGACACCAATTCATTCGCAGCTCTCATTTAAGAGAAACATTGATGTTCCGTTTTACCCACCCCTTCCGCTTTACGCTACTCTCCCCTATAGTACAAAAACAGTGATTAAATTCATGCATTATCGAAGGTGTCCATATATCAAAATAACTGAATAAGTATGCATACGAAATCCTTCCTAAAAATTTATACGTACATACCTACATAGCCTGGTGTAGTTCACAGCGTCATTTTACGCTTCGATTATCTACATATACAGGGTCATCCGTTAAAACTGCAATCTACGCGCGCGCGAACAGACGAAAATGGCAACACCGCCTCACGGACGCATTCCACTAAAACCATGCACTGGCCCAGCGTTCGGAGGGTTACCAGCGACCGCTGGGTAACACTGATGCCCGAGCTGCGAAAATGTTAGGATGGTCCCTTTCAAATTAACACCGCAAAGAGCCGTGCGGAATTTCCCGGCCCAGGTAAGCGAGCCGCGCGCTCTGCTTTTATGATCGATTTACCACCCACACCCCAAATTACTGTAATGCGGTTTGAAAACAATGTCAACTGGTCGCGTACCAGTCTTAATTTCAAAAATTTTGGCTACGACAGGGTTGACCGCGGCGCTATACCCTCGTACGGAGAGATTTTTCGCCACCTGCGTGTAAAAGCCACAATAATGACGCATCGTTCCAAAAAATTACATTAACGGAAGCTGGTATAGGCGTGGCATTGAGTAGCCAATAGGTTAAACATTCAGATACAAAATTTCTAGAAAAAAAATTCAAACACCGCTACAATCAAAGACACGTCCCATTAGTTACTCCTTACGTCCGATCTATGCATGCACTGCGTGTAAGGATAAAATTATAAAAAAGAAAACCAGAACAATAAATTCTGAGGTCTGCAGAACTAACACATAATTGAATAAAAATTTTATTTCTCAATTTATGAAAGTAATGACACAGAAACAACTAGCCTATTGTTTATCAACATCATGAATTTTAAAAAGAGCATTAAATACAGTATTAGATAAACAGTTTGCAAAAGCTTTTCACAACAATTATGGTTAAAATATTGATAAAAGAAAAATTAAGTAAATGCAAAATATTTTAAATGATCCATCATCAAGAGGGAATAATTTTTCCTCATTTTTCGACGCAATTTGCATTCGGATAGCTTTCATAGTTCAAAAGTTATACGAAAAAGGCCCCCAATTCTTCACCACCGGCCGGGAAATTTCAAATAGCTCCGTGTGACGTCAATTTGAAAGAGACCATCCTAAAATTTTCGAAGCTCGGGCATCACTGCTACCCAGCGGTCGGTGGTGACCCTCCGAACGCCGGGCCGGTGCATGGTTGTAGTAGAATCCGTCCGTGAGGCGGTGTTGCCAATTCGTCTGTTCGCGCGCGCGTAGGTTGCAGTTTTAACGGATGACCCTGTACATAAATTCCCCAGTTTAGTTACAAATAAAAAACAGTTTGATGATATGCAAACTCGTCGCAATTCAAATTTCGGCAACTTACCTTGTGTTTGTGACTGCATTTTGGTTGCAATTCAATGGTACAACGATACATATTTGTGAAAACGTGGCGTATCAAATTTTGACAATTTACCTTACTTGACACTCGCCAGGTTATAACCTGACTGTAAGCTCTCAAAATTTGGAGTAGATTGTATAGTGAAGGTAGCGACTGACGAACGAAACATGTATTAGATCGTTTTGGCCGAAGGTGTGCGTGTAACACGTAGTATACGTATTATGTTGACGAAAATTTGGTTGGAGAATCAAAAGAAAAATCTTACGGTTTCCGACTGATCCATGAGACGATATTACGATATCTCTGTCATGCGTGGACCAATTTTATTGAATTTGATCTTATCCGAAAGCTTATATTATTATTATTATTGTATATATACTATAGTAGTAAATAGGTTTATTTTTCGCCTTTCGGCCTCAAAATGGGGTTACATGTGTCACGTGTGTAAGTTTTTCTGGGACTGTTAATTCAAGATTGTGCTTTCGTTTTGACTTCTTCCTTCATCTCGTTCTTCTTTTCTTCTCCTTTTTTCTAGAACCATTCGCGTCCACTGCGCTCCTTCTTCTTCTCCCTTTAGTATCCCTCTGATCGTTGAGTTTTCTCCTTTCAGATCCTTACAGTCTTGTAGCATGTGATCCAGCGTCTCTCTAGCCCCATTACATAGTCTGTATACTGTCTCTTTTTCCTCCTTCCAGTACTTGCTTTCCCGCTCTTCGTTCCCACATCTGAACCTTGCAATCATGCTTTGGTCTCTGCCTTTGTAGTTTCCGTTTAGGTAATTTGCTCTCTGGTTATCCCTGATTTCTGTGTAATGTGCGTTGTATCTGCCTCCTTGATTTCTGTCGTATTGCCATTGGACCTGCTCTGCCCTGTCTCTTTGCGTTAGTTCCTCAGCAAACTCTCTTCCTCTCCTTCTTTCTATTTCCATTTCTTGCATATTCATCATTTTTTGCTTGTAGTATGAGTCTCTCATTCCCTCTCATTTCGACTTTTTCTTTGCTTGCTTCGCGTCTATTTCCCTCCAGCATTCTTGTACCATTTTATTCTTATTCAGCCGTTTCGCTTTCTCCTCATATTTTATTGCTCTTTTCCCAGCTGCTATCCTTATTTTGTCCGTTTTTGTTTCCTCCAATATTAGATATGCTGGTGTATTGAAGTCCAAACCTAAAGTCCACCTTATGTATTTCTCCTGTATTTTCTCTGGTTTTTCTGCTTCCATCCATCCCCAAATTTTTGACGCGTACAGCAAGATACTTTTCACTATGCTTCTGAATATTCTCATTCTTTTCTCAAAATTTTTCTTGAACATTCTTCGTCCTATTCCCCATATCTGCGCCATTGCTATTCTAGCTTTATTTATGACTTCCCTTATATGCATCTCTCTGCCCCCATTTTTCTGGAAATTATACCCTAAGTATTTGAACTCCTTTACTTCTTCCAGTCTGTGCCCCTGCCAGCCCCATTCTTCTCTCTTCTTCTTTCTTCTTCCTTTATGAAAAATCAGTACCTTAGATTTCTCTGCGTTCAGTTGCAACCCTTTCCTTTCAAGGTATTTTCCAAATCTTCGTATCATGTCCTTAAGATCCTTTGGTTCATTTGCTAGTATATGTTCATATGTTCTGAAGTTTTACTATATCCAACTTGTCAAATGCAGCGCTTAAGTCCGCGAAAAAGGTATACAGCTTCCCTCTTTTCTTCTGTATTTCTCTGTTACCTACATAGTTTAGTGGGTATAGACAAGATTGCGAGTTTCCTGGAGGAGGTGAACCCATGGAAATATACCTAAGGCTCATCTCCGCCAGAAGGGGAGGACCGTCACGCTGGCCCCCTTCTCGGTCAGTGACTCGGAAGGAGGCTGAGAAGGAGGCTGGAGCCGCGATTCAAAGGGGACCGTTACCCCTTGGCGTGGTTCACCGAGGGGGGGCGGAGGCAGGGGCCCCCTTCATATCTCATATCTCAAACAGAAAGGTAGCAAATGAGAGCAGAATGGTGAGGCAGCTATCCTGACCGTGGTCCAGTGGTGACTGAGCCTTGGAAAGCTCGATCCGGGACTGCGGAAGGGTAGCGGTGCCAAGAATAAGAATGTAAGAATGGTTCCAGTGCTTCAAGCACCTAAGCGATACCGGCGCACCGGATTTTACACACCTCTTTAGAAATGTGGGGTGCCGCTAGGGGCGGGTGGTGACCGCCCCCTTTCTGGACCGTGCCTCGCTATCAGATCTCGTAATGTTTGATTAAGACTTGATTCAATATGGGAATGGGTGGGGGGGAGGGATGGGTGTGTCCCTGGGACCCTCTTGCCGGGGGGACCATTGACTTAAAACTATAACCTTAGGACTAAAGAGTGTAGGTCGAGGGGGAGGGGTCGGGGGGGGGGAAACAATGGGGTAGTGTTGCAGTGTAGGATAGCTGTGGGAAGTCTCAAGAAACAGGAATAAGGGGGGGGAGTACTAGGGCGTTGAGTCAACGGGGAGAGAGGGGGGGAGTAGGAGGGTGGGATAGCTAGTCTTATGAGGGTAATCAAGCCGTCACCCTAGAAAGCTGGAGGTATGGTATGCGCGTGCCCGTGCAGCCTAAAGGTGCCTCCAGCGGGGACGTGAAGAGGACCTGGCTACTCCGGGTTCAGGACGATGAGTAAAAGCGAGCTTACGGGGTTGATAGGAGATCTGGTAGAGCGGCGTCGAGATACGGTTCCATATACCGCGAATTTATTTAGCGACGGGCTGGCACCGTCAAGACCGAAGAGGGTGGCTTGCGCAACGCATAATGACTCCGGCGCACCTATGCGTGCGTCTTAGGTAGGGATCGCCCACCCTTGTTGATGGTCACCCCCGCGAGTACGGTCCGTCCGCAAGCTGGCCCGGGCCTATAAAAAGCGGACGCGTACCCGAGAAACGGGGTAGAATCCTGGCGGGTTAATGCGTACCATGAGGAGGTGGCCATCCATAGCCATTCCCTCCCCCCTGGGTGGAGGCCTGTCTTCCCAGGCCGTGCAGGGTAGAGGGTGTGATCCTCTGGATCAGGTGGCAAGTCGTCCCTCCCTTCTCGGCCCTGGCCGTTGAAGGGAGGCTCTCTAACTCCGAGGCAGTGCAGGAGAAAGAGATGCGGTCATACCGGGTGGCATGATCAGCTCTGGGGGAACTCCCGCTCTCCGAATGTTTGTACACTCACTGGCTGTATGGCCCGAGTGACGCTTGGGACCTCGGCACGTGCCGTATGCTCCCCCCGCTGTATGTCGCAACTAAATCGACTACATAGTTTAGAATAAAAATGTTATCTGTTGTCGACCTACAGCTCCTGAATCCTGCTTGCTTTTCTGGTATTATGTGGTTCTTTTCCAATTCCTCTTGTAATCTTTTTCCTAGGGCCATAGCATATATTTTGTACGCTGTTTTTAGGATCGTTATCCCCTGGTAGTTGCTTACCTTTTCTCTATCTCCTTTTTTGAATATTGGTGAAATCACCCCTTCTTTCCACCTCTCCGGGAATCCTTCTCCCTTCCACACTTTATTGAAAATTTCTGTGATCCTTTTTAATATTTTCACGTTACCGTAAATCCAGACTTCTGTTTCTGTTATTACCTCCTCCCCTTCTCCTTCCGTGTTGTCTATTTCTTCCAACTCTCCTACTTCTTTTTTACAGTCGACGCCTTCTAGTAATGTTTTAAAATGATCCTTCCATTCTTTTAAATCTATGTTATTGGAGATTCCTATTCTTTTCTTTCTTTGTTTATTTATATATTCCCATATTTGATTTTCTCCCTTTAATTGCATTATCTCATTTTCTGTATTTTCTTGTAATTCCCTTCTCCTTTCTTCGCATACTTTTTTGTACTCCCTCCTTTTCTTCTGGTAGTCTTCTTTGTCTCCTTTGCCCCTTCTCCAGTTCCTCAGTGCTCTTCTGCCTTCTCTTTTCTTTTTTGTACAATTCGAATTCCACCACTTTAAGTTGCCCAATTTCCATTTTTTTATTTTTACTTCTTCTTTCCGTACTGCATTGTTTATTTTTCCTACCATTTCTTCTACCATTTCATTCACCTCTGTCCTATTGAAGCTTATTTTGTTTAATTCCATTTGAAACTCTCTTTTCCCTTCCTCTGCACAGACTTTCCTCTCTCTCCACCCCTCTTCCTGATTTCCCTCTCGCTCTCTTCTTTTATTTCCCCCATATAGTTCTGCTAACAGAGGCATATGGTCTAACTCAACCCTTTCTTCCACTGTGAATTTCTTGATATCTTCTTTCGCCTCGACATTTGTTATTATATAATCAATTACCGTGCTGTCGCTTGGCCCCGTGTATGTATACTCTCCTTTATCATCTCCCTCCATATTCCCGTTCAGAATATTCCATCCTCTTTCCTCCACCATCTCTAATTACAACGTTCCTTCTGTGTTTTTAACTTTGTCTTTTGATCTCCTTACGCTATGCTCTTCTTCTATTCTAAAATCGCCCCCTTCCTGTCCAATTCTCGCATTGAAATCTCCTCCGATTATCAGTTACTCCACCTCCCTCTCTTCTATTAAATGGTCTAGCTCTTCTTTCGTCTCCTTCATATCTTTGTTGTACACTGTTATTATTCTCCATTTTTCATTCTGTATCCTGATTCTCCTCTCTTGGATATGTTCCGTTCCTGCGATCGATTCCTCCTCTTCTATGCCCTTTCTTATACCTGTGATTTCGCCTATCGCTCTCCCTTTTTTTTCTCTCTGGTGGCATATTTACATTTCCATGAGAATTCTTGTGGCAAATTATCTTTCAATCCTTCCCATTGTTTCTCTTCAATCCACGTTTCTACTAATCCTATTACATCGAGTTCTTTTAAAAAATCCCAAAACTGTTTGTCTTTGCTGAATAATCCTGCTACATTCCAGTATCCTATTTTAAATGTATCTATATCTCTTTGATTTCTTATTCCTTTCCCAATTCTGTGTACCCCCACTCCCCGCACATCTGCATCCGCAGGCACGCCAGGAACGGGTGTTGGTACTGCTTTTTGTCGTGCTTTCGTTGGCCTTGTAAGCTCTGCGATCCTCCAATAATTTAGAGGTTCACAGAACTTTGCCGACTCCAAAAATTTACTTCTTTCAGCCCACCATCCTTTTTCCAAATAAATGTCTTATCGTTGATTTTTACTTTCCTGTACCAAACTTTCACCTTGCCCCGTGCTTCCTTTCCGCCTTGGCAATATCTTTAATATTTTTTTGTATCTCCCTTTCTTTTTTCGTCAGGTCATTGTCAATAAACAGCCTCTTCTCTTTCAATGTACTCTTCTTTAGCATTACTGCTCTTTTCTGTTGCCAGTTTTTTAACTTCGCTATCAGTAGCCCTCTTTTCTCTCCCTTTCCTACCCAGTAGGCTTCCTCGATTTCTGCTTCTAACTGTAATTCGTGCCTTAAAACATATTCCACCGTATCTTTCGGCGTCTCTTTACGCGGTAAATCCTCTCCCCTTAGGGAAATATTATTTATTCTGTCTCTATTCTCTTTAGCCACTTCCTTCCTTTCTAGCCCCTCCAGTCTTCTTGTCAGGCCCTCTGCCTGATCCTTCTTGGCTTCCAGTACTTCTATTCTTCCTCTCGTTTCCTTCCTTTCCTTTTCCCATATCTCATCCCTACTCTTCCACTCGTCCCTCAGATCCTGCATTCCCTGCTTCAGATCTCTATTATCTTTTCTCAACTCTTCCATGTCTTTCTTAACTGCCAGCACAGCTTCCATCAATTTGTCTAATTTTACATCCATTTCTTTTTCCTGCTCTGTCTTCTGGCTGTCTGGCGTTTCTACAGTTCGTATAACTACCTCGGGTTTCTTCGTCGGAGGCGACCTCCCTACTTTCCTCGCTTTTAAGAATTCTTCCTCTATTTCCTTTTCGGCCCTTAACCTCTCCTGCTCCTCCCCGTCCTCCCGTTTCCTCTTGAATGAATCCAGTATCGAGCCTTCGCTATCCGCTCTTCTTCTTCCCAGCTGTTCTGCCAACGATGGTCTTCCCCTTCTCGTTTCCTTTTGCACTTCCCCGCCTTCGCCTGCTCGTTTCATTAGAGCCATCGCTCTTCTTTACCTACTGCTGTCTCCGCTTTGTCTTCTTGCTTCTTCCACTCCCGTAGATGTCACTTATCCTTGCCACGTATCTTATACTTCGTGCACTCGTTTCACACCTTCTCTTCTTCACCTTTTATTTCACCCTTCGACTCTTTATTATCTGTCGATTATACTGTCCAGCGGAACCTTGCTTACTCCGCTCGTTTTCCACCCGACCTCGTAATTTTCTGCGCACTTTTGCCACACTTTTCGTCTATTTCTTTCGCCTGTCTGCATACACACGTTATTCTCTCGCGCACGTGACGTGGTTCCCTCTATTATATTGTATTTTATATATATATATATATATATATATATATATCTCCTCACTCTTTATATATATTTATACCTTATTTATATATACTATATATATATAGTATATATAAATAAGGTATAAATAATATAAATAAGATATATATAGAGAAAGCAAAAGCATTACATTCGGGAAATCGCTAGGTTAACCGTACGTTTAAAAGAGCATAACGAATTATTAAAAAAGTCGAGTGTGTCGCAAAAACGGTTCGCGGTTACGCAGAGACGGTTGAAACAGTTATTGTGGTCGTAGAGAGTTAGATGCTGTGTGAGTGCAAAAAGAGTATGGCTTGTGAGATGACGCGAAGGAGTATGGATATTCAGCATTTGAAGGATGTCAGGAGAGGCGATACTGTGATTTATAATTCTGTATACAGGGTGTAAACGGTATACGTAGCAATATTTTAGGGGGTGGTAGGGGAGGTCCAATGGAACATAAAAGTCCTATGACATAGTGTCCGATCGGTCTCCATTTTACAGTAATAATGCTCTAAAGTTTGCACCATGTGTTTGGAACGGATAGTAGCTCGCGCATATTGGTGAGACCAACACATTGAAACAGGGTGTTGACCTCTGATCTTTCATGTAATTCCCAAAGTAGTGTGTTTTCGGAAGGAAAAACTCGTAAGGGGGTAGACACGGGTAATGCAGCGCGCTGTATACCGACACAATCTGGCCCGAAACATGGGTTTAGTAGAATACCCTTTTCGTCCTTATATCAGCGAATTTTGGGCTGGGCGAGGTCTTATTCGAAAGACGAAGGTTCAGTGCAGCGCGCTCTGGTCATGGTTCGACGAGATTGTGTTGATATCTAATAATATGAGTGTTCAAAGTAGAGCAAAAATCGACAAAATACATTCGCATGATTCCAAGTATTTTCAGGTCACTAAAAGAGTTTTGTGACTCAAACGATGACCAGAGCGCGCTGCACTGAACCTTCCTCTTTCGAATGAGACCTCACCCAGCTCAAAATCTGCTCATATAAGGACGAAAAGCGTATTCTCGTAAAACGCATTCCCAAATACGAGTTCCGCCATATTGGCGATAATACAGAGCAAGTCACGTGACAAATTTAGTTGAGCTAGTGGATACGAGATGGCGCCTACTCGGGAGGACTGCCAACGTGGAATCATAGCAAAACTAAAGCGTTAGCTGGATACACGAGACACAGTAAAAGCGTGATGCAGTCAATAATTTTCGGACGATTTTAGGTTAGGTTATATGCATTTTAGGCATATATTGACTGCGATAGAAACTGCTGGGAACTGTGTACATTTACTAAATTAACGCTTTTACTGTAACACATACATCATATGAAATCACTTTCGAATTTATGGTATAATTATATGGCCACATTATCTATACTATTGTAATAAAGCTACAGCGTTTATTTGTATGCACAAGAAAATCTCAAAAAGTACTGAACCAATCACTACGAAATTTTAACTACAGCATCCTTGAACAACAAGAATGAACATAGGCTATGTGTAATCACGTAAAATATAATTAATCTGTGTAATTTTATGTATATAAAAGAAGTCATGACGCGGCCGTCTGCTATGGATAGTACGCGACGCGACCGCCAGGAGGCGATCAGGCCGGGCGCTTCTCGCAGTTGAAGTAAAGCAGACACGGGGCATTACTAATTCGGGCGAAGCCGACACGGGGCATGCTAGTTTAAAATAAAAAGGACAGATTGGAACTTTTTTACTAATACTTGAAATATTGATATACTGATCATATTTTCACAATGTGGAAGTTACAGCAATTATTTGCAATTATTGCTCGTATTATTATTCTTCCGTCTATTGTATATAACATATAACAAGGAAAAGTCTCCAAATCGGTCAACAGTTAACACCCCGATTTTTTTATAATTATTTACGGTTCTATGCAGAGATGGACATTATTTAAATAAATGAATATACTTCCGAATGGCCCCAGTGGCCGATCGAGACGAGACTTAGGGGAGGGTGCGTATACCCTAAATTTAAAATTCTATTTAGCTTCGGGTATTTATTAGTTTCCATTGTTTATTAGAAGACCGTTCATCTTGGGCTTCGAATAATTTTTCATCTTTCATTCTATCTTTATCCTAAAATCCTATTCAGATATATTGGCCGGTCGATTCGTTTTCACGAACAGCGATCAAGAAGAAATCAGCCACCACCATCTGACGATCGTGGATTTGTCAGTTGGAGTTCCTCGGCTATCGAAGGGTATGGTGGGGTAACGGGAATGCTGCTCGACTCCGTCTGAACGTAGTCGTGTGACTGTTATTTATTCTTATTGTTAGCGTAGTAGTTGTGTTTGTTACGAAGCTATGCATACACTAATACGAGATGAATCAATGTTCTGGCCAATAAAGCTCCTGAATTTTTTCGGAGCTAAGTCACACCTATTCTGATGTGTGTATTTCTAGGCTGACAGATTGGTTTGACCTGTCAGGCCAGAAGCTTGGCGCTATCCCCACCACTTTTGGCTCACTCTTGTTCTGCGAAGGTGAGAACGAGTCAGAAAACGTTGAGAAAAGGAGCGCCGAGGCAGGCAAGCGGTATAGTGGGAGAATACGCGTTACGAAACTCACCGGCCAATATATCTGAATACGATCTTAGAAGCTCGAATAACCGACGAGAACCTTTGTGGCCCGAGCCGCGCGAGAACTCGCCCCTGTTCGGCGATGTGTCATCGATTACAGTGCTGTCTCTCAAATGGCACGCGTTTTCGGATTCTCTATAAGCGCGAAGCTATCCCCACTACTTCGTTTGTAGTCGCCGCGCCGCGGCATCGGGTATCGGATGTCAAAGAGAAAGCCGAAGAAAGGTTCATAACCATTCTCAATAGTGACACACCTTACACTCTGACCGCGTGAAATCAAAGGAAGCCGAATAGACTACTCGTCTCTCAAATTGCGTGCGCCCGGTCCCGACACACGCGACTATAGAGAGACAGAACTGTATATAGAAACAGAATTTGTTTATTTTTCATCGTCTCAATATGAAAATGACACAAATGGTTTCCTGGCATTCTCCCGATTAAATTGACAGAAAATAATTTAAATCGGGCTATTTTTAACAAAGCGGGCTTCCAATTCTGCAAAAAAATTTTCACGTAATTTCCTTAATTATGGTCCAAATAATATCATTTTTGGGATCAATTTGATCGAGAAAACATGAGGCATAGATTGACGTTTCGCAAAGATCTGATTAGAAATGCAGAACTGCAGATTTGTCACTGCTTAGTGCGCAACATTGTATGGCCCCGCTGCTTCCGAGCGTCGAAACCCACGAAAAGCAGCGAATCGCATGATTGTCAGCGTGAAGGACAAGAGGGGACTAACCACGGCGAAGGAAAAACAGCCTTCTATCCAGAACGACTTTACTGACAAACTTTATATTCACGTCAAATAAATACTTTAATTATAAAATTTAGACGACGAACTATTGTTAAATTTCGCCAGTTCTTACATATGCATCACTTGGTTGGGAATTCCTGATCCCAGAGTTTCATGCATTTACCTATTGAAATGTTGCTTCAAGACATCGGGAAATTGCATTGCTTCTTCTCGTACATACATATATCTGTTCGCCAGTGGGTGTCACGAATGGCGCGACTTTGGTTTCCCAAATAAATTCAGATTTATCAGGGCCCTCGCCTGAATCGCTTGACAAGGAGACTGAACGACGTAAACCGAGTGCGAGCGAAATAGCGCACCAGCGAGAGACCCTCGGTCGACGGCGACTTGAGTCATCCAGTACTTTTCACCTTTAAAAGTTCCCAAGATTTATACTGTTTACTTCAGTCACGTTCCAACCGACTCGCGGGTTGCACGTACTTAGCAAACGTGTGACTTATTAATAAGCGAAAGCAGTATTTATTGTATCTTCCTTGAAAAAGGTCTAAACACAGACCGAAACGTCGGAGGAATTTATATCCTAATAATTGCAAATTAGCTTCTTTTAAAAAAAAAACTTGTTTAACTGACCGAATTAATGCGCCGTTATCACTTTGTGTTATTGTTACATCCAGTACTGAATATGAAAATGTTCTTATTTCTCATTACACCTTGATAAGAGTGTTACCATCGATGGATTGAGTTTATTTTTTCTTATGAATACATGATTACATGTGTCTCGCTGAGTTTCGTGGGCTTCGATGCTCGAAACCAGCGGGGCTATACAATGTTGCGCACTAAGCAGTGACAAATCTGAAGTTCTGCAATTTTTAATCAGATCTTTGCGAAAGTGACGTCAATCGATTCCTTATGTTTTCTCGATCAAATTGACCCCCAAAATGATATTCGGACCATAATTAAAGAAATTACGTGAAAAGATTGTTTGCAGAATTGAAAGCCCGTTTCGTTAAAAATAGTCTGATTTAAATTATTTTCTGTCAATTTAATCGGGAGAATGCCAGAAACCCATCTACCACAAATGCAGGGTGGAGGAGGTACCCTTTCCATGACGCCGACCGGGCTAGAGAAAATGCGCAGGCTGGATGGACGTGATTATTATGTGGCCCCCTCCTCAAAGTGACAGAAAATATAACCTATGTATATGCTATATGAAAATAAATGTTTAGCGTCTATTTCGTTCTTTTGCTTTACATTCGTGAATTTTTTATCATCCTTCCGAAAGATTATTATTACGCCGCAACAGTGTCTTTAGGAAATCGGGTATTGAGTATAGGTTATGTTTTCTGCCACTTCAAGGAGCGGATTTTCTGTCTCTTGGAGGACCAGATTTTCTGTCCACAAAGTGACAGAAAACATAACCTATGCGCTATACCCGATTTCCTAAAGATACTGTTGCGGCGTATTAATAATGTTTTGGAAGGATGATAAAAAGTTCACAAATGTAGCGCAATTGAACAAAATAGGCGCTAAACATTTATTGCCATATAGCATATATATAGGTTATATTTTCTGTTCCTTCAAGGAGGGAAACACATAACAATCACGCGCATTCAGCCTGCGCATTTTCAGTAGCGGATTTCACGAACGGATTTTCTGTCCTCGAAGTGACAGAAAATATAACCTTATTGCTATACCCGATTTCCTAAAGATACTGTTGCGACGTAATAATAATGTTTTGGAAGGATGATAAAAAGTTCACAAATGTAGCGTAAAAGAACGAAATAGCCACTAAACATTTGTTGTCATATAGCATATACATAGGTTATATTTTCTGTCACTTCGAAGAGGGGACCACATAATAATCACGCGCATCCAGCCGGCGCATTTTTACTAGCCCAATTCAACATCCAACACAATTTTATATATAATGTTTGTTCATAACTGCTTCTGCAATGTTATAAGTGTATTTCATGTTCTGTCTCAATGTTTTGCTAATGAAAAAATGTCTAACCTAACAAACTTCATTTTCTGGGGACATCTCCTCATCTATTTTTCCTTTTTACTTATAATTCCTTACTGCTAACGTAGAATATTGTAACATAAGTACATTTCAAGTAATTGAAATGTACAATGAATTTTCTACGTTTGCAATACCAGCCGACTTTCCGTTTAAATTTTTATAAGTACAACGCAACAGCTGAGAATTTCTTTCCTTATTCAGAATAGAATACGGAAATAGCAAACAGCTCCCTCTCGCGTGCATTAGGCAGCGGCGTATCTATGGGTAATACCATTTCAGTGCAGAAAAACCTGCTGTAATACCGACCGGCCGAATCGGCCAGACCACGTGACGTGTCTATCCCCTTAAGAGTGATCCTCCAGCGACTTGACTCAAGGAGATGCCGCATGGTATCCCGTGGCGAAGACAACACCCCGCAATGTCTCACCGCATTTTTATGGCTTTCGACCCCCGAAGGAGTTTGAATACCCGTTAAGATCCAAACTCTTCTAGCTCCGCATTTCTCATCAGATCTCTGCAAAAACGACGGCAATCGATACTTTTCGCCATCTTTTGGTTGTCATTTAAAGTGAATAACGAGTAAAAGATAAATCGAGGAAAATCATGTCAAACGTAAAAAAACGAATACACATATTTTTTTTTAAAACAGAATCGAAAATACTAATTATTTGAAGTGAGAGGTCAAGAAATACGTAAATTTTGTTTTCAAATATGCTATAAACGAAAAAGTAATGTAACAGAAAATTAACAAAACGTGATCGTAGTTCGTTACTGTGATAAAAATCCGTAGTTCAATAACGGCCAACACTGTTGCTGATAATGAATAAGTTTGTTTAAAAACCCCGAAGAAAAATTTAGGTACGGAAATTTAGAGAATTATCGCTGGAAATAAGACATATCCTGCGTTAAATTTAATAACTAATAATCACCAATGAAGTAACTAAAACTTACCCTTGTCAGAAATTCACCTGCAGCTCGAAAACCTGCGCCACTAGGCCACTGAACTGATCCTGGTCAGCGACGGACGCGCCCAATTCACAACTGGTTCTAGGTATGCAATACCATCCAATGAAGT
This sequence comes from Andrena chrysosceles, assembly GCA_963855975.1. NCBI lineage: Eukaryota > Metazoa > Arthropoda > Insecta > Hymenoptera > Andrenidae > Andrena > Andrena chrysosceles. The sequence goes on along the minus strand of OY979769.1, from coordinate 18,449,908 downwards.
TAAGAGTCGCAACAATAAGTGCGTTCGGGTTAATGTACAGAATATTCACTGCACTGCACGGTTTCTAACACGGATCACTTAAATCATTTTTCATGGAACGTGTTGTTCCTGCGTGTTGCCCTGAGTCTACCCACATCAGTGCCTCGCGGCATCATCGACCCCGTCGAGAATAATCTTGACGTCAAATGGCGGATCGTACCCAGTGATGCCAGAATCGTGGGACGTGGGACAGAACGCTTACCCCCACTATGACCTACCGCCGTCTCCCACTATGGCCTACCGTCGTCCCCCACTTTTTTCCCATCGCACTGCACACAAGTATAACCCTACCCCTGTCCGTGTGCATGGCAGCCCAACAAGCAGCTCACACGGACATGAGTAAAAATATGCTTGTGAGCAGTGCGGTGGGAAGAAAGTGGGGGACGCAGGTAGGGCATAGTGGGAGACGACGGTAGGTCATAGTGGGGGTAAGCGTTCTGTCCCACGTCCCACGATTCTGGCATCACTGATCGTACCCTCGCTTGGGATTTGGAAGCGCGGGTATTCCCGTGCAAGCGCTCGCACAGTAGCACTTGCGTCCCTGTTGTTCCGGACGTACACTCAGAACAGCGAGTAATATTCTTCAGAAGAGTACATTTCTGGGCCGAGATTACTAGCTGATTGACTGGATTTTTTCCAAGCAACTTCCTCTACCCCTAATTAGTTTCTCACGTTCCATTATGAGTTAACTCCCACCAGGACAAGAGGCTTTAGGTAAAAAGAAGCCAGCATATTTTCGAGACACACGTGCTTTGCAGAAGTGCAACGAACGAACCATTCTACACTTTCACAAAAGCCGGAGCGCCGTCCTTTTACTGCCAATGTACCCACTGCTTCGAGGTAGGCATCAGACACCACGTGTTTCGGTTCGAAAGGGTCCGAAGAGAAGAGAAACTGAAAGTCTTCGAGTTGCTATAAAGAAAAAAATCCTGTTTCCAGTTTCCCTTTTCCGATACCCTGAGTTCACGTCTGCTACGAGGCGGAACCAACTAAGTTTACTAAGCCATAAATTACCGAAAACTGTAGGAAATCGTTCTCTACCGCCGACGCGTGGGACAATACGGTTATAAACCGCGACCCTGGCGAAATGCTCTGGCCCACCATCCTGATTAATTTTTGGTAACTAGCAATTAAAAAGTATTATTCAACATCAATACGGCTCGCGAAGAGACACAGGAAGAGGGAGAGCATGTAATTCACTGACTGCGCGTAGTCCCGTCTGCTGCGCCCTACCTTCAAATTGGAAACGGATCCCTTATCTCTTGAGTATAAACACGCGTTTAAATTTCAAAACAAAAGCACGCGTCGACGTATTCCGTGCGAGAGAATGTGGGCTTGAAGTCCGATTGGCCCTAATCTAACCAATCTGCCCTGCTTATCTCTCGTGTCTAAACACGCGCTCGAATTTCAAAACAAAAGCACGCGTCGACGTATTCCGTGCGAGAGACGGTGGGCTTGAAGTCCGATTGGCCTTAACTCAAACCAATCTGTCCTGCATCCCTCCCAAACGGCCACTGTCCTCAAGAGGACCTCTTCACAGCCATATCTCCTCCCCAAGGCCCACCTTCTCTCGCACGGAATACGTCGACGCGTCCTTTTGATTTGAAATTCGAGCGTGTGTTTATACTCAAGAGATAAAGGATCCGTCTCCAATTTGACACGTGCAGTGACTACCCTTTTTCTTCCTGTGTCCCTGCATGAAACGTATTGTCCCTCCCCCTCCCCAATTGTACCGAAAAAAGAAAGACAAATTATTCACTAAAATAAAGGTTTAAAGTCTATCATATGGTAAATGGCCTCTCTAATTTCATACGGACTACAAGAGAGAGAGAGAGAGAAAGAGAGAGAGAGAGAGAGAGAGAGAGAGAGAGAGAGAGAGAGAGAGAGAGAGGAAGGTGGAAGATAATCTTCAATTGTTTCGCAATGAAGTACGCAGTACTTGTGAGAGGAGTGGGGAGGAATGTAAACAGTGCCAACGACAACAGTCCCACACCCCAGATGCAGCTCTACAAAAAGTTGCTCAACCCAATCAACCGTTAATTCGATTAAACGGCTAACGTAAGAACTTTTAATTGCTATCAAGGCCCCGCCACCTCTAAGGAAACTGATAGAAACGCTATTTATGTCGAAACGGTAAAGATTTTATCCAGGAAAACCAACTTCGGAATTACAAATCCCGCTATGCAGCCACGTTTCTGCCATAATTATTATATCATACGGGACTGCCAGAGCTGCAAACGAACAACGAAGTTCGGATAATTTGGAACGCGAACCACGGACATTTTGATAATACAGTAAAGAGTTACCAGTTAGTTTTCTGGACTAGATGGACGAGAAACATTAACAATTTTCAGAGTCCCAATTATATTGCGAATAGTCTTATCTGTGACGCCCGCATCGACTAGAGATTTCAGCTCAGTCCTCCAGTTAGATAAATACTGTTGCTGCCTGGGAATCGAATCTTGAAAAATCCTAACCGGACCCTTGTATTTGGTTTTATTTCGAAGGATAACCAAAACGTCAGATTTCGAGTTCAGGGTAGCCCGCACCAGACGAGGACGGTTATCACTTCTTTTACCAAGCCTAACAGTCCTTCTGTAAGGGTAGGCAAGCGGCTGGACGGAGGTATGGATATCCATGACTCGGTCGGTATCCGAGGTTGTGGAGCCGGAAGCTGAGGTGGAAGTGGCACGATCCGCTTCTTGCAGACCAGTCAGGACGATGTTAAAAGATCGGGTCTCACGACCTGCCAGTTCAGCAATGATATCCTCCTCCGCGGACTGGGTGGACGCAAGGTTACCCGACGACTTCTTCTTGATATCAGAGACTCTCGAAGTTAGCGAGGAGATGTCCGACGTCAACTTCTCCAAATCAGATCGGAGGACTTCAATAATTTCAGCCCGGAAACAGTCAAAGTTCGACTGTAGGAGCTCTGGAAATTTATCGAACAGACCATCATTATCCAACAGTGTACATTGATTATTAAATCCCTGTGACTGATTATCAGCCGGGAGAAGATGATCCAAACACGAGCCGACACGGCAATCAATCAGCTTCTCATGCGCCCAAGGATGCTCAGATCTCGCCAAACACCTTGGACCAGGATGCGAAACAGTCCCACATGATGAGCACACAATAGGGTTCACCACAGCTGCCTTACAACCTTTTCAAATCGTCGATGCTGCATTTTTAGACATTTCAGCATGATTAACGACCCGGATTACAAATCGCAAATTTAAAGAGAAAGCGGTTGGCACGCAATCAAAACAAAACAAGGGAGCTACGGATGAACACGTCCAACACGCCCGACTGTCAGATGACTTATATGCGGTTTACATAAGAAAAATGCCTCTAAATTTAAAAAATATTGCAGGCGTGATGAGATATTAATGAAATAAGTTTCAGGTTAGTTTGGATTAGTCGGGCGACGAGTAAATGATAGCGGTGGCGACAGTCGAAATGTACAGGGTGTCGATACATGTAGGAGAAAGTGGGGCATAACCGGGTACCTAATGTATTTTTCCTGCTAGCATAAAGTCAGACGGCAAAATAAACTTTGGACACCGCTAGAAATCTTAATTGGACCTTACAGAATCAGAAAATGAGAATTCTTATATGAAAAAACTATTTGGCTCACAGGAAAACAAGTTTTCTCGGAAGTATGCAAATACCCGGTTTTGCCCTATAGGTGTGGATAATACCGGATACCTATTAAAATACGCATAAAATATGATACAATTATAAAACCTTTATTGCTATTATTTTAGAAACCATAAAGGAAGGTTTTTTTACAAATATTAATTTGTATATCAATTTATTTTAATTTATTTAGTGAACAGAAATCACAAATAAAGGTCTCGTCGCCCTCCTCAACACTTGTACAAATCTCATGAGCCCACCCGAGAGGGTTGAAAAAATAACAGCGGTTTTTCAACGTCAGCATCGTCTTGAGCGTGTTTCACGTTGATGTTGGCAGCTTCCAATTTTTGAGACAGCATAGCAATAAACCTACTTGTTCTTTCTATTCGCTCTATATATGCTACATCCATTGATGCATCCATTGATGCATCTCATTACTCCTACGAAAAAAACTCATAGCACCTTTTTTTGCAGAGAATTTCCTAAGCTATAAATTGTATGATAACTATTTTTGTTGTTGTTGTTTTCTTCAACCCTCTGTAAAATTTTTAGCGGCGGTCGAATTGATGGGGACTTTTGACATATTGTTTAAAACGACCAAATAAAGGCCCATACTAAAATTTAGAATGGTGGGATTTATTCCGAAAACAGATCCTAATGTCACTGGACTAATACATAGAAAACCGGGTACCCGGTTATGCCCCATAATCAAATACCCGGTTTTGCCCCAAATGAGGTGATTTACTAAACATTAAATATTTACACTTTAACATGCGATAAAGAACCGGGTAAAACGGCAAAATACTGTGAAAAGTCTACAGAATTCAATGCAGTACTTACCGTAATCGATTCTTTAAATCCAAGTGGTATAAAAAAGGCAATTCACCAATGCAACACAGGAACTTTCCAACTCGAAATTTTGAAACCTCTTTAAATGGAAAACTACGACGGTCTTTGCTCTACAATTGATCTCATTCCGTCGTGAGGTCCACCTGAATGTAACACCATACGTTGGCTGCATATCGCAGCTCTTGTCCTAGAAAAACAGTGGTACCCGGTGTGACCCGCATACCCGGTTTTGCCCCACTTTCCCCTACTTCGCGTCGAGACGCTACCGCGTCTCTAGAGCAACTATAAACGGTCGTCCCATTGAAATAATTTTGCAAGATAGTGGGTTAATGTCATCTTAAAAATTTTCTGGTAGCTAAATACGCAAAACAAAAATAAACGTTGTTCTTTAGATTGCTTCAACCTTCAAATCGTGTTCTGTGTCCTGTCATATGTACCATGATGTAAGGACATTAGGTGTGCTCAATGAGCGGCTTATTTTCGTCTTCTATTGCGTATTCCCAATTTCCACCATATTAAAATATGTACTTATGGATATGAATGCATATGTACGTGTACAGACGCGTTATTGAAATGTTGACACATTCATTCTATTCTATTGGTTGAGATCCAATATGGAGGATCTTGGGAAGGGCACGTTATTCGCTAATCTGGAAGGCTGCGCAAGAGCACATCTAATATCCTTACATCATGATATGTCTTACAAGTTCATTCAAGATCAGAAAAATGCAATGAAATGTGATCATGTGGAATGCATCTTCGTGATCAGTTCATTATGAGGTATTTTCGTAATCGTCATGAAATAAAAATATCAGACCTTATAGAATATTATTTTGATCTCGTAGAATAAAAATACCAGGTAATTTAAAAACAGGATCCAGTAATTTAACAGCAACTTCAAACTTCTTTTAACTAAGGCCCCGGGGGCATTCCACTTGTGCCCAAATCGACCGCAGCGGCCGTGTTTCTCGTTTCATTTGGCGACCACGACAACCGCGGTCGGACTGCAAACGTCACAGATGACGTCATTGACGCGACCGCATCGCGTTCACGGCGACCCACCTCCGAAGATGGGTCTGGCCTGTTCGTTCGTGATTTTTGCGCGTAATTCAATTCAAGCGCTAAAGGCGGGATGTTCTATCAGCATCAAACGTGTACTTCTAGACGTTACTTTCGGCTTCTTATCTCGTTTATTATTTAAAAGTTGTAATATTTATGAATATACATATAAATAAACAATACTTTGCTTGTTGTTTTTAATTTATTTGATAATTCTCACTACAAATTTTCTTTGACTACATAATTTTTGTAATCTGTGTTACTAGTATCATAAAGTACGGGGTCATTTGCGAGATTTTATATCAATTTTTCAACTTTATACCTGTTTATTACTTCCATAATATTACTTTCATACCAACGCTGGTAGGATGAGTAGAATCGCCCTACCAGCGTCGACGGAGAATCGGTTGTCGACGCTGGTTGGCTGCGGCCTCACTTGGCTTAGCTAGCCTCACTTCGCTTGCCTTGGCGCTGGCATCGGTTCGTTTTCCATCTTGGCGTTGATTGGTTGACATGCGGTGTTATGACGCGCATGCGTGGACGTGTGTAACATTCCCCACCACTCGAATAGTCTGCGGGCGCTTACGAAGCCCGTTCCACTAGCTTTTCACCCGCGAAGCAACAAACAGCTTACAAGCAAGTGGAACAACAAATTCCTACGGTCGTGGTCGGGGTCGATTTGGGCACAAGTGGAACGCAGTCCCGGTCGCTCATGACTGTTATATAGACACTATACTGAACGAGTGTCTCGCCGATTCGCTTCAAGAGTTGCATCGGCCTTCATCATGCCAGGGCCTATCTCTCCATATAACGCCCCTTTTAAAAGAAGAAAATTGATCTTCAAAATTCCTCTACAACACCAGCTATAATTTCTACCACCATACATCATCTCCAGAAGAATCCAATCCATGTATATAAAATTCATTTTCTGTTTGTTTATTCGTAATACAAATTTATACAGCTGTGCGGATATCGTTCATACCGTGGACTGGGTGAACATTGGCAGGTTTTTGAAATATTTTGTTATATAATGTAAAAATTAACATGTTTACATTTGCAATAAGTATTCTCTCATAACATTGCATCTTTTGTAATTGTATTACAAGTGTCAAAATGCATAAAATTTTTGTTTTTTCCTTCTTTAATACATGTTAAAAATGTTACTGTACCGGGATAACATTGGCACATCATGTAGATACCATTAACTGGTTAAGTTTTACTAATTTGAGGTCAGTAAACTTAAATTTGTTTATTTTATTTTATTTTTTACATCGTAACTAAAATCAACTCATAAAATTGGCACATCATATAAATGACATTGACAGGTTAAGTTTTACTAATCTAACGTAAAACAACGTAACTCCGGCGTATGCCAATGTTACCCCGTGCTACCAATGTTCCCTCAGTTTACGATATTTGGCACATATGTTCTAAGCGTCTGAACGGAGGTCACTGTATAGGTTTCGTTGACCACAATCACTTTTACGCTCTGTTATTTAATGAGAAATAGATACTCGCGTAGCGTTTTGATACCGGCGTGGCGAGCTACGGTACTTAAACGTTGTAAGTAAAGTTGGTTACAGATCACGTAGGTCCGTGTATTACTCTAAAGTGGCCCCTACACCAGGCGTGCACAGCTAGGCTGTGGCGGGCAAGAGCGTTGTCGATTGCTCCTGAGCAAAGCGAAAAACGACGCCGTGAGCAGCTTCCCCACCCTGTGGTCAATAGCTGCCATAGTATGCGTGTAAAGTGTAAGGTGGATTGCTGACGTTCAGCAGCACACTTCACTCACGAACACTCCCCACCACGGCACTGTAGCTCATGAAGGCGTGGCTTAGCGCTTTACGATGCTCTTTCCCCACGCTTCCGAAAATTTTTGTCCCATGGGCATTTAGCTGTTCAGGACTGCCCTACACGATGAAACTTGCCTCGAGGCAGACTTTACATTTTATAGTAAAATTTCTGTTTGGACATGTGTTTCTGATTAATTTGTTGTCTTAATGACAACAAATATACTATGAAAAAATGCTATTGCCTTTCTCGCTAACTTTAATAACGCTATCAACTGCTTTACCATGTATTCTGCTGTCGCTTTTAGTTTAAAAGTTGCATTAACCCGGACAACGCCGTGTATTTGAACTACTATCCTATATAATAAGACGCTAAGGTATCTGTTCGTTTGTTCGTAAAATCTGTCCAGGACACCCAAAGATGCCGTAAAAAATCCAAAACCTGGAAAATTCGAAAATATAGTACTTATAGCCTAAATCAAGTATTATGTTTATCTTATGGGTCCTCACCGTTTTAAGCATTGCTGAACACTAACTTCTGGTAAGTTTATTTTCCTTTCGTCGCAAGTAACATGACATGAACCAAGGTATCAGAAAGGTACACGAAATTTAGGAAATCGTGTTTCACGGGCACGGACACGACTGCCGCCGGGCACGTATATGAGTTAGGCCCCTCGAAATGCTTTTCAGGTGGCCAATTATACAGGTACACAAATGTAGTGTTTCGTATTTCACACAGAAAATTGTTTCTAGGAGGGTTTCTAACAAAACTTGTGCTTACCTTAGGCGTCATATTATATAGGATAGTAATGCCTGGCGAAGACAGGCTAAACAAGTAGTACTCTTCGTTCTACATATTTTTAAATTATGAAGATAATAAGATTTTTTTACACGGACTACATTTGATTCTTAGACGCCACTTGCACGCACACAGTGAAAAAGCCGCTCCCTCCTCGGCGCTGCCTACATCTTCCTTGCACAACGCACGAAGGAGGGGCCAGCTCTTTTAGTGCGACTGGTGTCCGTGAATCAAATGCACTTTGTGTAAATAAAATACGTGTCATATTCCCAGAGTCAGAAGTTTTACAATTAATTTTCTGTTGTAATACAAGTATCAACTACAGTATAAATAGATAGAACCATTTAAGAAATTCAGTTCATAATATTTATGTAAGTTTTTTTTATGTATCTGTATTCCCCAGTTGGTACATTACTAGCGGCAAGATCGACAAAGCAATCGAGATGTTGAAGAAGTTCGCGGAGGTGAATGGCAAAGAAGTGAAAGAAGAGATATTCGACGAGTTTGAAAAAAGCTGTAAATTGATGATCGAGAAGGATAAGTCGCACAACCAGTATACCGTCTTGGATCTGTTCAAGCTACCACGACTCGGTCGTATCACCATCATGCTTATCATTTACTGGTTAGTTGATATTTCACACTTTCGCAATAAACTGTATTCATATCTAAAAACTTTAAGCACCACATTTGTAAATGGAAATCGTTTTTCAAACATCAGATTGAGAGGAATTAGCGATGATAGGTATAAACAGAATAAATTGCGTAATAACAATGATAATAGTAAGAGGGGAGCAGGAGAGTCAATGCTCACAATTTGTGGAGCACTTCATTGGTCATTTTTAGGCTCCTTATGGGGTGGGTATTTGATGGCCACGTCTGGAATATGAAACTTCTGGACCCCGACGTTTTCACGTCCTTTTCTTTGGCCTCCCTCACTGAACTTCCGGCTGCCGTTCTTCTTGCTATCTTCTTGGACAGATGGGGCAGACGATGGATGGGTTTCGTGTCGATGTTCCTCTGCGGCACATTTTCTTTCATTGCCCTGGCCACTCCAGCTGGTGAGTTTCTCTTTTTCTTTTTTGATAAATGAGCTTGTCATTGGAATTATTCAATAATCCACGAACTTACCGAGGAAATGCCTGAAGTATTGGCACTACATGCGAATTTAGTATACAAACATTTCAAACTATTGAAAAATTACTCTTATATGGTTTTTCTGTATGGATTTCTGCTCACAATGTCTCAGTTCGTTATACAGTAGGGTGGACCGAAATATAGGGCCACAATTTTTTTTTTATTCGTGACTTCTAATAGTATGCAAAAGTTGCCTTTCATATTGTTATTTAAGCTGTCAACATCTACAAATGTTTCAGGTGCCACAAGTTACTTAAAAATGATTATTTTTATTGGTGTTATGAATTTTATTTTATTATACGATAGCACTTCTTTTTAAAAGAAATTTATTCGTTAGATTTCCGAGTCGGGTATCCTATCTGACTGCTGTCCAACAACTGATGAAAGTAGGTACAATGCAGGAGTGATGATACATTATATAGACAATTAAAAACGTAAATGGGTAAACTTGTCGAAAAACTACCTCATTACCGATTTCAATGATCTTGACATATATTGTCAAGTGATGTGAGTTTGTGAATGCTCAAAATGAAACTGCGGTTACCAGCATCGCGCGATGCGGTCAATATCGCTATTATTGTCAAGGTCATCATTCTGAACATTTCCTTTTAAATTTTTTTGGCGATCGGCTTTAGTTTACGAAATATTCGCAAAAAACTTACTAACACATATATTGGTTCGATACCATGCTCTTCACACCTGCAAGCGGGCGCGCTCCCGCACTTACCTAACCCCAACTAATTCTAATACCGTCGGTTGTGAAACAGATTTCAATTTATTGTGCCGAAAATTTTTTTTATTAATATCTCTAAAACTAAGGCCGACCGCCAAAAGGTTTAATGGGAAATGTTGTTCAGAATGATGACCTTAACAAGATATGTTAAGGTTATTGAAATCGATAATGAGGTAGCTTTTCGACAAGTTTACTCGCAAATGTTTGAACACGTTAAACGAAGTGTTCTGTTGCTTTCTTGGACGCATGAGAGACGAATAGAGACACTAAAGTCGGTATCATATATATTGGCCGGTGAGTTTCGTGAGGGGTATTCTCACACCACACAGTTTGCCTGCCTCGGTGCTCCTTTTCTCAACATTTTCTGACTCGCTCTCGTTCCTTCTCGCTCTCGCCTTCGCAGAACAAAAGTGAGCCAGAAGTGTTGGGGATTGTGCCAAGCTTCTGGCGTGTAGGCCAAACCGAGCTGTCAGCGTAGAAATACACACATCAGAATAGATGTGCGTGAGCTCCGAAAAAATTCAGGAACTTTATTGGTCAGAACATTGATCCATTCTCGATAGCTTCATCTCGTATTGGTCTACGCATAGCTTCATAACGCATACAACTATTACGCTAGGAATAAATAACAGCCAAACGGCTAGGTTCAGGCGGAGCCGAGCTGCATTCCAGTTACCCCACCATACCTTGCGAGGGACACGCAACTCCAACTGACAAATCCACGATCGTCAGATGGTGGTGGCAGATTTCTCCGCGATCGCTGTTCCTGAAAACGAATTCACCAGCCAATATATTTGAAACCGACTTTAGAGGTCTGAACTGTGAACGCGTTAAGGGGGGAGACCACTGTTTCAAATCTGAAATTTTTTTTATATATTTTCTGAAAGACGTATGTTTCAAGAATGTTCTCTCCAAATTTTATGAAGAAATTCGCAAAATTGACGGAGATATGGTGTTTTTCGTGAAGCGGTGTCAAACGCGTGACTGAGCCACGCGGAACATTGAACGCGTTTTCCACAGAATGACATTTTTCAACCGCGTTGACAGTCTACAGAGAAAACTATACGTTCAATTGGCATGATCAAGGACATTTATTGTACGGAAAACCCGTCGCTATTACGTGACGATCAGACATTTTCAATTTTCGACCTGCTTCTATTTTTTTTAACAACATTTCCCCAATTTTGTACCCCGAAAACATGACATTTTTTTCAGTGGTCCGCCATTTTGTTATTTTTTACAATTTTGATATTTTTCGATCGTCACGTAATAGAGGCAGGCTTCTAGTTTCTAAATATTATTGTTTTTTTGAATTTCGATGAACCATATGGTCTGGAGACTGTCAACGCGACTAGCATGTTTTTGCCGGAGCGCAAATTTTGACAAAGAGTATACAGGAAACGGATTTATGAATTTGATTGAAAAAAAATTTTCTTACCCTTCGATATGTACACTATTAACTATACTAAGCAATAAATTGATTTACTTGCGTTGTTTGGTTGAAATAAATTCCCGAAAACACTCTTACATTTCGGACCAAGACAGTGGTCTCCCCCCTTAAGACTATACAAAAATAGTCCTTGCGGGTAGCACGACTTGGTTCCTGTTCACGAATGGAATGGAGTTTCCATGGAAGGCCAATTCCCTCTTGGAATAGTGTATCGAGACATTCTGTTTTATAAAGAATTCCGTACCTAATATTCCTTGTGGCTTAGTTGGAAAGTCGTTTTCGACTACGTGGAACGTGACGTCGTCTCCCAAAAGGGTTATTCTGATTGTGCCAAGAGTGGGAACGAGGTCTGGAGAGATACCCTTGAGTAGTAATTGGTGTTTTGCGTCTATCTCCCGAGATCGTTTTACGGCTTGGATTTTCAATAAATTTACTTCGGACCCAGTATCGATCATTAATTCGGGTGTAGTCTCGAAGCCGGGGGAGGAGATCATTACAGACGGGGCTTCAACATTAGTGTTCAACCATGCTGTGGCGATCCTAGTTCCGGCGTTCTTGGCTTCGCTAGTGCTATTATCGGACGCGCTCCCGTTAGGCCCGTTCCACGGTACGCATCCATGTTTGACCGTAGTGGCGGAGCGTTTCCCGGACCGCGTTCTCGAAGGTTCCGGGATTTCTTTCGTTTCTATTGAATATACGTTTCCTACATTCTGAAATCAGGTGCCCAGGCTTTTTACAGTATGAACAGATGCTTATTTCCGTAGGTCTAGAAGGAGGAGGTCGAGTTTTGTCCCAGTAGGGAAGCAGAGGATTGGGTGTCTGGTTCCCATATCCCGTTACGCGGTCTGGAGGGTACCTCTCGGAAAGTCGTGAAGTGATATTTTGATTGCCTCGGCAGGATAGTGCGTCGTGTCCTGTCTTATTGCAAATTTGACATGTTAATTTCGGAGCCTTCTGTTCGGAGAATCTGAGACGATCGCTATCAATCTTTTTATCCTCGAGAACAGCAAGATCGAAAGCTTCATCGAGAGTTTCGAATTGGTGTTGAAGTAATCTTGTCCTTATGTGGGGCGGAAGGCCATCGATGAACGAATCTAGCGTTAGGTGATCTAGGTCTTCGGGATGATTTCGTGCGAAAGAGCGGTAATATTCTCTATCCTCTTCTAAAATAGCGAATCGTAGATCCTTAACGCGCGAGACATACTCCAATATGTGTTCGTTGGGTCTTTTCGTTACGTTTGCTAATTCCCCGCGATAGTGATCCGATGTTTTAGCCGGGGAGAAGATGCGCTTAAGTCGCTTAATCAGTCCGTTTACGGAGTCAAAAACCCTATTCTCAACGGCCAAGCATGCATGGTCTTGTAGCTTATTTCGCAACAACCTTGCTAGCTGGCGTTTGGCTTGCGGGGGAACCAGAGCCTTAGCCCTATTTCAGGCTCTCGCGAATTGTTCTACGGGTATGTTGTGCCCGTTAAAAATCGGGACGGTCTCTATGGCGTCCTTTAACGTGATCTGGGGTGATGGATCCTGGTCCGGAATATTATTTGGATGTTTCCGAAATATTGTTACGATTTAATGTTTCTGGAATATAGTTTCGATTTATTACCGATTTCCTATCGAAACGGGAGGAATCCGGCGTGGCAAAATTATTTGTAACTGGCGGGGGTGCAAGAAGTTTTTCCATCATTATTTCGATGCTTTGTATTTTATCGGAAAGACCTTTCAACGTGGGGTCGGACGACCCGGTGGCTACGCCCGAATGCGTTTTGTTTTCTGAATTTACTATAAATTTCGTGTGCAAACTTTCAATCTCGGCTTGTTTCTCTCGCAATACCTGTAACCGTTCCATTATTTCGGCGGTCGCGACCTCTATAGGGTTATTAGAAGGGCCCGCGTCTTGGTTCATCACGCAACAATCCTCGGTTTCGCCATACACAGACATTTTTAATTTCTTTTGATTCTACTTTCGGGGTACTGTTTTTAATTTTTTTTTTAATTTGGGCGTACAGTAGTCGTTATTTAAATCCTATCGTATTCTCTACCCGGGAAGTTACTATCGAATCTATGGTGATTCTTATTTGAAAGGCGTTTACGTTTGGTGCACACGGCACGACTATTTACAGAACGCACTGTAAGCAAAAAGTTTCTGCAACGAGGGCACTCAGGAAATATATCGTTAAGTTGGTGGTAGTGTTCTTGGTAAATCTCGTCCACTTCCACCGGGTCCGAATTAAAACAGTTTAAGCAAATATCTACGCCTTCCGTGGTCGTTGCTATGCTTCCAGATACACAGAATAATGTATTTGAATCTGATAATACGCCTCGCAGTCTGCGGCTTGGGTAATATGGCGTGTCTCGAATTTGACTTTGGTTGCTCATACTAGCTAGTCGGGTATTCCGGGTACCGAAAAATTTGGAGGTCCTATTTCCTGTTAGAGGCAAACGAACGTTCCACCTTTGGTGACCAAATTATGTCGTGGCAGGTAGTCGTTATTTAAATATCGAGGTCCTCTTGGTTATTGAGTTGGTCGTAATCCTCGTTAGAGAGGTTGTAATATTCCGTGCACACGGCGCACCTACTTATGGGGCGAATTTGGTATATTTCGTTATTGCACCGAGGGCAAGGGGAAAACGAATAAGGTGTTCGGTAATAGTGAATGATGTATACTGTCACAGTATTCGCAGGGTCCAACCAGGAACAGCACAAGCAAATATCGTCGCCCTGGTTCGTTGTTTCTAGACTTCCTTTTACACAAATTAGTGATCGCATATGTGCATTAATGCTTTCTACCTCGCGGCTCCTGTAAGCTACCGCGATCTGTTGAGGGCGCGTAATATACATGTGAAATATCGGGACTTTGTGGGTACCGTGCTTAAGAACTTGTTTCTGTCGACGGTGGACGAACATCCCACCGCTGTCATCAAAATTATGTCACTAGTGTTCCGCACGCTGAGGTTTGGGAGGGACTCAGGCGAGAATGCAAGTTTTCCGCACGCTGAGGATTAGAAGGAACTCAGGCGAGAATGCACGTTTTCCGCACGCTGAGATTTTAGAAGGAACTCAGGCGAGAATGCACGTTTTCCGCACGCTGGGATTTTAGAAGGAACTCAGGCGAGAATGCACGTTTTCCGCACGCTGAGGTTTTAGAAGGAACTCAGGGGCGAATGCAAGTTTTCCGCACGCTGATCGACCAGGGAAGGCTTAAATGGCGAATATACACCCGGGGGACACCCGTTAGAGCACTTTGTTTTGTTTTGGCTGGGTTATTGCATTTGCCGTTGCATTCACATGAGAAATTCACGTAATACTTCCGCGAAATCAGTCTAGGCATGCGACGGTAGGGTAGATGTACCATTTGTGGCCACTGCACCATTTGTGGCCACTGTCTTATTTATTCCGATATATTAAGTATTCTTAGTTCACTTTCATTACAATGAATTAAGCTGTCTAAGGATGGGTTGTTGGCACCATTTCTACTGTTTTGTTGTCCCGTTTTATTTAATAATCATACGTGGCCACAAACGGTGCAAAACAGTCCGGCACGATAATATAATGATTTTTTAAATAATTATGTTTAAAACATTGTTCAACGTAGAATATTTCAATTATCTGTAGATTTTGGATTACACTGATATATTCTTTATTTTTGTGTACGTATTCTTTTGTAAGTTATGTATCTGTGAATGGTACGGAAATCCTTAAAGTGGCCACAAATGGTACATCTACCCTATACGGCGTAAAAGAACGTTAGTAAACACAATAGGCACTTTCGCGTTGCGGACCGAGATCAGCTGTTGTTACAGTTTGTTTTGGTTAGAGAATCCCCGTATTCGAAGAGTAGACACAATAATTTGAAGCGTGATTTAAAAATGAGAATTGTTTATTCAATTCTAAGCACTTTGATAGAATGTTTATAAATATGCGTTGGACATTTAGCATTGGCACATAACATTTATATAATAATAAGCAATAGCAATGTGTGTATGGACATGAGTTACAATATATGATAATAAAGTGGAATAATATGAGAGCAATAAGCAATAATTATACAAAATGATAGAAAGTAATAAGCAATAATTATACAAGATGGAATACGAACGCAGTAAGCGTTGATAGTACAAAATGATAGAAAGCAATAAACAATAACTATACGAAATAAATGAAGGCAATAAGCAATAATTATGCAAGATAATATGAACGCAGTAAGCGTTGATAGAACAAAATGATAGAAAGTAATAAGCAATAATTATACAAGATGGAATACGAACGCAGTAAGCGTTGATAGTACAAAATGATAGAAAGCAATAAGCAATAACTATACGAAATAAATGAAGGCAATAAGCAATAATTATGCAAGATAATATGAACGCAGTAAGCGTTGATATAACAAAATGATAGAAAGTAATAAGCAATAATTATACAAGATGGAATACGAACGCAGTAAGCGTTGATAGTACAAAATGATAGAAAGCAATAAGCAATAACTATACGAAATAAATGAAAGCAATAAGCAATAATTATGCAAAATAATATGAAAGCAATAAGCAATAATATGACAAGAATGAAATAGATGATGGTGATATTCAATTTGGTTAAATGGTAATTATAAACGCGTACAATGATTGATGAACGTCGTTGATTTACACTGTTTTAGAAATACTCGTTGGATAGTCCTTTCGCGGATAGGTTTCGTTGAAAGAGGACTTCTGTCTTGCTCCCCTCGTATTTATATGTTTGTCGCGGGGGTACGCGCGGTATAGACCTTGACATGTATGTATGTACGTATTTTATTCTACCTTCCCATTGCTGGGATATGGCTTCGCCTCTTACCCCTCCTCTTCCTCTTACAATCCCTTACAACTATCTTATCCTACTTATATCTAGCTTACCACTAACTTATTCTATCTTACTCTACTCTTAAAAATTACTCTTAATCAAAGCGCATCGTACGCCGCCGCTATCCGTCGCCACCTCGCCGCCACGCTTTCGCCCGCTGCTCGCCAAACATCGCTCGCCGTACCTTCTCGCCCTTCGCCTTATGCCACCGCACGCTCGCTCGACCGCGTCACTCCTTCTCTCCTCCATTCTCTCTCCTCCCCCTCCCAGCCTCCCCCCTCTCTATCCCTTACACCCCCTCTCCCACCCTCGACTCCCTTCCCCTTTCCAGCGCTTCCCTTCTTTCGATGTCCAGTTTCCGCATCCATTGCTCCCCAAACCCTTCTTCGCCCAGAATTTCCCTAATTCTTTCCCGCCCCCCTCCTCTTCCTCCCTCACTACACCTCTCCAGCACGTGCTCCCAACTCTCTTGCTCCCAGCCACAAATCCTACACCTGCTTGCGTCCTCGCCCATCCAGTACCTTTCCCCCCTCATCTCATTTCCCAATCTGTACCTAGCCACCCTTATCTTTTTCTCCTCTTTCCCTTTATCCTTTAGGTACCTTGGCAACCCTCCCGCTCGCACCTCCTTAAACCACCCGTTGTACCTCCCTCCCCTAATTCTACCCTCTATTTCCTGCTCTTGTATTTCCTTGTCCCTTAGTTCCAGCACCGTCCTCATCTCACATCCTCCAACTACCCTTCTCTCCACTTCCTCTGGCGCGTACCCTCTTTCCTCGAAGAATTTCCTCATTTCCTCCACCCATTCTATTTTGCACCCTCTCTCCTTCCTACTTATTTCCTCCAGACATCTCCTCGCTATCTCCCCCCCCCCGCTCTCTCACTTCTCGCCTTCTCCTCCATTCCTAACGCCCTTCTTCCTGCCCCTGTCCTCAGTTTCCCTCTCTTTGTTTCCTCTCTTACCATGTACCCAGGTGTGTTCCGGTCCAACCCTAGCACCCATCTGATGTACCTTTCCTGTACTCTTTCTATTTCCGCCCTTTCACGCCACCCCCACACTTCCGCTCCGTACAACAACACTGTTCCCACCAGCTAATCAAACAGAAGCATCCGCCTACTCCAATCTCCCCCGAACCACCTTTTCCCAATCCCCTATACTTCTCTCATTACCACCATTGCCTTCCTCAACCTTTCCTTCACATGCGCTCCTTGCCTTCCATTCCTCTCAAACTTATACCCTAGATATACAGGGTGTCCCACGGTAGACTGGACAGCGCCGTAGATCCTAAAGTATTGGAGATAAAAATATTTAAAAAATAGGGAATTGCATAGTTCGAGGGGGCTAATCAATTAGCCCGCACGATTTTTTTTCCGATTATTATTTTAAATAATACGATGGTCAAGTTCGGTTTTTCAAATGGAACTATTTTTTGTGAAGTCCTGAGTTGATAGTGCGTTCCAAGACAAATTCAATAAGCTTCAATGTATACACTTGATTTCCACTGGTTTTTGAGCTATTGCGCTTGCAAATTTACTGATTTTCACTGCAAGAAACTCCTCTGGAATAGCAAGGACCGGGGACGGTCTTACTGGCGCCACGGGTGGCACTGCCTGTTGAAATAGATACCTACCTGCGAAAGGTCTACGCCAGGCCCAAAGGCTGGACAATTCTTTTCCGCCAGAAATGCTACTTAGGTAGGTACATCTGCGGTATGGAGAAGCGCATCGTTACTTTTATTTTGCACTTGCTTCTAGGCTCGGATAGCCAGTTCGTCTGGGAGGGATGCAAGTTGGATTGGTTAGGTTCGGAGGAGTGAAAGTTGCTAGACTAAATTTCAACTATAGGGAGCAGATTGTATCAGAACCAATCGGATTTGCATCCCTCACAAACGGCTGCACTCTTGAAGAGGCCCTCTTCACAGCAATACCTTCTCCCCAATGCCCACCTTCTTTCGCACGGAATACGTCAACGCATGGTTTTGTTTTGATATCGAAGCTCATGTTTATACTCGAGAGGACCACGCGTTCGACAGCGGGCTACCCCTTTTCTTACCGTGTCTCTCCACGAGGAGTATTGCCGATGGATTGTAGAAGTGCAGATGTCTGGATGCCAGTTGTTGAATTCAGGAGACGATAGAAACACTTTATTACAAAACACACATGTACTATAATTAAAGTAAATCGTATTCCTCTCGGGCAGGAGTCGCCCGACGTTCGTCAAGAAGATGCGGCCTGGTACCCCGTGGCGAGGACAACCCTTCGCAGGGTTCCCCCCTCCTCCATTTCCTCAATGCCCCCTTTATCTCTTTTTTCCGGATTCTGCACTCCCCATCCCAACACCTCTTCCCTTCCCGTTTCCTTCCTACTTTTCTCCATTTTGCCTTTCTCTTTACCGATTCCTTCAGACCCGGTAGCACCTCTTCTACCGTCTCTCCTTTTATTTCCTCACCATCCATTTCCCTTCTATATTCTTCTCTACTTTCCTCTGACCAGTCCATCACCCACCTTTCCCCTTCCTTTACTACCTCCCGCCCTTCCTTTCTTTCTGCCCCCAACCTCACAATTATCGGCTGGTGATCCGACTCCGTGTTGTCCCCAACTGTTAACTCCTCTACCGCTTCCCACGTTTTGCTGTCCCCGATCACGTAGTCAATAACTGACTCTCCTCTTCCCCCCTATAAGTAAATTCTTATAAAATTCTTATATAAGTAAATTCTTCTTTAATTCCATTCAGGATTCCCTACCCTTCCCCCTCCATCATTTCTATCAGTTTCCTTCCCTCCCTATTTACTACCCTATCCTTCGATCTTCTTTTACTCTCCTCCTCCTCTTCTTCCCCTCCAATCCTCAACGCCCCCTCCTCCCCTGTCCTTGCGTTAAAATCCCCCCCTATCAGGATATTTTCCACCCTTCCCCTCGTCACCGCTCTCTCCTTTAGTTTCTCTAATTTCTCTTCCAAGTCCTTGTTCACGTACGCTGTTATTATTCTCCACGCCTCCCCACCCCATCTAACCCTCCTTTCCATTATCCTTTCTATCTCCTGTTCCCTCTCCCATTCCACTTCCTCGATCTCTGCTTTCACTCCCGTCATCACCCCCCTATCCATCTCCCCTTTTCCTTATTCCTTTTTGCATTCTGCCTCCTCCACCTATACCCCGCCGGCAGCCTTCCTCTCACCTTTCCCCAATCTTTCTCCTCCACCCACGTCTCCGTTAGTCCTACGAGGGTAGTCGCACGTCCCAGCTTTGCAACTCCTTCCATACGTCCTCATCCTTGCGTTTTAGCCCTGCCACATTCCAGAAACCCACTTTCAACTCCCTCCTTCCCTCCTCACTCTCTTTTCCCCCTCCTGACTTCTCCCTCCTTTCCCTCTTACCCTCCCCTCCCTCTTCCTTCCCTTCCTCCCCCCTTTCCCCTGCCACTAATCCTTCCCTTTCTTCCCTTTCTGCAACTCTTCCCCCGCCCCTTCTTCCCCCAGACTCCCTCTCTTCACCCCTCCTGCCCCTCCTTTGCTCTTCAGCACTTCCTCCCGTTCATCCCATTCCCACCAATCCTTCTCGATCCATATTCCCCTATAGCTCACCCTCACCCTCTTCCCTTTCTGTCGTTCCTGATCTGCTACCCTCCTTATCTTCCATTGCATTCTCCTTTCCTCGAACGTCAGATCGTCCTCTATCCTTTCTATCCTGCCCTTTAATTTGCTCTTCTTCAACATTAGCTCTCTTTTCCCCGCCCCTCCTTCATTCTTACTAGTGCCATTCCTTCTCCTTCCTCTTTCCTCTTTCCCAACCTTCTAATCCATTCCACCTCTCCCTCCACCCCTATACCTTTCAGCAGTTCTCCCACTGTCTTTTCTATCTCCTTCCCCTCCAGCTTGATCCCTCTAATGACCGCGTTCCTCCTTCTCTCCTCCTTCTCTTTCCTCTCCCACTTCCCTTCTATTTCTCTCACTCTTTCCTCCATTTCTCTCCCCTCCTTCCTTCCTTCTCTCTCGCTCTCCCTTCTCTACTCAACTTCTGCTTCTCCAAATCTCCTATCCTTTTCTCTATACCTCCCAATCCTTCCTTTATTTCTTTCAACTCTTCTACCTGCTTCTCCATCCCGTCCATCCTTCTCTCCATCCCGTCCCATCTCTCCCGCAAACCTTCGTCTCTCTCTTTAATTTCCTTTTTTAACTCTTCCATCTCTTTCCTAATTTCCTTCCCTCTGTCGTTGATTTCTGCCAACCCTATGATCATTTCATCCCTCATCCTCCTCAACAGCTCCTATATTCCGCTTATCCTATTCTCCACTGGCGGCGACCTCCCTATCTTCCTGCTTTTATTGAACGCCCACTCCGCTCCTTCCTTCTCTGATACCTGTATCCTGTGCTCCTCCTCCTCCTCTCTTCCCCTTTTTAAGTAATCTTCTATTCCTTTCTTGCTTACCCTGTTTGCCCCCTCCGTCCGATCCTCCTCACCTCCCCGTTCTATTTTCCCCTTCCTCACTGCTCCCTCTTTCTTTCTTCCCATGCTCCCTCTTTTCTCTCTATACCTAGCCCTCGCCTTCGAATTTCCCGCCTCTTCTTATCCTACAGCGCCTTTCGCTACTTCCACCAGATGTCGCCTCTCCTCTCCCGGCCCGCGCGCCTATTCTTTCGGAACTTCCTAACCTCACTCTTCCTGGCTCTTTCTTTCCTTCACTCACCTGTTCTGCCCCGCGCCCTCTCTCCTCTCTCTGCTCCACTTTTCTCCTTTTCTCTCGCCCTTCACTCCACCGCTCCCTTTCACTCCCCTGTACCCTCACTTTCCGCCACCTGTTTCTAACCTCAACCTTTCCCGTCTCTTTTCTTCCGTCTCTTTCCTCACCCACTTCCTCTATTCTGTGCTCCTCTATCCTCTCGTGACTACCTTTCCTCCCTTTCCCTACGCCACACCACTCGCTAATCCTTTCCGCCCTCTTACTCCCTTTTCTCTCCTAAACTTTCACCGCTCTCTATCTGACCTGTCACTACTTCGACCAACAGCGATTAATATTCATATAGACCTTGACATATTTAACGAATAAGTCGCAGTAGGATTTCCGGAGTTTTTACAATAGGTGCGTCTATTATTAGACGCATTTCTGTCACGTACACCAAGTTTTCGTCGTAATTATACTTCCGGGGTTTTTATGACTGTGAATTAATATGCTCAACCCATCGAATGGATTTTGGGAGTTTTAATAGGAAAGGGGTAATTGTGGGCTTGACTTGGAGGGTCTTAGAGAAGGGGTGAGACGTGGTCCCGATTTAAGAGGTTTTTGGGACGAGGAACTTGTTTAGATTTAGTGAGAGGGAGGAATTTGTGCCTCGTAGGGCGAATAAGTGAAGGAGATTTCGTACTGACCATCTTGAGATGGGGACCGCTAAGGTACATCGTCAAGGTGATCAGCGATTGGGGAAAAGGGGTAAGAGTTGAGTTGGAAGGACTTTGGTGGAGTGATCTTGATAATAAGAGAGTATTTTTAGAATTGTACCGCGCGAAAAGATTGTGGGATATCACACGATAAAAAAATTGGTACGCTTAACTGAAGATAATTGTATTACGAATATTCCATGAAAATTTTAAGTCAATCCAATAAAATTTTACTGAGTTATTAATGCGTCCGTTTTGAAAAATGCCGTTTCGAGATACTCGCGTTTAAAGTTTCGGCAGAAGTTATTTTCTGCAACTCAAAGATCGCAGCTGTACACGGTCTTGTCATAGCCACTGATTATCTACCTAGTTCTAAACAATTTATAAGCCAATAATCCCTCTTATTAGATACATTTGGATTTTTGGACAAAAACTTTTTGGGCGATTGACACCAAGTTACCCATGCGTGCACTCGATTTCGAGCGCTGCGCTACATGTACAAATCGTTCCGTAGCTACCAGAATTTTTCGACATCGACATTGAAACTGTGCAGGTATAATCTTCAGACCCCAAGCAGTAAGAAAATGCACAAAAAAAATCGGGAAAAAAATTTTCACAGTGGCTTCCCCCTTAATAGCTATATACAGGGTGTCCGCGGGAACACTGGACAGCGGGATTTCTCCTAAAGTATTGGACGTAAAAATATGAAAAAAATATGGAATGCATGGTTCGAGGGAGCCAACTTATTAGCCCGAACGAATTTTTTTTTCGATTATTATTATAAAAGATACGATGGTCAAGTTCGGTTTTTCAAATGGAACTCTTTTTTTTTGAAGACCTGAGTTGATAGTGCGTTCCAAGACAAATTCAATAAGCATCAATGTATACACTTTATTTCCACTGGTTATTGAGATATTGCGCTTGCAAATTTACTGATTTTCACTGCAAGAAAACCCTCTGGAATAGCAAGGACCAAGGGCGGTCTTGCTGGCGTCACGGGTGGCATTGCCCGTTGAAACAGATACCTACCTGCCAAAGGTCTCCGCCAGAAATGGCAGGCCCAAAGGCTGGACAATTCTTTTCCGTCAGAAATGCTACTTAGGTAGGTACATCTGCGGTATCGAGAAGCGCATCGTTACTTTTATTTCGCACTTGCTTCTACGCTCGGATGGCCGGTTCTTTTGGGAGGGATGCAAGTTGAATTGGTTAGGTTAGGAGGTGTGAAAGTTGCTAGACAAAATTTCAACCATAGGGAGCAGATTGTATTAAAACCAATCGGATTTGCATCCCTCACAAACGGCTGCTAGAGAGCAAGAGGCCCTCATCACAGCAATACCTCCTCCCCAATGCCCACCTTCTCTCGCACGGATACGTCCACGCATGCTTTTGTTTTGATGTCGAATCTCGTTTTTATACTCGGGAGGACCACGCATCGACAGCGGGCTACCCAGTTATTGAATTCAGGAGACGATAGAAACACTTTATTACAAAACACACATGTACTATAATTAAAGTAAATCGTATTCCTCTCGGGCAGGAGTACCGATAATGATCGAATTTGCGCCCCACTTCGCGCAGACCGATTACACGGAGGGTAGTCGGGTCACACACTGCACAAATGATAGAAGGGTAATTCTGGAGCAATGCCCGTCAAGGAGATGCAGCTTGGTACCCCGTGGCGAGGACAGACCTTCGCAGTGCCTCTACCGATGTTTATGACTTTTTCCGGAAAAAGGTATAAATCCTGGGCCGAACGTAGCGAATTGAGGTCGAGGCCCGCAGTCGAGGGTGAAATATCCATTACAGCGTATTAAGAAATTCTTTTCTTCATCGTATCGAGAGGGAAGTGACGCGAATGGATTCCTTATGTTTTTCTGACGAAAATCATACCAAATATCATACAAATCGGACTACTTTGACACAAGCTATTTGTATTCCCTATGTAAAAGTTGTCCGATTTACACGACATTTGTAATGATTTTCATCAGAAAACTCCAAGGAATCCATCGGCGACACTTCCATATCCATACGATAAAGAATAAAGAATTATTTTATTTCCTAAACAAATACAGGGTAATTCTGGAGATACGCCCCTCACCACGTGGCGGGGACAACGCCCCGCAGTGCCCATCGAATTTTATGGCTTTCGACCCTGGAAGGGTTTCGAATATCATTAAGAAGTGAGAAATGTTCAGGATTTCAAATGTTTGCTTCTTTTCTTCATCGTATCGAAGGGGAAAGTGATGCCAATGGATTACTGGCGTTTCATCGATTAAAATCATACCAAATTTCATGTAAATTGAATGTGAGCATGTTGCTCTCTAGCAGCCGTTTGTGAGGGATGCAAATCCGATTGGTTTTAATACGATCTGCTTCCTATGGTTGAAATTTTGTCTAGCAACTTTCACACCTCCTAACCTAACCAATTCAACTTGCATCCCTCTCAAAAGAACCGGCCATCCGAGCGTAGAAGCAAGTGCGAAATAAAAGTAACGATGCGCTTCTCGATACCGCAGATGTACCTACCTAAGTAGCATTTCTGACGGAAAAGAATTGTCCAGCCTTTGGGCCTGCCATTTCTGGCGGAGACCTTTGGCAGGTAGGTATCTGTTTCAACGGGCAATGCCACCCGTGACGCCAGCAAGACCGCCCTTGGTCCTTGCTATTCCAGAGGGTTTTCTTGCAGTGAAAATCAGTAAATTTTCAAGCGCAATATCTCAAAAACCAGTGGAAATAAAGTGTATACATTGATGCTTATTGAATTTGTCTTGGAACGCACTATCAACTCAGGTCTTCAAAAAAAAAGAGTTCCATTTGAAAAACCGAACTTGACCATCGTATCTTTTATAATAATAATCGAAAAAAAAATTCGTTCGGGCTAATAAGTTGGCCTCCTCGAACCATGCATTCCATATTTTTTTCATATTTTTACGTCCAATACTTTAGGAGAAATCCCGCTGTCCAGTGTTCCCGCGGACACCCTGTATATTAGCGGTCGAACATGCCGGTCGTGCAGTTTAACCCTGCGGCGGGCGCTTCGCTGTCTTTTATACCGCATTTTTATGTGTTTAGAGATTTCATTTATACTCTTAGTTGTATGCCAGTGTCCATCGAACTATGCTTGGCTGACTATTATAAGAAACATATAGCACCAAAATCGTGGCTATTGAAGTACTGTATTACATGTAACTGATTTTTTCAAGAGGAAGGTACTAAATCACGATATTCTATTGCGCATCGTGTCTGGTCATTTCATGTAGAAAACTCTTACAACTAAGCTGTATTTGTTTGTAGCAATGAATCTTTCATCCTGCTCCATGGTTCGTCACGTTGCCAATCATCTTCAGTTCGGTCGATTCCCTGTATTTACTTACCGCCCTATACGTAAGACGTAGATATTCAAGTATTTAAAATTTCATATACTTTTGTCTAATATTGTACGACCGCTCGTACGCACACGCAGGAGGTACGCTAGCTACAAACCCACGCATTTCAAACCGTGAAAATGGGTTTGCGCGGTAACTTTATACTCGCTTCCTTTGAGCCGCTTGTTTTCATCGATCCGTATCAGCACTCGAGTACTCGAACAGCCCCAGTGCTAGGTAATAGAGTTATCCAAATAGTTTAAAAATTCAAGCTAAGCTGAACTCAGGTCGAATCATTTGCACTGAGCCAAGTACTGGAATGTCTAAGTAGTTGAATTATTCAAGCAAGTTTGAAAAAATTCGATGTCGTCGAATGATTTAAGCAGCTTGCCCGTTTTAACTACTTACAGTCAAGCTACTCGAATTGAAATAATGACTCATCCTTTTAACTCTTGGGCGGGCGCGCCAGTGAGAGTTACATGACCAGGCGCGTGGTGAACTCATTGTCAGTTCACCAGTTGAAAATAATCAGTTTAGTCCTCTTATATATAAAGTATACACTTCAGAAACGGTTTTTCTGTCGATAGTAGTAACTTTTGATTAAATGTGATGGGAAAATAATAGCAATGTTCCTAAGAATACAGAAAATCTTCCCGAGATGTAGAGCTGTTCGAGTACTCGAATATTCGAGTAGCTCGAAATTCGAGTCGAACCGGGACTCGGTTTCCGAGCCGAGCCGAGTACTCGAATGAAGCGAGCGGCTGGAAACAATCGGGTGGCTCGAACAATCCACATGTTTCGTTCATCAATCGCTACCTTCACTATGCAATCTACTCGCTTTTTAATCGAGCCGCTCGCTTTTTAATCGAGCTGCTCGCTTTAATCGAGCCGCTCGGTTCTTTCGAGCGTTCGGCTCGGATCGGTTATTCGAACCGAGTATATCCCGGCTCGCTTGTTCCGAGTACTCGAACAGCTCTACCGAGATGTAAACAAAGAAATACGCGGATTGGTGAACTGAGTTCACCGGCGAGCCCGCTCGAGGGTTAAACTACATAAAAAACAAGAAGCTACTCGTATCATTTCACACTATTCGATTAATCAAAGGTCTTATAAGAATAAAATGAATCGTTAGATAGAGAGGTTGTTTCGAGAACAGAAGTGTTGGTAGGTATATCTTAAGAATAAACAAAAGTAAAATATGTACTATAGGGTTTATTATGCGTGAATAGGACAGAATACGTGTGGAAGTTAAATTCATATAATATGCATATAATCTCGAATTTGGTTGTATATAATTACTAATGTACATAGTTGAAAAATTAAAAATGATTTTAAATTCCACTAATACAATTTTATTGATTTTATGAACAGTGAGTGCTAGTATTCGGTAATTTGTGTCGTTCAGAATAATATACATATTGTACTTATATTGAATGTGAGCCTTGAATCAAATTTCCATCCTCATTAAGTAATAATTGTTAGTATTGGTTCGAATCTTCGAATAGTATATGAGAATTTCTGAGTAACTCGAAATTGATCGAGTATTCATTTGAAATCAAGTAGCTTGTATACAAGCAAACCGTTCAAAGATTGAAGCCACTCAAATCATTCGAAAGGATCGAATTTTATCAAGCTCGTTCTAGTGTTTAAGCTATTTGAAGTATTACTTGGACAATCGGGTACTTGGCCGGGTTCGTAAAAAAACGAATTTTACGCGGTTTGAATTTTAAGTACTTGAACATTTCAAATATTTTGCAGTAGGGACGGGTTCAAGTTCAATATGTATTCACGAATCCGAGTCAATTTCAATACTAAAATTTTACTTCATGGGATTCGAATACTACTTATAAGAGGTGACGTTTCATTCTATATACAGTATTGTCTCCCTATGTGCCCGATTTGGTGTACGCGTTGTGAACTTGTCGCTATCCCCACCACTTCTGTCTCACTCTTGTCCGGCGAAGGCGAGAGGGAGATGGAACGAAAGCGAGCGAGACACGTTCGCGTACGTCCGCCGCGCATGCAAAGCGTTCCATCTCGCTCCCCCTTCGACCAGAAAGAATTGAGAAACGAACACTCGGAATTAGGGATCTGTCCTCTCTGAGTGCCCAACGCCGGTCCCGATCAGCGGGTACATACGGAGACAATACTGTACATAGTTCCAGTACTTGGGTTATACAAGCTGGTTTCGAATCTCAGAAAGAGAACTTGCTGGGTTCGAGAATGTACTTTTAAGTTCTAAGTACTTTGACGGTTAAAAGAATTGAAACATGAAAGACAAAAATCTACAATAGTACATGTATACCACAAATATTATGTATGTATGTACATACATTGCAATTTCACTCGAGTTCAATATTGTAAACAGAAAACTATCGTAGATAACCTGCGAATCATAAGAGATTCGCATCTACTTAATCAGGGTTCGATTATATTTGAAAGTACCGCTTACGTTTTTCAAAATACTTAGAGAGTTCGAACTTACCTCGTCGAGGTTCAAGTCTTCTTAAAAATATTGTTTTTCGTTTCCAAAGTACGTGTGATCTGTTCCAAATTATCCAGTCAGTTTCGAGGCTACGTCCAATATACTTTATTCCATTATTACTTGGTAGCTCAACGTGCCAGTATCTTCGCTGAGGACCTTGTGTTATCTGTTTTATTTATGTACTTCTGTTTTTGTATACAGAGATGTGAGATAATGAAAATAATGTTCCACATTGGAGAAATATATGGGAGAAATAGGTTCAAATGTTTGTATACTGAATCTTATGCTTTGCCAATACTTCCGTCTCGTACGTAAAAAAAAAACGTTTCACAATCAGACCATAATTACTTGTCTTTTCGTAGATCATGGAAATGATTGATTTCACACAGGTTTTCCTTTGAAATTTTAAAGCTACTCTCCGTTATGTCATTCGAGGGGAGTGTATGTGAATCAGTCCTGACACATATTCATAGGTCCTTGGAATATATGAAATTCGGGACCAGAACGATTGTTCCGAACCCTAGCTTAAAATTACAAGGACCATGACGTGAAAATATTTATATTGTCAATATCCATATAACCTTCTAGAAATAAGTTTTTGCGCATCCTTCGTTTATAATCCGTACCTAACGGGACTATGCCGTTCGACACTAATTGCAGTCATATACACGTCCACTTTTAACTTTTTATGAAGTATACCTACATTTTGACCCACAAGTTACACACAATAGACAACGGTCTCCACATCTGGTCGACAGCCGATCGCGTCCGTGCGACACTGCCGAGTCCCCAAATAGCTGGGCCATAAACCCGGACCGTCGGTAGACACCCGCGTCATCGGCGTGGCCAAAACAACCCTTGACCTCGCACCTTTCAAAACACCACGTGCACACCGCCCTGTCAAGGGACCTTCCCTCCACCACGGATCCACCGAAAATGGAAGGGAGAATCCCTTCCCTTGCAAATCCAAGCCCATTGAAAGAACGCAAGTTTCAAAAACAAGTTAGTTCACGACAAAACGCCTAAGAGAATACACTAAGAATCCAAAATATATCTCGATGTGAATTCACAAGTACTTAACACTGCACCAGAACATTTGTATACTACTACAGTCATTTGTTATTAATACAGTTTGTTGTTATTGTTACATCATCACCAGTTTCCACTCAATTTACTATCCTTTACCACGGTAGTTCGTCGTAAGGGTGCATGCTGCAACATAATGTTGATATAAATCAAAACGAAGATTTACGACCTTCGTTGACTTGTTTTTTCTAAAGACGGTCTCATTGTGAAGCACGTGCTCGCACGTTCCGGTCTAATCGGTGCGCGCGAACAACGATTAATGAATTATATCTATTTAGAGGCTAAAAAAGGCACAAATTCAGGGTTTTGTTTAGGAAAAGGTGTTGGTAAACATCATACTGAATCTTTTCCATTAAAAGGCGTATTTATTAATTAGGATCTCCCAAATTTTAGTTGAAAAATAATAATAACTAAAGGAGTTTCTTTAAAGGACTTTTTTACAATTTCTATCCCAATTTTGTGAATTATAAAGAAAATGATTTCTGCAATGGAAGTTTCATGTTTATTCTTCACATAGCCATTTTGTAAGGAAATACAATATTAAAAATCGGCAGGGATAACGTTTTTGGTTATTATTTGTACAAATTGAAATTCCATTATTTATCAAAGAATCGTACTGATCGTTGCGCGGGCTATCTCGAGGTATTGGTGCAAAGATAAACCTGTACTTCGTCGATGAGATTACGGACTGTCGCGTGCACCAAGCACAGAATGCTGTGTATGCGGCATTTACATAATTCTCACCTTGTTCTAGGCGCGCCGACCGTCGCTATGGCGATTATAGCGCGTCTTGGAGTCAATATCGCCGTGAATATTGGTTTCCAATATGCGGCGGAAATGCTACCGACTGTGGTACGAGCGCAAGGCGTGTCCCTGATCCACAACATTGGCTACCTGGCACACATTGTTGGACCCTACATTATCTATTTGGTAAGCAAGGCAAATAGATTTTTCATCTTTGCGAGACTTCCTATCCAGAAACACAGAATAATTAATATTTTTCGTAATTCAAATTAATATTCTTACGTTGGAGGCGTACTGTTATTAGCCAATTCTTTGTGCCTTATTAAACGTGAAGGTTGGACATTAGGATGAAACAAAAGTTTTTCTTATTTCCTTAGTACTTTCTGTTTACTTTTTATTTTGAAACGAATAGGTACGTGTTAATGTGCAAATAGGGAGAACATTTATGATTACGATGTCTTGCATTCAACAGTGCCGAGCACATTCAAATTTGTATTTAAATACATGTTTTGTGCGTTAATTTAAATCTGATATATCCATTTATACAGCTCACAATTATACATATTATGAAACACCTATAATACCTACTGACTGCATTGAGCATTACCTAAGTTTTATTTTATAGAATAAAGATGAACTACATTTCTAACACTATGCAACCTCTAATAGGGTCCCTATCATCATGTTTTTTTGTTTAGGCTGATATTGATCCTGCTCTACCTTTGGTTACCCTCGGTTTGTTGTCATTTGTGCACGCCTTCTTGACTTTAGGCTTACCAGAAACCTTGAACCAAGATTTGCCAGAGACCCTTCAGGAAGGTAACGACTTCGGTAAAGACCAAAGTTTTTGGTGGATGCCCTGCATAGCCTCGTACGTAAAATTTTGTATCTTTTTACTCAATAATCTTGTACACACAGTAGTCCATGGATAAGCTGATAATTTCAGGTTCCGGAGTGTACTTCTTGTCCGGAGTGATAGGTGAATTTCATACCTCCGATTTCACAGGTCTCCGAATTTTATGGATTTCGGTGCTCAAGAATAGGTGACCGGGAAGACAAGGGTAGCAGTAGCTACTCAGGAGGAAAAAATGTCATGTTCCGCGAATTTCTCATCGGATCGTCACGAAAAGTGACACCAATCAATTCTTTATGTTTTTGCGATGAAAATGATACGAAGCACAACATGATTCGGGCTGTTAATTTGCAGATATTAAAGGATAGTACTTAATAATAGTCCGAGTTAATCGGGGGAGTTCTAGGAATACATTGGTGTCATTTTCATATCGATACGATGAAAAATAAAGAACTTGTCTTTTTCTAAAATTGAATGACACGGTTTGAAATTCGCTGCTCACCGGCTTCGAAATGTTCGTATGCCTACGGTCGACCGGGTGATGTGTCATCAATTTTTCAAAAAGCAAATCGTATCGATATGAAAGCGACAATAATGGATTACAAAAGGTACCAAATACCATGTAAATTAGACTATTTGTAACGAAATTGGCTTTAAATTCTGCAAATTTATTATTTATGTAATTTTGTTAATTACCGTAAAATGGGGGAACATTGGCAGGTTTTTGAAACATTTTGTTATATAGTGTAAAAATTAAGTATCCTATCATAACATTGCATCTTTTGTGATTATACTACAAGTGTCAAAATGCATAAAATTTTTGTCCTTTTTCTCCTTTAATACATGTTAAAAACCACATATAAATAGCATTAACAGGTTAAGTTTTACTAATCTGAAGTCCGTAAGATAAGTTATTAATGCGTAACAATGTTACCTATAATAATATCTCGATCTCGAATACGAATTTATATGTTCATGCGTATAGCTGCCAATGTAACCCCGGCGTATGCCAATGTTACCCTGTGCTGCCAATGTTCCCTCATTTTACGGTATGTGCCCGAATTATGTCGTGGTTGGTATCATTGGTGTCACTCTCGTGAAGATCCGATGAGAAATGCAGAACTTGACATGCTTCCTTTCTTTATGGTTATTGCTTTCCATATTTTGTGTAGCCCGGTTGCTTTTGGGCGTCAAGCGCTCGATTACGAATGTTCCCATGTCTTAACGATTGGAACATATGAAC
This sequence comes from Andrena chrysosceles, assembly GCA_963855975.1. NCBI lineage: Eukaryota > Metazoa > Arthropoda > Insecta > Hymenoptera > Andrenidae > Andrena > Andrena chrysosceles. The sequence continues at coordinate 18,418,428 of OY979769.1, read as the reverse complement.
GGTTTTCCGATGTTTGTTATCAAAATTGTTTAACTCTAGAGTAGGTCATTCAAAACTATCTGAGAAAGTAGTAAGACCCAACTCTCCCCTGTTCTCGAAAAATAGATTATTGAAAATTTTGGTCGGCAAGTGTCGGTCGTACGTTTTAAGGTTCTGTCACCAATGCATTATGGCATAGGCAGTAGAGTGTTAGGCTATGGAAGCTTTCTTTCGGTTCTGCCCGAGTTTGAGTCCCGTACTAGCGATTTATGTCTTTTTTCCATTCATTATGTGTTTTCCTTTTTCATTGGCATACGATTATGTTTCTGTAGACGTTCAAAATATATTGACAAATTGGTGCGGTACCGGATTCCTATTCCAAGTGTCGTGGGAAATCCCAGAAAAATCAGGAAATCCGTAGAGAAAAGAACACAAGGCAAAATGAAACATTTTTTTCTAGAGTTTTCCATCGACATGTGTTTATTTTTTCCATCCTTAGTGGAGCCTAAGTGGCCTCCACAACACTACCCCGCTACCACAATTCCACATATTCACTTACACTCGACCATCCTCCAAGAAAATCTGTCTTCAGATTTCACCTGTAATGTTAAAATAACTGTAATTAACCCCATTATTTTCTCCTTTCATTGTCCAACATTCTCTCAAAACCTAATACTCTCCGCGTAATTAATGCTTGTGACTCCTCCACAACGTCAACAACAATCTATACTTCCGTCTGTGTCTTCCTCACTAACCCACACCATGGCTGTTGTCACCTGCTTCTCTCTGTTTCTACGTTGCAATGACTCAATCCACTTGTAATCAATGTGTTTGCGGTCAGACTTGCTTTGACGAATCCTGCCGCGGGTCGTAAGTCGTAACCTACACCCCTCCACATAGCCGCAGGTTATCACCTGTAGGTTCGGTTACACCTATACAGCTCAAACACAACTGCAAGTAATAGGCTGTAACTTCTGGTACACCTATACTGCCCAAACACCAACTGCTATTCAATTTTTTAATACAGTATTTATTCGCTAAGATTTCGCGGTTCGGGACCGACACTGGGTATTTAACATAGGGGGGCATTATTCCGAGCGGTCGTTTCTCGCGTCTTTCTTGCCGAAGGGCGAGAGTGAGATGGAATGACAGCGAGTCTAAACGCTCATGTCCATTGCGCACGCAAAGGATGAAGTATCAGGCATACGAACAACGCAGCGGGACAAAGTAACAACGTATCGTCTGCCTCATATCGTTCCTCCCTCGCTTTCAGTCCCTTTGCCTCGCTCTCGGTCTAGCTCTCTCTTTTTTCGCAGGACAGGAGTAAGCTATTCAACGTATAGGCCAACTGTATTCTTTGACCCACTCGCTCCTCTCACTTTCTTTACTTCATGTCTCTTCAATGTTATCCTCCGTTTATTTAAATATCTGTAGTTTTTATCGTAATCTACGCCTTTATATGATCTGCAGGCATCACTGTCTGTGTTTTTCTCCGCCCGCTCTCAAATCTTCTATCAAATATCAATCATTGTACAACACCTTAAGCACTTTAAACCAGCCCTGAACAGCTAAATGCCCGCGGGGTAAAAATTTTCGGAAGCGTGGGGAAAGAGCATCGTAAGCGCTAAACCATGCCCTCATGAGCAACAGTGCCGTGGTGGGGAGTGTTCGTGAGTGAAGTGTGCTGCTGAACGTCAGCAACCCACCTTACAGTTTACACGCATACTACGACAGCTACTGGCCACAGGGTGGGGGAACTGCTCACGGCGTTGCTCTTCGCTTTGCTCACGGGCAATGGAGAGCGCTCTTGCCCGCCACAGCCTAGCTGTGCACGCTTGCTTTAAACTGTTCTTTATACTTCGACTTTAATTTCCGACTAGTCTCCGTCGCATTGTCACTGGCGATCCGCACCATTATCAGGTCACCATCCATGCTATCGCTTTGCTTCTCCTACTTTCGCATCATATATTTCCGTCTGTAGTCTTTGATCCATTGTTATATGTTTCCGAATGTCATCTTTCAATGTTTGTAAATCAACTCGTTGTACTTCGTGTTGTACTCTCGTTCAATATCCTCGACTCCGCCACTGGTTTAATGTTACATCCAATTAAAGCTTTTTCCGGCGTCGTTCCAAAGCCTTTATGATGCATCATATTGAGTGCACTTTGAACCTGCTTAACACAATGATTTTACTCGGCCGGTTCTCTACCTACCATAAGCGCTACTAATGAGCTAACAATGGTACTGTTATATATTTCGCATTGGCTGTTGGCTCGTGGAGTACGCACTGTATTTAAGGTGTGCTTAATATCATACGTTTGATAGAATATTTTCAAACATTGGGCTATAAATACTGCTATCTTCTCACTTACTATGCGAGAAAGCGCACCAAACAAATGCATAATATCCATTACTATTTTTATAACACTCCTACTGCGTGTATCCTTTACAGGTTCGATGATTGAAAATTTAGAAACAAATATCTACCACTACTAACAATAAGGTATATTGATTTCCCTTTCTACTCGTTTTAAATGATCTAAGATGATCTGGGTACACTTATCAATTCCGTATCCGTTTTGGTAAGAAGAAGAGATCCTTTATGACCCACTTCTTCTTATCACTGGCACGCCGGCATGGAACTGACACGCAACTGATATGTGCGCCCAAACCTTTATGCTTATAATAGATACAGTTTAAATAAGCTTTAATGTAATTCGACACAAACTTGCTCATACCGGCGAACCAATAATCTGCTTGAATCGTTTTCAAAGTTTTATCCAGACCCAAATGTCCTATATTATCATGACATAGCCTGGATATTTACATTCTCGCTTCTCTTGGCATCACCCACAGTTTTGACCACCTTCGATCCGTCTATACATACACTTTAACTATTATTAATTTATATAAATCGACGTACTGTTTGATATCTGCAGTCTTATCTCCTTTCGTCAATATATTCCTAATGCGATTCAACTACTCGTCCTGTATCTGTGCAGCCATAATCAATTCGCCCTCCTAGTAATGATCAAGTAATGTCAGAAGTAATGTCAGTTTGATATATTTCCAACACCGGATTCTTACTCATAAGGGACATCACCCAACTGCTACACACCGATTTTGATGAAGTTTACGTAGATTATATTTCTCGAAAAAATATTTGACACATATTTTTTTTATCGGCAATCGCCCATATCTAGTGGGTAAAATTAGCCCTATAAGTTGGGAGTGAAAAACACCAATTCAGCCATGTAATCAGATTTAATGAAAAATGACCACTTTTTAGTATATTGTTTAAACAAATTGACATGTTATGATTCTACTTGCGTGGCGGAATATGTTATAAAAATAGTTTCCGAGACATTGGGGCAAATGTGTTTTTTATTAGGGGATATTTATCCTTAACAATGTGTACTTGCATTCAAGCGTATGTATCTAATCTATACATAATTGGCAATCACTCGTCTTTTCCTTCATCAGTAGCACTGGACTAGGATATGACGATTTTGAATATTGTACTATACCATGATCAATTACTGTCCTTTCTTGAGAAAAAGGAACGCGGGCGATACAGGGGGCAAGGGGGATACTTCACACGCATTGGCTCTCATCGCCTGTGTCCCATTCGCTTAGTTTGTATTCGTCAATGTTGACGCGTTGGCCAATCGCGATATTATGTGTGCCCTATCTCTACAATTGTGTTAGAGAACGTGGGCCTATGGGGATGTACTAATCGGAGCACCAAGCTTCTGCCGGTAACATCTCAGCAAACGACAGTAGTTCTTATACCAATCGGCGTACGATTTGTCTTTTTGCATTGACCATCCCATATGGACGATATCCGACAGGGTTATCTGTGCTACATTTTATTTCAAAATCCGTTGTTTCAGTTTTACCTAAATCGTCTAACGATGTCGAAATATGATTAGAAAATCGGTCAAACAGCTATACATTTCTCCTGTCATTGGCGGTTAATGAACCCAACGAAGCAAACATTTCTCCTTTAACCCATACTGATTGAATTTTTGTCGTACCGATGTTCATCCCATTTAGCTGTCGCAATATGATATTCTGTTTCAGCAATTATTTACTTTAGCGATTCCTCACCGATTTTGATGAAATTTGGATATGTTGTAAACTCCACATTCGGAGCAACTTTTTCCTATACATGTTACCGCCGTTCGGTCTTAGTTTCCGAAATATTCGCAAGAATATTTTTTAAATTTCTTGAATTGGTATTATAATTTGTGTTATTGTTGGGTTAGCTTTGGTATAAATAAATATACACTTTTCAACTTGTCTCGGGTATTAGTATTGGTTGGGACTAGATTAGTGCAGGGGGCGCGCCTGGTCGCGGGCGCGTAAAGCATGGTGGCGAACCGATGTGAGTCGGGGTGTTGACGGGAGCCCCCACACATCCAATAGGTTCTCTCGAAAGCACCCTCTTCCTAGCAAAACAATTATGTTTTAGAACCAGAGGCATCCTAATATCCGGTGGCGCCGGCGTCGGCGCCGCCGAACAGAGTCGGGGTTGACGGGCATCCGCAAGTTTCTGGTTGAAATCTCCAAATTTACATCGATTTGCTACCACGCTTTACGCGCCCCCGCGCTAATCTAACCCCAACCTATACTAATATCCGGGACAAGTTGGAAAGTGGAATGCGTTGAGTCGGAATGAATCAACAGAAGTTTTTCGCAAATATCTCGGAAACTAAGACCGAGCGGCTATAACATCTATAGGAAAAAGTTGATCAAAATGTGGAGTTTTATAACATATCCAAATTTCATCAAAATCGGTAAGGAATCGCTAAAGTAAATAATTACCTCGCTTTCTTCGGTACCATGACTGTATTTAGTCTAAGAAGAAAATCACGTCCTAGTATCAGGCCATTTCTTCATCCGCTGCAACCGTAATACGCACATTTGCAACAGCTTCCATCACGCGTATTACCCCTTGCACAAAGCTACTACATGCGCGAAGTTTTTCATTAAAACCACTCACAACTACCACACTTCCCGTCTGCATGGTGAACCGAGCCTCGATATTTTTGCGAATTTCGGTCCTTAATTTTCAAGAAACATTCATGACATATCAAACACTAAAAATATGAAAAAAATATTATCTTTTTGCAATATCACGTTACATGCCGCCCTTTAAATGTTTAAAAAATAGTCCTCGAAAATAAAGGTTACAATTCTTTTGTCGCCTTCATAAATAAGAAGTGTTCGAGAAGGATTTAAACTTTCAAAATTTGAAAAAAATAGTTTTTTTCCAGTTTTTCCACTTTTTTCGAAAACGATTTGTCGCACGGAAAAAAGTAATACAACATAAACGATGCTCCTTATCTGGATATACAACTTTTGTTTGACATATTTTTTTATGTAATCAATAACTTGGAGGATATTATATAAAATTGACTTTTGTGAGCTGTTAAATAATTATTTAAATGTTCAAGGGCCCAGGGTTACGCACCTTTTCCCATTATCCGATCGAACTCAAACTTTAAACAGATTTTTTAGTATTATTTGAAACTATTGTGGGGGGTGCCGCGAAGAAAAGTCAGAAGTCGAAAATAAGAGCCTCCCTACTTTGCACATACAGCGTCATCGTGTAATCCTGCAACCCGCGCGCGCGCGAACTTGTAAAATGGCAACACCGCCTCACGGACGCATTCCACTACAACCATGCACCGGCCCAGCGCACAGCTGCCCGCGACCGCTGGACAAGAGTGATGCCCGGGCTACGAAAATTTTAGCGTCGCAAAGAGCTATGTATTGGGAATTTCCCGGCCCAGGTAATCGAGCCGCACGCTCCGCTTTTATGATCGGTTTACCACTCGCATCCCAAATTACTGTAATGAGGTTTGAAACTAATGTCAACTGATCTCGTACCCGTCTCAATTTCAAAAATTTTCGCTACGACAGGGTTGACCGCGGCGATATACCCTTGTACGGAGAGATTTTTCGCCACCTGCTTGTAAAAGCCACAGTAATGGCACATCGTTCCAGAAAATGACATTAATGGAAGCCGGTATAGGCGTGGAGTTGAGTAGCTATAACGTTCAAACACAAAAATTCTAGAAAAAAAATTCAAACACCGCTACAATCAAAGACACGTCCCATTAGTTACCCCTTACGTCTGATCTAGGTATGCACCGCATTAAGGATAAAATCATAAAGAAGAAAACCAGAACAATAAATTCTGAGGTCTGCAGAACTAACACATAATTGAATAAATATTTAATTTCTCAATTTATGAATGTAATGATACAGAAACAACTAGCCCAGGGTTGTCTAACTGACGGCTCACGAGATGTCGGAGGCTCCTCCGCCTTGCGGCCACGCTGAACGGTCCCCTCCACACCTACTAAACATTGACGATCGCAGTCGAATTCGTCCGTCCCTACACAGACATAAATACATTCGATTGCTACGGCCGGCTACGGTCATACGTTTACATATAATTATAATTAATACGACAATACGAACTGATATATACTTACTTTTACTCGTCTCTGTGCATGTGAACGTGCACATTGAAGCCGCGTCATATTATTGACAAGGGATGGTATATCCACACCAATTTTTGTTATGGCCCTTAACAGCGAAGATAATGAATGGTCCGCTAGTCTTGATCGATATTTACTTTTTATATTTTTCATAACGGAAAACGCACTTTCGCATCTGTATGTAGAACCAAAAATTGATGAAATTTTTAATCCCAAATCCACCAATTTCGGATACTTTTCTTCTGATAATAATTTAAAAAACTCCTGTCCATATTCATTTCTGGCCAGTACGAATGGATCTCCTTGCAAATTACACAATTCATCTCGATAATACATTTCATGGTCTTCGATCTTACATCCTTTTGGATTATTAAATGCCTATGATTATTATTGCCTCAATGTGCACGTTCACATTCACAGAGACGAGTAAAAGTAAGTATATATCAGTTCCTATTGTCGTATTAATTATAATTATATGTAAACGTATGGCCGCAGCCGGTCGTAGCAATCGAATGTATTTATGTCTGCGCAGGGACGGACGAATTCGACTGCGATCGTCAATGTTTAGTAGGTGTGGAGGGGGCCGTTCAGCGTGGCCGCAAGGCGGAGGAACCTCCGACATCTCGTGAGTCGTCAGTTAGAAAACCCTGAACTAGCCTATTGTTTATCAAAACCACGAATTTTAAAAACAGCGTTAAATACATTATCAAATAAACAGTTTCCAACAGCTTTTTAAACAATTATGGTTAAAAAATTGATAAAAGAAAAATTAAGTGTCACGTCCCGGGTGAGGTATTTGGAACGATGACTATTGGGGGGAAGGAAAGTTAGGCGCGAATCTTGCATCCAGCACACTGAGGATTTTGAAGGAGATCAAGCGCGAATCTTACATCCAGCACGCTGAGGATATTGAAAGGAAACCCAGGCCCGGATCTTGCATCCAGCACGCTGAAGCTAGAAGGAGATCAGGCGCAAATCTCAAATCCAACACTCTAATCGACCAGGAAAGGTTTAAATAGTGAATACACACCCGGGGAACACCCGTTAGAGCACCTTATGTTTGTTTTGATTTTGGTAGGAGGATTTACCGTTGCATTTATGTAAAGAAAAGCACACGTAATATTTCGTGAATTGCACGGCTCATGCAAAAGTATGTTTGTAAACAGTGTAAGCGTTCTCGCGTTCACAACAGAAATCAGCTGATGCGGCAGCCTGTCTTGGTTTGGAATCTTTGTAACCAAAGGATGCACACAATAATTCGAAGCGTGATTGAAAAATAAAGAGGTTTATTTACTTTAAACACGAGTACGGTATTACTGTTTAATGGTAATTAAGCACAATATATGAATGTGAACATGAAACATAATATGTGATGATTAAGTATTTTGACATAAGCAATAAGCGTTTATATAGAAAGTAATAATATGAATAGTTATACAAACAATAAGTGATCGCAATAAGCGTTAATATGGAAAGTAATAATATGAATAGTTATGCAAACAATAAATGATCGCAATGAGCGTTAATAAGACACAATAATATAGAAAGCAATAGAAACGGTAATACAAAATATAAATGATGGTGGTGATATACAATATTAAAATGGTAATTGTAATATCTTACAATGTTTGATGAACGGTGATTGTTGGTCACTGAATTTAGTATATTGAATAACACGAATCTTTGAATAATACTGAACTTGAATAATGATGGATGCTTAATGAACACTCGAATAATAATGAATCTGCGGCCTCTCGGGACCTCATATTTATGTATCCTTACAGGAATGTTGCGGGGGTACGCGCGGTAGGAGCCTTGACATATTTAACAAGTAAGTCGCAGCAGGACTTCCGGGGTTTTTATGAACGGTACGTCTATTATTAGACATATTTATGTCACGTACGCCCAATATTCGTCGTAATTTAGACTTCGAGGGTTTTATGAACGGTAAAAGGAGATACTCAACCCATTGAATGGATTTTGGGTGTTTTAATAGGAAAGGGGTTAGAATGGCTTGGACTCAGTGAGTCGTAAAGAGGGGAGTGAGACGTGGTCTCGATTTAAGAAGGTTTTTGGGACGAGGGACTTGTTTAGATATATTTTGAGGGAAGGATTCGTGCCTCATAGGGCGAATAGGCGAATGAGGTTTCGTACCCACCATCTTGAGATGGGGACCGCTAAGGTACATCGTCAAGGTGATTGGCGATTGGGGAAAAGGGATAATAATTGAGTTTGAGGGACTTTGGTGGAGTGATTTTGACATATATGGGAAAGTATTTAGAATAGTACCGCGCGAAAAATAGTGGGATATCACATAAGTAAACGTAAAATATGTTAAATTATCCATCATTAAGAGATCATAAAATAATTTTTCCACATTTTGCGGCGCAAATTGCATTTCGATATCTCTTACAGTTCAAAAGTTATACAGGGTGTCCGCGGGAACACTGGACAGCGGGATTTCTCCTAAAGTATTGGACGTAAAAATATGAAAAAAATATGGAATGCATGGTTCGAGGAGGCCAACTTATTAGCCCGAACGAATTTTTTTTTCGATTATTATTATAAAAGATACGATGGTCAAGTTCGGTTTTTCAAATGGAACTCTTTTTTTTGAAGACCTGAGTTGATAGTGCGTTCCAAGACAAATTCAATAAGCATCAATGTATACACTTTATTTCCACTGGTTTTTGAGATATTGCGCTTGCAAATTTACTGATTTTCACTGAAAGAAAACCCTCTGGAATAGCAAGGACCGAGGGCGGTCTTGCTGGCGTCACGGGTGGCATTGCCCGTTGAAACAGATACCTACCTGCCAAAGGTCTCCGCCAGAACACAATTCTTTTCCGTCAGAAATGCTACTTAGGTAGGTACATCTGCGGTATCGAGAAGTGCATCGTTACTTTTATTTCGCACTTGCTTCTACGCTCGGATGGTCGGTTCTTTTGGGAGGGATGCAAGTTGAATTGGTTAGGTTAGGAGGTGTGAAAGTTGCTAGACAAAATTTCAACCATAGGGAGCAGATTGTATTAGAACCAATCGGATTTGCATCCCTCACAAACGGCTGCTAGAGAGCAAGAGGCCCTCATCACAGCAATACCTCCTCCCCAATGCCCACCTTCTCCCGCACGGATACGTCCACGCATGCTTTTGTTTTGATGTCGAATCTCGTTTTTATACTCGGGAGGACCACGCATCGACAGCGGGCTACCCAGTTATTGAATTCAGGAGACGATAGAAACACTTTATTACAAAACACACATGTACTATAATTAAAGTAAATCGTATTCCTCTCGGGTAGGAGTACTGATAATGATCGAATTTGCGCCCCACTTCGCGCAGACCGATTACACGGAGGGTAGTCGGGTCACACACTGCACAAATGATAGAAGGGTAATTCTGGAGCAATGCCCGTCAAGGAGATGCAGCTTGGTACCCCGTGGCGAGGACAGACCTTCGCAGTGCCTCTACCGATGTTTATGACTTTTTCCGGAAAAAGGTATAAATCCTGGGCCGAACGTAGCGAATTGAGGTCGAGGCCCGCAGTCAGGGTGAAATATCCATTACAGCGTATTAAGAAATTCTTTTCTTCATCGTATCGAGAGGGAAGTGACGCGAATGGATTCCTTATGTTTTTCTGACGAAAATCATACCAAATATCATACAAATCGGACTACTTTGACACAAGCTATTTGTATTCCCTATGTAAAAGTTGTCCGATTTACACGACATTTGTAATGATTTTCATCAGAAAACTCCAAGGAATCCATCGGCGACACTTCCTTATCCATACGATAAAGAATAAAGAATTATTTTATTTCCTAAACAAATACAGGGTAATTCTGGAGATACGCCCGTCACCACGTGGCGGGGACAACGCCCCGCAGTGCCCATCGAATTTTATGGCTTTCGACCCTCGAAGGGTTTCGAATATCATTAAGAAGTGTGAAATGTTCAGGATTTCAAATGTTTGCTTCTTTTCTTCATCGTATCGAAGGGGAAAGTGATGCCAATGGATTCCTGGCGTTCCATCGATTAAAATCATACCAAATTTCATGTAAATCGAACTATTTTGACACAAGCTATTTGTATTCCTTATGTGGGATCAGGAAGGGGATAGGAATATCGAAGCGATTGCACGAGCTCGTTAAAGAATAATTATAGGATTATTGCAAAATAGCTGAGGCAAGATGGCTCCGATGCCTTACAATCCCAACGAACGACTCCCGAGGCGTGCCCTCCTCGTTCCTCGCCAAACTCGCATCAAAAACAAAAACGCAACGCGACGGCACGCGCTGTCGCATCTGGCCGCGCGTCGGCCACGACGCCCGTATACAGGATGGACAAAACGGATACCTACATTCGGCCATCCTGCTCTGGCATCTGGCCCCAGATGCCCGCTGTCTCCGTCTCGTCGTCTTCGTGATCGGATTCTTCGTCGGAAAGGCCAGAATCCGTTCCCGGCCAAGGTTTCATGTAGTCCGCCACCGTGGATGTCCGACAAGGCCCCTCGTGGTCCCCGATCTTCTCCACCATGTACCGGTCACCGCGCAATACCTTTGCAACGCGGTACGGACCCAGGTACTTCGCCGCCAATTTCAATCCGGGCCCCAGCTGAGTCCGCTTGATCGGCACCCAGTCGTCCTCACGATACGGTCTCGTGTGCCTTCTTTTCTTGTTAAAGTTTTTGCGATTCTCCTCTTGAATCTTCCTGATTCTTGAATCTCCTCTTGATTCTTCTTTCTTTCGCTTTCCTCCTGGCCTCACTTTGGTCCTCCTGAAACATCGCCGCCCATTCTTGCTCCAGTAGCTCTTTAATCTGCGGATCGCCTTTCGCGCGCATCCGCGTCCCGAAAAATAGGTTGAACGGCGTCGTGCTAATGCTCCGATGTGGGGTAGCGTTCAGATACCTCTGCATTGCGCCCAAATGCCGGTACCATTCCTCGGGTTTAGGTGCCGATAACTTAGTCACTAGCGGAATGAGTGTCCTGTTAACCCGCTCCACCTAACCGTTGCCCCGGGGCACCCCTGTCGCGATGAGCGAATGTTGAATGTTCTCCTGTGCGCAGTAGTCTCGAAAATCCCCGGAAGTGAAGGCAGTCCCCCTATCGGAGACGATACGCCATGGATTCCCGAACGTAACCGCCTGCTTACTCAAATGCTGCAACACCTCACTGGTGGCCGTCGTCCTGGTGGTATACCGCAAAACAAACTTAGTAAATGCGTCGACAACGACGAGAATGTGCCGATAACGTTTCTTGGTCGAAGGTAAAGGCTCCAAATGGTCAATGTGGTAAGTGTCGAGCGGTACCTCACCCTTGTCAATCGGGGTCAGAAAACCTTCCTGTTTTCCCGTCTTCCTTTCGGCCAGTATGCAATTGATGCAGGTTTTAAGCGTCTTCTCAACTTTAGATTTAAGACCCTGAAACCAGTAATCCCTCCTCAAAAGGGTTTCAGTCTTGGATACCGAGAAATGCCCATTCTCGTGTATTTGTCGTATGAGCGGCGATTGCAAATTCCTCGGCACAACCAGCCGATCATCGCCATCTACCATTTTAAAGAGCAACTTGCCCTTTGTCGTGTATCCATCGATCTTCCCTTGCTCTGCCAGTTCGAAAATGCGCCGCACCCACTCATCGTCTTGCTGTGCCCTCCGAATCCTAGCCGTCATATTCCCCTCTTCGTCTACTAACAGGCAAGCCGGCAGAGGATTCCTACTCAATGCGTCCACGTGGGCGATTCTGCTGCCTGGCCGATGCTCGATGCTATAATCGAAGTCCTCCAGTAGGAGAGCCCATCTTGCCGCACGGACGCACAAATCACGCTTCTTAACGGTGAGGGAAAACGCTTTACAGTCTGTTACAATCTTAAAACTAATCCCTAGTAGATAAATTCTAAACTTCTTAAGAGCCTTCACTATTGCGAGGACTTCCAGCTCGTAGCTGGTGTATCGCGCCTCGGCCGGCGTCGTCTTGCCGCTGGCGAAATACACCGGATGCATCCTACCGTCGTCATCGCTACGCTGCAGCAGGATCGCGCCGAAACCGAACATCGACGCGTCCGTATGCAACTCAGTCTGCGCGCCTGCCTTGTACAACTTGAGGACGGGCTTCCCGCACAGCCTATCTTTCAAGGTTTGGAATGCCTGTGCCTCCCTAAGGCCGATTTCAAATTTCACATCTGCCCGCAATAAATCAGTTAGCGGCCTCGCAATCAGTGAATATCCCTCTATAAATTTTCGGAAATAGCCGGTCAACCCCAGAAAACTCTGCACTTGCTTGACTGTCGTCGGCTTCGGAAATCTCGCGACAGCGTTAATTTTATTCTCAGACGGTCGAATACTACCATTCTCCACGATGTGTCCTAAGAATTCGACTTTAGTCCGCAACAATGCACACTTTCCCCAATTTATATCTAGACCGGCCTCTCTCGCTACAGACAGCACTTCCTTAAGACTTCGCACTCCGCTTTCCATATCGCTCGACGGTACGATCAGATCGTCCATATAAACTAGCACGATCTTTGTGTTAATAAGATCCCGAAACACAGCGTTAATAAATTTCGCAAAGACCGCCGGCGAGTTACACAATCCAAAAGGCACACGCAAAAACTCATACTGCCCGTCGGGTACAATGAATGACGTAAATTTGCGGCTTTCTTCACTCAGCGGTACATGGAAGAATCCATTTCTTAAGTCGAGCGTGCTAAATATTTTCGCACCCTGTAACGCATCTAGCTGATCCTCTACAAGCGGTAGAGGATAACGGTCTTTCACAATTTTTCGATTCATTTTCCTAAAGTCCACGCACAAACGCCAACCTTTTTTCTTCTTTACCAAGACAATAGGGCTTGTGTGTTCAGAGAGCGATGGCTGTATGATGCCATCCCGCAACCATTCGCGTATTTGCGCGTTTACAATATCCCGCTCCCCTGGAGCTAGGCGTCGCGCTCTCTGGTACACAGGCTCATCGTCTTTGACCACGATGTTCATTCTCACACCCACGTCACGCGTCTTTTCGGGAGTATAATTGACAATCGCTTGCCGAGTTTTCTTCCTAATCCCGGCATCCTCGATATGCGACAGACTCACGCCATCATCAACTTCATCACACTCGATACTACAGATTTCAAAGACATCACCATTGACGGCAGATTTCTCCGCAATTCTCCCGATCGATACAGTACCCCTATCTATTGTCACCTGAACCGTGTTTAAAAAGTCCGTCCCTAAGAGCAAATTGGGCTTTAGCAATACACCCGAAACCACATATACTACGATCGGGTAGGACTCTCCGTCCACAGAAATATTCGCTATGAATTTACCAAGCGTCTGATTACCCTCGGACCCGACACCTCGAAACGTTACCTCTGCCTTTTGCAAACGCGGCGCACCGATTCTAATGTAACATTCAGCTCTCATCAATGTCAAATCACTGCCCGTAGATCACTGTCCACGAGGGCTCTCACGCTAGAATTGTTTAATCTTACCATTTTATACGTTTTCTCCGTAGAAGAATCCGCCACTAAATTTGCGCTTTTATCTGCGTCTTTATCGTCGCGTTTCGGGCACGTCGACGAAATGTGCCCCTGCTCACCACACCGATAGCACGCCCGGTTGCGCGCCCTCATCGGGCAACGCCTGCTCAGGTGACCCGCCTCCCCGCAAGCAAAGCATTTCCTTCGCATTTCGCATTCCTACCAATATCCTCGCAACGTCATCGTTCAATCGGTACGCCGCATGCAACACTTGCACCTGCCTCGACCAGCTAGGGAAGTCTTCCGATTTTCCCTCGAAATACCCCAGTAACTCAGCGACAGTCTTCACGTCTGCCTCGTCATTTCTCACTTCTTAATGATATTCGAAACCCTTCCAGGGTCGAAAGCCATAAAATTCGATGGGCACTGCGGGGCGTTGTCCCCGCCACGTGGTGACGGGCGTATCTCCAGAATTACCCTGTATTTGTTTAGGAAATAAAATAATTCTTTATTCTTTATCGTATGGATATGGAAGTGTCGCCGATGGATTCCTTGGAGTTTTCTGATGAAAATCATTACAAATGTCGTGTAAATCGGACAACTTTTACATAGGGAATACAAATAGCTTGTGTCAAAGTAGTCCGATTTGTATGATATTTGGTATGATTTTCGTCAGAAAAACATAAGGAATCCATTCGCGTCACTTCCCTCTCGATACGATGAAGAAAAGAATTTCTTAATACGCTGTAATGGATATTTCACCCTCGACTGCGGGCCTCGACCTCAATTCGCTACGTTCGGCCCAGGATTCATACCTTTTTCCGGAAAAAATCATAAACATCGGTAGAGGTACTGCGAAGGTCTGTCCTCGCCACGGGGTACCAAGCTGCATCTCTTTGACGGGCATTGCTCCAGAATTACCCTTCTATCATTTGTGCAGTGTGTGACCCGACTACCCTCCGTGTAATCGGTCTGCGCGAAGTGGGGCGCAAATTCGATCATTATCAGTACTCCTGCCCGAGAGGAATACGATTTACTTTAATTATAGTACATGTGTGTTTTGTAATAAAGTGTTTCTATCGTCTCCTGAATTCAATAACTGGGTAGCCCGCTGTCGATGCGTGGTCCTCCCGAGTATAAAAACGAGATTCGACATCAAAACAAAAGCATGCGTGGACGTATCCGTGCGAGAGAAGGTGGGCATTGGGGAGGAGGTATTGCTGTGATGAGGGCCTCTTGCTCTCTAGCAGCCGTTTGTGAGGGATGCAAATCCGATTGGTTTTAATACAATCTGCTCCCTATGGTTGAAATTTTGTCTAGCAACTTTCACACCTCCTAACCTAACCAATTCAACTTGCATCCCTCCCAAAAGAACCGGCCATCCGAGCGTAGAAGCAAGTGCGAAATAAAAGTAACGATGCGCTTCTCGATACCGCAGATGTACCTACCTAAGTAGCATTTCTGACGGAAAAGAATTGTTCAGCCTTTGGGCCTGCCATTTCTGGCGGAGACCTTTGGCAGGTAGGTATCTGTTTCAACGGGCAATGCCACCCGTGACGCCAGCAAGACCGCCCTTGGTCCTTGCTATTCCAGAGGGTTTTCTTGCAGTGAAAATCAGTAAATTTGCAAGCGCAATATCTCAATAACCAGTGGAAATAAAGTGTATACATTGATGCTTATTGAATTTGTCTTGGAACGCACTATCAACTCAGGTCTTCAAAAAAAAAGAGTTCCATTTGAAAAACCGAACTTGACCATCGTATCTTTTATAATAATAATCGAAAAAAAAAATTCGTTCGGGCTAATAAGTTGGCCTCCTCGAACCATGCATTCCATATTTTTTTCATATTTTTACGTCCAATACTTTAGGAGAAATCCCGCTGTCCAGTGTTCCCGCGGACACCCTGTATGAAAAAGGCCCCAAATTTTTCAACCGGGGCCGAGAAATTCTGAATAGTTCTTTGCAACGTTAATTTGAAAGAGATCAGCCCAAAATTCTCGAAGCTCGGGCAACACTGCTGTCCAGCGGTCGCTAGCAGCTCTCCGAACGCCGGGACGGAGCATGGTTGTAGTGGAATGCGTCCGTGGGGCGGTGTTGCCATTTTACAAGTTCGCGCGCGCACAGGTTGCAGGATTAAACGATGACCCTGTATATGTATGCGGCTCACCGTTTTTAGCATACATGTCTTCCAGCTAAATGGGCATTTGTCCTGTGTATGTCCCAAGATTTTACACTTGAAACATTTGGGTCGGGGTCACTTGGATTCCTTGACAAAATGTCCTGATATCCCACAATTATAAGTTATAATTTATAATACTTCTGCTGATGCACCCCAGTGGACGCGAATACTCTTGGAGTGCTAGGACGTACATACAATAGGGTGCCACTTATTTTTCGATTATTGATTTTGAAAGTAAACTTTTAAGGAAATAAACTTAATATCCGTTTAAGGAACTGAACTATTTATTTGTAAAAGTAATAATGGCTAAGACAAACACGTCGCATGGCGCACCGTATAACAAGTGACGGATCGACGCGACAACCACACACACACTCAGACGGACCATATAGCAAAGGCGCGCGATTTCAAAAGCTTAACAGAAACCCCTCCCCCCTGTAGTTTCGTTCCGTTTAATCTAAAATTGCGCTACACCAAATTTCAGCTCATTCGGATAATATTATCCCGTGGCTACAACACGTGGAAATTAACTCTCATGTCAATAACCGCGTACCGGGGTACCCACGTGGGCATGTTTCATAAAAAAATTACGTTCCCGCGAAAATTTCGTCATGACCGCTTGGATCTTCGTTATTTCAACATTTTGAAAGCGAAATATATTTTCAGACTTCTTTTATTGGTCTTGGATTCGGAGAATTATACCGTCAAAGTTTACATAGTGATTCTCAATAACCAAGGTACCCGGGTACTAGGGTATAGCGAAAAACACTTTTTTCGTCGGACCGCATCGTAATAGTGCAGAAAACTTGTCCGCTCGTGACAGTAATACATGTGTAAAATTTCAGATCGATCGGTTAATATCTTCTGTTCTGAACCTTGCCTTGATTTTTCGCAATTTTAGTAAAAAATACCAAAATCGTCACAAACGCAGAATATGTAACGGTTTCTCTTGCGTTCTGGTGCGTATAATATAAGGTAAAAGCACTTCTTATTGCTTGAAACCAATAGGGAGGGATGTGCAGTGTCCACGGGAAAAGGCCTCACGACTAAGGACTACGCTCCGTAACGCATACGCAATGATGCGCGATGATATCAAACCAGTCAACGTCAAAATTGTAAATGAAACTGCGCCACCGTCAAGTCAAGCCAAGCTAGCAAGCCAGGCCAACCAGCGTTGCCGCGGAATCGGTTGCCCAGGCTGGTTGGCTGCGGTCTCACTTGGCTTGGCTGCACTACGTTCCATATAAAATACGACGCCCCTACCGATTTGCGACCGATCTGCGCAGTTCCCACGAATCTGTCACACCCGATTGGTCGTAGCACTTTCGCGATTGGTCGTAGCACTTTCGCTGCCGGGTTACTACCAATTAACACTGTACCTCTGTGCGAAACCAGTATGCTGTAATGTCGAACGCAGTGTAGCTTGGCTTGGCGGTAATAACGTCGGAACGTCAACCAATGAACACCAAGGTGGGAAAAGAAACGGAACCAGCACCAATCCGCAAAGCCGACGTCACATGCTTGTCCCGCCACTGCTATGAATTGTAGTACGAATTAGGGCTGGGACTATTTGTTGAAGTTATCGGTATTCGAATACTCGAATATTTCAGTTGCTCAATTATTTGGCGAATATAATTCGAATATCCAAGTATTCGAATATTACATTATTCGAATAGTCCCAGCCCTAGTACGAATCGGTAATTACGTGTGAAGCACGCGGGTATATGTAATGTTGATGAGACGTAAAATAAAACACAAAGTAGTATGTATCATACATAATGTACAAAATGTACATAAATTATTGTGTGTTCAGGAACCCCCATACCATAAGAGAGGGCACGGAACACCGACATCTGGGGGGAGTCGGCGGTAGCCGAGGTGGCTACGGCGGCTGGCCAGCGCGCAAATCTAGAGATCGCGGGTTCGAGTCCCGGTGAGGCGACTTCCCTTTTTTCCGTGATCCCTACATTTGGGAGCTCAGCCGGGATGGGGGGAGCACCGATCGCCACACGAAGCCGTCCACCTAAGGTCGTTGTCTGCGACGCGAAAAAGAATAGACACCTAAGGTCGTTGTGTGCGACGCGAAAAAGAATAGACACACGGTCGTTGTCCGCGACGCGACAAATAACGAGACACAAGTGCGACAAATGACATTCGAGGGCGAATGTCGTCGCAGGATGGCCGAGTGTGGGTTCAGGAACCCCCATACCATAAGAGAGGGCACGGAACACCGACATCTGGGGGGAGTCGGCGGTAGCCGAGGTGGCTAAGGCGGCTGGCCAGCGCGCAAATCTAGAGATCGCGGGTTCGAGTCCCGGTGAGGCGACTTCCCTTTTTTCCGTGATCCCTACATTTGGGGGCTCAGCCGGGATGGGGGGAGCACCGATCGCCACACGAAGCCGTCCACCTAAGGTCGTTGTCTGCGACGCGAAAAAGAATAGACACCTAAGGTCGTTGTGTGCGATGCGAAAAAGAATAGACACACGGTCGTTGTCCGCGACGCGACAAATAACGAGACACAAGTGCGACAAATGACATTCGAGGGCGAATGTCGTCGCAGGATGGCCGAGTGTGGGTTCAGGAACCCCCATACCATAAGAGAGGGCACGGAACACCGACATCTGGGGGGAGTCGGCGGTAGCCGAGGTGGCTAAGGCGGCTGGCCAGCGCGCAAATCTAGAGATCGCGGGTTCGAGTCCCGGTGAGGCGACTTCCTTTTTTTCCGTGATCCCTACATTATATTACAAAATATATACATACAGGGTGTCCGCGGGAAGAGTGAACAGCGGGATATCTCCTAAAGTATTGGAGGTAAAAATATTAAAAAAAATATGGAATTGCATGGTTCGTGGGGGCCAATTTATTAGCGCGAACGAATTTTTTCGATTATTATTATAAAAGATACGATGGTCAAGTCCGATTTTTCAAATGGAACTATTTTTTTTGAAGACCTGAGTTGATAGTGCGTTCCAAGACAAATTCAATAAACTTGAATGTATACACTTTATTTCCACTGGTTTTTGAGAGGTCGCGCTTGCAAATTTACTGATATTCACTGCAAGAAAATCCTCTGGAATAGCAAGGACCGAGGGCGGTCTTGCTGGCGTCACGGGTGGCATTGTCTGTTGAAACCGATACCTACCTGCCAAAGGTCTGCGCCAGGAATGGCAGGCCCAAAGGTTGGACAATTCTATTCCGTCAGAAATGCTACTTAGGTAGGTACAGCTGCGATATCGAGAAGTGCACCGTTAATGCTTCAAAACGTTTGTACACAAGGAGAAGTAGGAAAATATGACACAATTTTCAACATCAATAGTCTTTTATATCGCACTTCCTTCTACGCTCGGATGGCCCGTTCTTTTGGGAGGGATGCAAGTTGGATTGGTTAAGGTTAGGAGGTGTGAAATTTGCTAGACCAAATTTCAACCATAGGGACCAGATTGTATTAGGACCAACCGGATTTGCATCCCTCCCAAACGGCTACTCTCTTGAAGAGGCCCTGTTCGCAGCAATACCTCCTCCCCAATGCCCACCTTCTCTCGCACTGAGCTCGTGTTTATACTCGAGAGATAAGGGATCTGTGCGAATTTTTAGGAAGGACCACGCGTCGAAAGCGAGCTACCCCTTTTCTTCCTGTGTCTCTCCACGAGCCGTATTGACGGTGGATTGTAGGAGCGTAGATAACCGGATGCCAGTTATTGAATTCAGGAGACGATAGAAACACTTTATTACAAAACACACATGTACTATAATTAAAGTAAATCATCGAACTTGTGCGCAGACCGATTACACGGAGGGTAGTCGGGTCACACCGGCGGCCTGGTACCCCGTGGCGAGGACGGACCTTCGCTGTGCCTCACCCGATTTTTATGGCTTTCGTCCCTCGAAGAGGTTCGAGTGCCTATTAAGAAGTGACAAATCTTCGACTTGCGCATTTCGCATCAGATCTTTGCGAAACCGACACCCATCGATTCCTGATGTTTCGCCGATGAAACTGACACCAAGAACGACGTAATTCGGACCATAATGAAGGAAATTCCATGGATAATCGATTTATATCAATTCAAGCTGACTTGACTTGGTTAAAAATAGTCCGATTTACATGAAATTTGGTATGATTTTAAGGGGGGAGACCACTGTCTCAAAACTGAATTTCTTTTACATTTTCTGAAAGACGTATGTTTCAAGAATGTTCTCTTCAAATTTTATGAAGAAATTCGCAAAATTGATGGAGATATGGTGTTTTTCGTGAAGCGGTGTCAAACGCGCGACTGAGCCACGCGGAACTTTGAACGCGTTTTCCTCAGATGACATTTTTCAACCGCGTTGATAGTCTACAGAGAAAACTATACGTCCTATTGGCATGATCAAGGAAATTTATTGTACGGAAAACCCGTCGCTATTACGTGACGATCAGACATTTTCAATTTTCGACCTGCTTCTATTTTTTTTAGCAACAATTCCCTAACTTTGTACTCAAGAGAAAATGATTTTTTTTCAGTGGTCCGCCATTTTGTTATTTTTTACAATTTTGACATTTTTCAATCGTCACGTAATAGAGGCAGGCTTCTGGTTTCTAAATATTATTGTTTTTTTTAATTTCGTTGAACCATATGACCTGGGGACTGTCAACGCGACTAGCATGTTTTTGCCGGAGCGCAAATTTTGACGAAGAGTATACAGGAAACGAATTTATGAATTTGATTAAAAAAAAAATTTCTTACCCTTCGATATGTACACTATTAACTATACTAAGCAATAATTTGATTTACTTGCGTTGTTTGGTTGAAATAAATTCCCGAAAACACCCTTACATTTCGGACCGAGACAGTGGTCTCCCCCCTTAATCGACGGAACGGCAGGAATCCATTGGCATCACTTTCCCCTTCGATACGATGAAGAAAAGAAGCAAGCATTTGAAATCCTGAACATTTCTCACTTCTTAATGATATTCCAAACTCTTCGAGGGTCGAAAGCCATAAAATTCGGACACTGCGGTGTGTTGTCCCCGCCACGTGGTGACGGGCGGGCGTACCTCCAGAATTACCCTGTACAGTAAAAGTTGGATAACTGCACGGAACGATCTACAGCGTAAGTGCGCGGTAGTTATCCCCACCACCGGGGGAGGGAACTCTTCTGGCGCACCACGAAGCTGGACCGTCGCGAGCGTCGAGTAGTGCAACTTGATCCGAGCTCGAATATCCGTGAGCCAATAATAATGCAAGAAGAAAACTTTTTTATTATTGATTTTTTTGTAACGAAACTTTTACTAACGTATTTCTGAGATTTTCTGATTAAAATAAGACCAAACACGACATAATTTAGATAATATTTACTTGTGAATATCAATTACGTACACTATATGTATCACTCATTAAATATGCAAATATGATCCGAATTATATCATGTTTGGTCTTTTTTTAATTGGGGGAACCTCAGAAATACATTGGCAGAAGTTGCGTTAACAAGAAATCAAAAATAAGAAAAATTTTCTTGTTGCATTAGTAAATGTGTCATCGACGCGTTTGTTTTGTTCAGCTCGAGTGTCGACCCTCTTTCTCTTTCTTCAAAAAACGTAAACAAACTCCGAGCTCGGCTCGAATAGGATGGCGGCCGAGAATATTTACCTCCGCTAGATAACTGCGTGCCTCCGGTCCCGAATTTCGTGCCGTTATCCAACTTTTACTGTATTTGTTTAGGAAATAATTCCTTGGGGTTTTCTGATGAAAATCTTTACAAATGTCGTGTAAAGCGGACAACTTTTACATAAGGAATGCAAATAGCATGTATCAAAGTAGTCGGATTTGCATGATATTTGGTATGATTTTCATCAGAAAAACATAAGGAATCCATTGGCGTCACTTCCCTCTCGATACAATGAAAAAAAGAATTTCTTAATACGTTCTCCCTCAACTGTGGGCGTTCGACCTCAATTCGCTACGTTCGGCCCAGGATTCATACCTTTTTCCGGAAAAAAACCATAAACATCGGTAGAGGCACTGCGAAGGTCTGTCCTCGCCACGGGGTACCAAGCTGCATCTCCTTGACGGACGTTGCTCCAGAATTACCCTTCTATCATTTGTGCAGTGTGTGACCCGACTACCCTCCGTGTAATCGGTCTGCGCGAAGTGGGGCGCAAGTTCGATCATTATCAGTACTCCTGCCCGAGAGGAAAGGATTTACTTTAATTATAGTACATGTGTGTTTTGTAATAAAGTGTTGCTATCGTGTCCTGAATTCAATAACTGGTATCCAGACATCTACGCTCCTACAATCCACCGGCAATATGCCTCGTGGAGAGACACAGGAAGAAAAGGGGTAGCCCGCTGACGACGCGTGGTCCTCTCGAGTATAAACGCGAGATTCAATATCAAAACAAAAGCATGCGTGGACGTATTCCGTGCGAGAGAAATAAAAGTAACGGTGTGCTTCTCGATACCGCAGCTGTACCTACCTAAGTAGCATTTCTGACGGAAAAGAATTGTCCAACCTTTGGGCCTGCCATTCCTGGTGCAGACCTTTGGCAGGTAGGTATCGGTTTCAACAGACAATGCCACCCGTGACGCCAGCAAGACCGCCCTCGGTCCTTGCTATTCCAGAGGATTTTCTTGCAGTGAAAATCAGTAAATTTGCAAGCGCAACCTCTCAAAAAC